>OY992892.1:52929374-53164374 GCA_963921405.1 Cepaea hortensis | reverse complement strand
TTGTCATTGAATTGTAGACATGAAAGTGTTTTACATTGTAATGTATAGAAGAACTCCGTCACTACACCGATGGGCGCAGTAACACATACCACAATACGCCGTGTCCTTGGGGGAAAAAAGCACGTTATTTTCATGTTCTCTACAGGACGTCGCAATCAACCCATAATTATTTTAGCTGTTTGCGATTTATTAGACAGTTTTACCCCAGTAGTTTGCTTTTGCTTTCTGAAAAACCGACGCCTAATACTAACAAGATCAATGCAAGCTGACTGTTTGTCAAATAGTCTGCGCTGATTTCTTCTTCTTCTGCTGCGTTCGTCCGGAATGTTGTTTTAGACGCGATTGCGTTGTGCCTGTTTACAGCAGACCTGCGATATTTGACCTTTCGGCCGACACATCCGACTTCTTTTGGTATTTTTGGCCGGGTTACCTTTCCGGGCGGCAGATTTCAAACCCTCAACTCGGTAAGGCGGAGAATTGTGAAACGCGTTCACTTTCCCTAAGCCACAGTGCCGGAAGCAGTGTCTTTACGTCGACGAAACAGAGGTCTTCCCCCATACCTGGGAATTATTAAGTGGGGGGGGGGGGCATTAATGGCATTTAAATCGCATGAGAAATAAAATAAATCACATGCAGTGATTGACACGCATAGAAGGAAATGAGAAAGTAGATTTTTAGGAGACAGAAAAGACAACGTGGAAATTGAAAGCTGTAATAACCACACTGTGATTCGAATCTATCTCCTTCAGATAACACGTATACTTCAACAGATAGACAGACTGACAGACGGACTATGGGACGGTAGGTAGGTAAGTAGGTAGGTAGGTACGTAGGTAGGTAGTTAGGTAGGTAGGTAGGTAGGCAGGCAGGTGGGCAGGCAGGTAGGTAGGTAGGTAGGTAGGCAGGTAGGTAGGTAGGTAGGTAGGTAGGTAGGTAGGTATGTAGGTAGGTAGGTAGGTAGGCAAGCAAGCAGGTAAACAGACAGACAGACTGACTGGCTGACTGACTGATTAATTAATTGATGGATTGATAGGAGATTAGGTGGTAGGTGTCTATGCAGATCTATGTTTAGGTAGACAGATAGGTTGGTTGGAAGGTTGGTAGGTGAGTAGATAGGTAGGTAGGTGTTTTAGGTATATATTATGGCTGGGTCTTTCGACAGATAAGTCGATAAATCTGTGAATGTCTTATAACGAGAGTTGTGGTGACGGTTGTAGTCACGGAACCATTTTCTTAGAGTCAAGAAGTAAAGAAATGTATCGATCTGATTAACGAATTTTATTCAGATTCAAAGAGAATGGAGAACAATGAAATTAATCGATTAATAAATCAAGAATTATTGATTGGCATGGACAGAGAAAAATAATGAATGCAACCAGAGAGAAGTTCATTCTTGGTGTGACTTCTTCTCACATGTTGCATTGTTCTACATTCTTCCGACGTCAAAGAAACATTATTGATTCAGTGATACATGACTTCGGCAAATATCTTGGACATCCCAAAATTCTTCATTTTCTTGCAGCACAAATCTTTATCAGTTTGGAAACTTGAAGAGGAAGACTATGAAACATGTTGAAGTATTGTATAATCGAGATAAGGTTTGTCCTGTGTTCACGGTTTGGGCACGTTGACGGCATTAGTCACTTTATAAGATGATGCCGAATGAGACTCTTATCTTGACGAAAGTCAGGTCATCAATTCGTCAGGTCATGAGCTCTGAACAAAAGAAGAAAATACAACAAAGATGTATCTAAAAGAATACCCCCTGAAACCAGTAAAGAGCTGCAAGTATTTAGGAAGTATAATATTATTGAATGGCAAATCAGAAGACGAGATCGAAAATAGATGCAATAAGGCAAACTCATTGACCCTCTGACGTGTCTCAACCTAGCCGCGGTAGAGGGGCTTGCGAGTTCCAATGACCCCCAAGAGCTATGCCGACAGTAGCACAGCTACATGTAGGACAGGTCAAGGTGTCTAGGAACCAGACCAAGAGAGACACACACCTTCTGCCTTGCAGATAGACTGAGGACAGGCAATCAAAGTCCGAATCAGGCGCACAATGCCACAACATTCTTGGTCCAGACACATATTCTACGGCTCTCTGCTGAGGGATATGGCTGAATTCCTCTAAGTCAATAACCCCCGGATGTGAGAACCGGGCCGATACTCACCCACTGCAAAATGGAGGTGAGATGCTGAGCCTGCTACATGCTTGGTCCAGACACTTGTTCGAAGGCTCTCACACGAGGGATATGAGGGATCTCCCGGATGAGTGGCCTGGTCGTTACTCGCTCTCTACTGCATGGAAGTAAGGTGCTGAGCCGGCAGCACATGTAGCCTCCCTCGTGAGCGTTACTAAAGGTGAAAAAGCGTCCCAATCGCATGCAATAGTTACGATGCAAGTCTGCATTAAAAAAACTCATTGAGGGAGTATAGTCAAATGTGGAGAAGCGTCTCATTAACACGCAATGGAACGCCTGGCTAGCGAACCCATTACATGGAAAGCCGGAGCGAAAGCTTACTGAATGGATGCCATCTCAGTAACACGAAGTGGAACACCTGGCTAGCGAATCCATTACGTGGAAATCCCAAGTGAAAGCTTGTTGCGTGGATGTCGTCTGCAGACTAAACGTGTTTGGTCTGTGCGGGGAGCGGCCAGGGGCGAACGAAATACCCAATGTATGGAAGTGAGGTATTAAAGCAGCCATGAACACAACGTGGCGATTCCTTGGGTGAACCCAGTCTCAGAGCGCTATGTGCCGGCTCTGCAATTATGGAAGCCTCCTTGGATGGCGGAAAATGCCCATGTACTGTCCCTGCCTTCCCTTTGGGGCTGAGCGTAAAGTCTTTGGCCATTCTAACTTGACCAGCAGAGATGTGGACGACACCACAGCAGTAAGAGTCGAATGTCCCTCGAAACCACGGGAAGGCAAACCCGTTTACCACACGCCCGCTGAAGTCGGATGTGCCTGCCTAAGGGCGCAAATAAGACAGGCACAACGCAAAAACGTCCAGTGAAGTGTCCCTCGTGCCCGGAACAGCTCTGCCTGTTTAGTCTTCCGAATGTCTTTCGTGCCCGGAACAGCTCTGACTATTTTGTCTTCCGGCTCAGCGACCAGCACATGTCCGAACCGAAAGCTCGCTGAGTGGATGCCGTCTGCAGACCGACCGTTCCTGGTTTGCGCGGGAAGCGGCCTGTAGCGAACGAATTGCCAAATACATAGAAGTGAGGAATTAAAGCAGCCATGTGCAGCACGTGGCGATTCCTTGGGTGAGACCAGTACCAGAGAATTATGTGACGGATCTGCAAATATGGAAGCCTCCTTGGATGGCGGATAATGCCCATGGACTGTCCCTGCCTGCCCTTGTGGGCTGACAGTGAAGTCTTCGAATGTTCTAACTTGACCAGCTGGGATGTGGACGGCACCACAAAAGTGAGAGTCCCCCAAGAATGCTAACCTGGTTAAAAAACGCACGCAAATGTCGGATGTTTTGGTCTATGCGTTTTGGCCCAAGGGTGCATAGCAAGATACACGGCAATTACGTCTGAAAAAAACACTCCGGGTGAACGCAGAAGAAGAAGAAACCAACTCATTATACAACTGTACCAATACTAAAGAACAAACACGTATCGATAGATAGCCTCCCCCCACCCAACCTCCCACCCCCCCCCCCCCACCCCCCCCCCCCCCCCCAAAAAAAAAAAAGAACTCTACAACACAATCTCCCTACCAACGCTATGCTACCAATGCCAAACCTAACTGGACAATGACAGAAAAAGAGAAGAGAAACATTAGAACAACGCAAATGAGATTCCTGACAATACTCAGTGTATCAAGAAGAGAGAAAATCAGAAATTAAGGTTAAAGTGGAGGTTATAGCAGCGCTAGATTTCATCAGAAAACAGCAAGTTAAATGGTTTGGCTATACAACAATGCTACCAACTAACAGTATATCACAACATGCAATTATGTACAGACCAAACGGAACCAGAAAAATAGGCCGAATATGTAAACGATGAACAGCGGGAATAATCATGGTAACAACCTGTGGTGATATTGACAGATGCAAAATCAGTAATAGGGGCGCTCCTGTCTGGGAAATTGCCAGTTCTAAGGACACTACTTTCTGAACTTAGCAGTCAGCAAAAGGTCACCATACAGTGGATACCATCCCACTGTGGAGTCCCCGGAAACGACAGAGCTGATCGATTGGCTAAGGAAGGAGCAAAAGAAGAACAACCTGATGTGCCCATTACATACCACCAAAAGAAAAGAATGATCAAATCAGTCAGAAGGCCACCAAACCCTACTCAAGACGACTACCACGTTATGGACAGACCAGAACAGGTCATTCTTCTGCGCCTCAGAACAGGACACAATAGATTACGCAACCACATGTATACAAAATTCAAGATTGGTGACTCAGCCATGTGCACATGTGGTTTGGCGTCGCAGACAGCAGAGCACATACTCCAGGATTGCCCAAACTGCAAAATATCCAGTCGAACCTTCTGGCCTAGAGAGACAACAGTGGAATATAAACTCAATGGGCCGCTGAGTGAACTCAAAAAGACTGTTAGATTCATACAAGAGACAACATTGCAAGTTATAAACATATTTCAGGCGAACGAAAGAAGAAGAAGAAGAAGAAGAAGATGAAGAAGAAGAAGAAGAAGCGGGAATAACAGAATCCATGGGAATCATGATATATGAAGCCTATTAACGGACACTATCTCACTGTTTATGCTTCACCTTGACACCACAAGGTACACGGGGAACAAGATGAGCTGAGATTAGATCAGATCTGAAGCAAATACTGGTTTCCTGAGACCCATGGCATCATTTGTATGTTTCGTCTTATCTGTATTTGTTGTTATGTATGTGTTGTTTGTTTGTATCTTTATTTTTGTTTTAATATTTAATTGTCTGACCATTATTATACATTGGATTTTACGTCTGTATTGTCTATTTGTCTAACCATTATTATATACTGGAATTTACATCTGTATTATTTATATAACATCAGATGGAAGGTGCACAACAGAGATTAAGAACATGAAGAGGGCAATCAACAACTGCATTTTCGAGAATGAAACGTGTCTTATGCAATAAGTCTCTATCGTTGAATGCAAGAGAGAGAGAGAGACAGAGAGAGAGAGAGAGAGAGAGAGAGAGAGAGAGAGAGAGAGAGAGAGAGAGAGAGAGAGAGAGAGTGCTGAAGTGTTATATAGAACCTGTTTTGCTGTATGGCTGTGAATCTTGGAATATTAATGAACAAATTAAGAAAAACTTGGAATCAACAGAGATGTGATTCTTGAGGCCAGTGTTGCGAATTCCTTTGTCTGCTAAAGTAACTAACGACGATTGCCTGAAAGAGGCGAATGAAACTAGAATAGTATATACAACAGTGAGAAAGAATCAAACAGATTTCTTTGGTCTTGTGATAAAAAGAGAGGCATTGGAGAACATTGCGACAACTGGAAGGATTAACGAGAAGAGGGTCAGAGACCGACCAAGAGAAATGATGCTGGATGGATTGAGATGGTGGCATAGAGGAATAGTATTAGCAGAGTTGATCCAGAACACCAAAGACCAAGATATGTGGAGAGACATGAAGACCTTCAACAGCTGGCAGGGTACTTGATGATTTTTGTTTAATTTTTTCTAATCATTATTGTATATAGGAGTTTACATCTTTATTGTTTATTTGTCTGACCATTATTAAACATTGGAGTATTCTGTATTATGTTTTCCCCTTTCCATAACAGGCTTTCCAAAATGTATCTCTGTTATAAGCCGGATGCCGTGCCTCTGTTGCTGTCATATTTTAATTATCTATCACAACTTGAATCCATCTACTTAGTTTTCTTCTTCTTCTCTGTATCCACTGTATACCTCCTTCCTTCTAGACTTTCATGTCTTTATATGTCCACAAAGTTTCATTTCGTAATTGCTGTCTCATAATAACCAGTCAACTTTTATGTTGAGTTCATCTTGGACAAATCTCTTTGTTCTGTTTTCCGTAAAATAAATTGTTAGTGCTTCATCGTTTGAGCTAGCTAAAACAGAAATGTTATTACAATTTTATGTACCAGTTTTATGTCTGCCTGGAGCGTGCTTTCTGGTTGAAAAATTAAGACCACGTGTCGTTGTTGACGCTAGGCAGTGCACAAACAGTACGTTTATTTACCCTCCTATTTACTCAGTCTTTTGGCTAAGATCAAATTGTAGTCTGCACTTGATCTGACCAGGGCGCAGAGGCGGTCATCCAAACTAGCAAAACAGAATCACTGACCACTAACACTGGCAGACTGATGGGACATAATGGAACTAAGAGGTCGTTTAAACAAATGAAAAAAAAAAAAAAATTATTTCCTTTAGATAAAAGTTCCTTATTTTATCAGGGGTAAACCTCGTATTTGAAAAGAGTGCCATGAAGTCTCGGTTCCTATCTCCTTATATGTCTACCTAACAGCATATTGTCTATGTTAGTTAGTTGGCTAGTTAGTTAGTTAGTTAGTTAGTTAGTTATTTAGTTAGTTAGTTAGTTAGTTAGTTAGTTAGGTAGGTAGGTAGGTAGGTAGGTAGTTAGTTAGCTAGTTAGCTAGTTAGCTAGTTAGCTAGTTAGTTAGTTAGTTAGTTAGCTAGCTAGCTAGTTAGCTAGTTAGCTAGTTAGTTAGTTAGTTAGTTAGTTAGTTAGTTAGCTGGCTAGCTGGCTAGTTGGTTAGTTGGTTAGTTGGTTAGTTGGTTAGTTGGTTAGTTGGCTAGTTGGCTAGTTGGCTAGTTAGTTAGTTAGTTAGTTAGTTAGTTAGTTAGTTAGTTAGTTAGTTAGTTAGTTGTTTGGTTGGTTGGTTGGTTGGTTGGTTGGTTGATTAGTTAGTTAGTTAGTTAGTTGGTTTGTTGGTTGGTATGTTGGTATGTTGGTTGGTTGGTTGGTTGGTTGGTTGGTTGGTTGGTTGGTTGGTTGGTTGGTTGGTTGGTTTGTTGGTTGGTTGGTTTAGTTAGTTATAGATGTTATCAGAGGTTTAGGGTAAAGAAAGAAACATTGTCAGTGGCTTAAGATAAAGAAAGAAACGTCAGTGCCTTGGGATAAAGAAGTAGATGTAATCATTGTCTTAGGTTTAAGAAAGAAACATAGTCATGGGCTCAGGATAAAGAGGTAGATATAGTCATTGGCTTAGGATAAAGAAGTAGATGCAGTCATTGGCTTAGGATAAAGAAGTATATGCAGTCATTGGCTTAGGATAAAGAAGTAGATGCAGTCATTGGCTTAGGATAAAGAAGTAGATGCAGTCATTGGCTTAGGTAAAAGAAGTAAATGTAGTAATTGGTTTATAATAAAATGTAAATGTAGTTATTGGCTTAGAATAAAGAAGTAGATGTTGTCAGTCAAGTGGTTTGGCCATACAAGTAGGTTACCAGTCAACAGCATACCACAACAAGCAATGATGTACAGACCAGATGGAAACAGAGGAAGAGGCCGACCACGTAAACGTTGGACGGAGGGAATAGCAGAGTCCATGGGAAAATCGATATATGAAGCCCATAATCGGGCACTCTCACGATGTTTATACTTCACCTCGACACCGCAAGGTACAAGAGGAACATGATGAGATGAGATGAGGTTGTTAGTGGCTTAGGATAAAGAATTAGATGCAGTCATTGGTTAGGATAAAGAAGTAGATGTAGTGATGGGCTCAGGATAAAGAAAGAAACGTAGTCATTTGTTTAGGATTGAGAAGTGGATGTAGTCATTGACTTGGGATAAAGAAGTAGAAGGCATTGGCTTAGGATACAGAAGTAGATGTAGTCAGTGGCTTAGGATACAGAAATAGATGTTGTCCTTGGTTTCGGTTAAAGAAATAGATATAGTCAGTGGCTTACTCTACTCTACTCTACTTACCCCCCCCCCCCCCTCAACACACACTGATATATTTCTGTCAGACTAGTCGATGAAGCATCAACAATTGGTGTGATCGCCTTAAGGGTTGCAGAATGGTCCTTTGCTTTTTTTTAGGGGGAAGGGGGGGGGGGGTAACTTTATCATATTCCTAATACGCCTCAAGGTGTGTGACAAGGGTCCTAAAAAGTAACATCACAACAATAATCAGCTTGAAGTAAATGCAGATAATCCTGCCGTAATTGACACTGGTGATAATGTACAGCAAACATCAGAAGAGGCAGCTCAGACTCGGAAATGACTCTGAAGGAGAGGAAGGCTCTTCGGAATCAAAATAAATTAAAGGCAACATGCAGCTTAAGTCAGGCTGTCGAGGGAGAAGATGGTGAAAAATGGTCAAACGGGTCGATATGCCATAAACAAACACGATGAGGATAAAGATGAGAAAGAAGAGGATGTGGAATCTCAAGAATAAGATGAAGATGATCAACACCATCGAAGCAAGCATTTGGTGAGGGGTATCCGCATCGCCTTCAATGACACACTGGTCAAACAGAACGAAATAACATAAGAGATACGATGAGGATAAAGACGAGGAGGACAAAAAGGAGGAATCTGAAGAAGAAGATGAGGATGATAAACACTATCGAAGCAAGCATTTGGTGACGGATATCGGGATTACATTCATTGACACAGCGCAGGAGGGTGGGGTAAATAAAGCGGCAGAGACATAGAATGCGACGGAAGCCGTGTGTCCGTGGATGGTTGAGAGGCTTGGTAGCAAGCCTAGATAGAGAATCTGCACCTCGATTTGGCGACGATGTGGACGCACCATCTCTTGTCAAGTCAACTGCTTAACCAAACTGTTAGCGTCGATGTCCTACTTAAATCTTGACTGGACCTGTTTTGAATTATCCTGTCTTCGGTGTACTGTACCTGGTTTTGTTCAGAGTGAAGCAATTTTCTCGTGCGATTTTGTTTTTCATCAAAAACTGTGTGCCTAGGTGAATGTTTTTTTACTTGTTGACATTGATGCAAATTTTTACATTTATCAGACTGAATATATGGATACTTAATTTCAACGGGTCTTCTAATCCTTACTTCATGGTGATTGTGATAGGTTCTTGTTGCTTATAAGCATATAAATGAAAGATGAATTATGCACATTATCAATTTATTATTTTATCTCAAGAAACTTTTGATGTCACACTCGTTAAAATGCTGTTTGTTTAAAATAACCCCATGGCGTCAACTGTCTCAGAGATTTGAACATGAATGGCAGAACTGATCTTGCGGTTATAAATCCTTCATCGGAAAACAAAAACACTATCAAAGGTACCGTGTGGTGTAGGACAGGGGGTATTTAGCGGAATTAAGGCCGCCTGGCTAGTGCAGTTGCACCGCGAACTGTACAGGTTAGGATTTTCCTTTTGCATCCGACCGAAAAACATCCACACGTTAAGGGTCTCCTGAAGGAAAGCTCCGCATTCTAGCCACTCGGCAAGCCGCTTCTCGACACTAATACAGCTACATTAAAAAGAACTTTTCAAATGGGACTTACATTAAATGCCCATTCTTTAACTTGTGTTTGTGCTCTTGTGAAGCTGACCTTTCTACTTTAATATTTTTGTTTTGTTTATTTATTATATTTATACAACTTTACTGCAGTTAAGCCCATTTAATGTTTTATGGGAATGCAATATGTAAGACCTTCATATATATGTATATATATATATATATATATATATATATATATATATATATATATATATATATATATATATATATTAGATCGTGACATACTAAGGAGGACGAATTATCTCACTAAGTAACCGCAGACACTCGTTTTTTTTAAAAATCTAAATCCCTGTTTTACGACAACGACCCAATCACAAAATCATAACAATTGGACACAAGCCAACCCATCCCCCCCCCCCAAAAAAAAAAAAAAAACAACCACTGAACCACTTTGCTGGCACATAACCACATTAAGTAGGCAATTTCAAATGTAGGTTTCATATAACATTTCCCCATTTCCCTTTGCCCAATTATTCACATTTAATCGTAACCACATTATCTGACAGTAGATGTAATGAACATCGCATTCGACGATGGTATCAGAGAGGCCAATAACACGATTCTATTATATTTTGATTTATTTTGTCTTCTCAGCCCCAACCTTGAATCCTTGTTTATGTAAATCTAAGGTTAACTTCAAAATGTTTGTGACAGAAGTATGTGAAATAGAATATATTTGTTTTCGTCCGCTCGCTTGAAACATAATCGTAGTCCATACACGTGCTACTGTTTCTACTGCACTGCACTTATTGTTTTTCCCTATTACCAGTGTCCCTCGCCATCAGGTGAATCCACTTCATCTTCTGAGGTACTTTTACTTCACGTCTCAATATCAAGGACGATATTGGGGTTGAACCCGCTACGTCGGCATCAGCACACCGGATGTGTTAGAACGAGCGTTCTTGTCCATTCGGCCACACCGGATGTTTTAGAACGAGAGATCTTGACCATTCGTCCATGTTGACCTCCAAAATACATATATTTTGACTGGGCGGAAATTATAAAAGTCCATTTATTTGTGTTGTTTCACATTCGAGTGTTCAGGCGCATTCAGTGATGGGTGAACTTTTCAACAATTTTATCTTGAGTTAGTTTTTGTGTTACAGTTAACGCATTTCAATGAGATTTAATTTGTTTTTAAAATCACCCTGATTAAATAACAGAAAAGATTGTATTGCAAATTACAAGACACCCGACCCGGCAGACTGACTAAGTAGTACAGCAAATTGTAATGTTAATTATAATACGTGTGACAGACTGATTATGTAGTATAAGATATTGTAAAATTAATTACAAGTTGTGTGGTACACTGATTAAGTAGTATAGTATATCGCAAATCTAATTATAAGATTTGTGACAGGGTACCATTAGTATTGGAACTCTTCGCTGGTTGTTGAAGATGAGGATGGAGCACGGATGGGAGTGCCCTCGGTGCTGTGATGTCGGTTCTTGACTCAGCTCAATTCGGTATGGCGATTGTTTTCCTTACACCCCTGTAACATCTTCCGTCAGATGTCGCTGTGTAACCTTGGTTCTTGACTCAGCTCAATTCGGTATGGCAAGTGTTTTCCTTACACCCCTGTAACATCTTCCGTCAGATGTCGCTGTGTAACCTTGGTTCTTGACTCAGCTCAATTCGGTATGGCGATTATTTTCCTTACACCCCTGTAACATCTTCCGTCAGATGTCGCTGTGTAACCTTGGTTCTTGACTCAGCTCAATTCGGTATGGCGATTATTTTCCTTACACCCCTGTAACATCTTCCGTCAGATGTCGCTGTGTAACCTTGGTTCTTGACTCAGCTCAATTCGGTATGGCGATTATTTTCCTTACACCCCTGTAACATCTTCCGTCAGATGTCGCTGTGTAGCCTTGGTTCTTGACTCAGCTCAATTCGGTATGGCGATTGTTTTCCTTACACCCCTGTAACATCTTCCGTCAGATGTCGCTGTGTAGCCTTGGTTCTTGACTCAGCTCAATTCGGTATGGCGATTGTTTCCCTTACACCCCTGTAACATCTTCCGTCAGATGTCGCTGTGTAACCTAGATATTTTATTGTTCCCTCACTTCTAATTAAGCGTGGTCCATACACGTGCTACCACGTCAAGTCCACAGGACTGGTTCTTGTGTGTGTGGATTAGCTTTCCATATTACCTGTGTCTCTCCCCATCAGGCGAACCCACCCCGACTTCAGAGGTTCTTGTCCCCAAGTCAAAGACGAGAAGTCAGAATTTTATTCCAACAGACCAGTTTAGGGATTGAACCCACTACCTTGACATCAGCACATTGGATGTTTAAGAACGAGCGCTAAAATCCATTCGGTTATGCTGCCCTCCATTGACCTTGTTTGATGTGTGTGCCTTTATAACCTTTAAAACCAGCTTCTCTGTCTTGGAGGATAGGGAAACGCAGTTTTAATTTCCCCGATATACCGAGATGAGGACTCGAAATCACAGCGGGCGATTTGAAATTAGATCACTTTATGATGATGTCCATGGTATGAGGCGTCGGTCATTGAGAAAGAATTATATTATTATTTTATTCTTTTTAGGGGGAACTTGTTGCATATTCTTTATAGGATCTAGCAGTCAACACCAGCATTTTTGGGCTGTTCGTGATTCCTGGGTACGTTTACGTTCAGTAGTTTGCCACTGCGTTCTAAACGACCGGCACCCATACCATTTCATAAAAAACCAACGTAAAGCGGTCGGTCTGCTGCCAAATAGTTTACAGCTGTGTTTAGAACACGGGTATGCGGGATTACTAACTGCGTCCGTAATCCGACTAATAACAGATTACTGTTTGTAAAACTTCTTGTAAATCACAAATAACCAATAAATTCAAACGATGATTTATTTCATCGTTCTGCAAAGGATATTGAACTAACTTTTCTGTTGTTTTAACTACATAAAGCATATTTAATTTGTGCAGCTTTAAAACCATCACGTGTTCATTCTGTGCTAATGTAATGATAATTCTATCTCTCAGCTCCCCTAAATAGAATTATCTAGAATGGTTTGCAGACTACTGTTCAGCTGCAACATTAGCTTACACTTGTGTCTGAAATTTTTACGAAACAGTCCTGGAACTCTAATATACTGCAGCAGTAATTTTATTTGTTGGATGTTACCATTTTTAGACCTTTCTAAGCCGCTAATCACATCCAACTTTCTAATCATTCTTCGCAAAATAGCTGCCAAAAGTGCAAGAGAACTCCTCCAACACCGCCTGTCTCTCGGAAATAAACATTCTATCTGTGGAAATCTGGGGGTTGGGTCTTCAAAGGTCAAGGGCTAAACTTTCACTAGCAGTGGGCTGATGTGTGGGAACAACAGATGATGCGGCGTATTTGAAGTCGATTTTTGCTCCTAGCAATCAAATCTATAGATTAAAGTACAGAAAATGGACACGAATAATCCGCGTACTAAAATTTAGAAGAACAAGGATGAACCAGGGGCACTTTCAAATAAACAGCCTCAAGAAAAAAAAATTTTACTTAACTGTTAGTAGGTGACCTTTCTGCAAGTGATGCTTTGAATAAAAATCCCCCTCCCCCCTCTTTTACAAGCCTTAGGGCGCATCTGGCTTGTGGTGCTAAGACGGGAATTCAATAAGTAAATGACAAATGAATGTAGAAAAAAAAAAAAAATATGATAACAACTTGAAACCAGTTTATTTTTATACTTACATTGTCCCTTTATTTCCCGACATAATTTCTACCAACATTGATGCACTTATCCCATCGTTTTATTAGTCCTCCCAAACCGGCTGCATAAAACTGCGTGCTCTGTTTTCTAAACCATGTTTTCACTTCGCATTCAACTACGGCGTCATTCGCGAAATGTCTCCCGGCAAGGTAAGTTTTCAGTGGACCAAAAAGGTGGAAATCGCTAGCGGCTAAGTTGGGGCTGTAAGGTGGATGTTCCAGAACTTCCCACCTTAATTGGTTAATTTTCTCCTGAGTTAATCGAGCCATATGTAGTCTGGCATTGTCATGGGGAAGCATAACTCCTCTTGTCAGCAGTCCTGGACGTTTTCTTCGAATTGCATCATGAAGCATAAATAGAACTTCACAGTACGATTCAGAATTCGCATTGTCACCTTTCTTCTTGAAATTGGTTAAAAGCACTCCTTGACAATCCCAGAACACTGTCAGCATAACCTTCCCTGCTGGTTTCGTAACCTTGAATTTTTGGACACAAGGCGAAGAAGGATGTTTCCATTGCATTGAAGCACGCTTTGATTCGGGCTGGTAGTCAGCATAAACAGGAAGCATTTCCTTATGAATGTCCTTTGCAGGCAGTCCTTTCGCCCACTAAAAAAAAAAAAAAAAAACTCACAACAGCACGTGTCTCTTTGGTTGTACACTCCGTAAGTACGGTCGCTATTTTTTTTTATCCGCTGCGCATGCTCATGAGACACCTATACTTACATTGTCCCTTTATTATACCTGACGAACGGGAGTATAAAGTTCGATGTTGCTGTCACATAATGACACCTGTAGAAAACACCAACTACATTTACCTGCCATCTCACAGATATGTGTGACTTACTTATTGACTCGCCCTCGTAGTTCTATCTTTTCATGTCTTTACATTCGAGCCTGCCTGTTGCATATGAAACATATGACCACCTGTCGACCGGCAGGCGAGCGTCTAGTCCATATGCTACTGCGATTAACTTATCATATAGTGGGTATTATACAGTGGGTGTATAGTGGGTATTATAGTATATAGTGGGTATAACTCCTTGGAACGCTAGAGTAACTAACAACGACTGCCTGAAAC
The DNA here is from genome assembly GCA_963921405.1 of Cepaea hortensis. NCBI lineage: Eukaryota > Metazoa > Mollusca > Gastropoda > Stylommatophora > Helicidae > Cepaea > Cepaea hortensis. The sequence goes on along the minus strand of OY992892.1, from coordinate 53,150,104 downwards.
AGGCTAATGAAACTAGAGCATTGTATAAAACAATAAGAACGCGACAAACAGCTTTCTTCGGTCATGTGATGAGAAGAGAGGCATTGGAGAACATCGTGACAACTGGAGAGATCGAGGGGAAGAGAGGCAGAGGCAGACCAAGAGAAATTGTGCAGATTGATTGAGACAGTGGCATGGAGGAATACTATAGTATGTGCAGAAATGAATGCCGTCATTCACGATCAATTATTTAAAAAACTGTCTGTTGCATCATTATGAAATTTTTCCTGCCGTCTTATATTTACCCCTACCCAAGGAATATGTCTTTGATAGGCCCAAAAGCAACTTAAATCATGAAAAGCGGCGACATTTCTTTGATGATTTGATGAAAAACTAGTGATTTCTCGCTAACAAACTTGTTTTACAGTAATGCCAATGCCCCCGACAGTTCGGATGACAAACACAAGGCGTATCCAGATTCGTATGGGAGTGGGTGCATTGTCTGCGCTGCTGAGATGGAACATGATTACATGTTTTGCACGACGAATATAGCTGTGAATGTCTCTGTAGTGGGTTTCCTTCTTAACGGTCAAGATGTTAGTCCTCGTTTCATTGAAGTTTATAGAATGATTCGTATGTTCGTGTGTTGTCCCCTCATTTGACAACTTGTTTCTTCTCATGTTTCTTTTTATGCCACAATATGCCAGTTCCCACCGCAATATTACTCTTTGGTTGGTATTCGATGCGTCTAGAGCTTTTTGTTTTTTCAATGTCAGTTGTTTGTCACCGTTGAGGGCTCACGGAATTGAAAATTCATCACTGTGGAATACAAACTGTTGCCATTAACAAGTTATATTGTTTATTCCGATGCTGTAATGTTTAGGGCCTGCAATTCTTCTGAATATTTGTAGCAAAATATCCCAGTTGGTGTGCACGTGGATTAAGGTCTGCGATCTGCTCAGACCTTAATCTGTGTCGGACGGTTCCAGTAGGTTGATGATTGCTCTCGGTTAAATCCATTCTTTCTCCAATAATCTCCTTCCTCTTTCAACACATGGTCCTCACATTTTTCCAGTAACTTTTATCAATATTTAATAGCGCGGACTGGATTAGTATCTTGACGTCAGACAATTTGAATATAGTATTGTCAGCTGCCACCTGTCCTTTAACTTTAACCCACACTAGTTCTGCAGTGTTAAAATGAGAATGGTACGGCGGAAGTCTCAAGCATCCATGACGATGCTCTTCTATCAACTTGTCGATTCGATATTTCTTGCTTTTTGGCGTATGTTTTACAAGGGACAACAATTCTAGCTAGAAATACGTTTCTGGAAATGGTATGTTTTCTATTCGGAGCCATATCTTTATTGCTCCCGTTGTGCTCGATGCTGTAGGTATTTTGTCTTCTTGGGCAACAACATTGATATCATGCATTGTCCATAATTGGACACGACGGTCTATCTAGGGATGGAAGCACAGTATTCTCGAGCCAATCTCTGAATACATTACCATTCATCTTATTATGATAATCCCTACTGTCTGTATGCTTTGATATGATCACGAGCCCAGCATTCTGTTGTAAGCCATTTTGCGTATTACCAGCATGGGCCATGACCAATAGCTGTCCTATACTACTGGGCACATATCGCTTTATCTGTCCATCCACTGATTGCCATTCCTTATCACTTGTGTGGTGCGCATTGATCCACATTTCATCCAAACACACTATGCCATAATTTTCTTTGCGCATTTCCCTTATTTCACGTAGGTATCTGCTTCTCATGGCTCCTAAATGCGGTTGCTCGCAAAAAATATTTCTACCGCCCAAGTACTTTCTAAAAGTGAAGATAATGTCCTTATAATTTTCCACAAAGTTTTTTTGGATAGCTCTATGTTATTGTTCTTTCTCAACCAAACCCTAAGTATTCTTACAGTCACTGTTTCTTTGGCATGCAGCATTTTTATAATTTTAGGAGTCTCCGTGGCGACGTAGTCAAGCCTTTTGACTCGGGCTCCAAAGGTTGTGGGTTCGATTCGGGGCCGCATCCTTCGGTTCACGAGTTAAATTTTTCGGAGACTTCTGTTGGTCGTCGCTAGAGCTGCGGAGTTCGTGCTTTGTGCGATGCTTTCCGCGCTGCGGAAAGAGACGGAGCCATATGGGATAGAACCCGGTGCAATGAAGTCGACACTGTCGACTTTTAAGCGACTTTTTAAAGCATTTTATAATAGCTAGCCTTATGACATCTTTGTCAAAGCTGTCTACAATAACCTTTCTACCTACTGTTTTGTTATTGCTTGGTGGTTTAATTCCAGATTCTTGCACCCATCGACGAAATGACCGTTTACTCAAACTCAATGCATGCACTGTTCTGTTTTCGGAATTTGTAATAGTATAAAACAGTTTCCTGCGATCAGCTTCTTGACAAAAATATGTGTGCAACTTCATAGCGATGTCTACAATAACCTTTCTACCTACTGTTTGGTTATTGCTTGGTGGTTTAATTCCAGATTTTTGCACCCATCGACGAAATGACCGTTTACTCAAACTCAATGCATGCACTGTTCTGTTTTCGGAATTTGTAATAGTATAAAACAGTTTCCTGCGATCAGCTTCTTGACAAAAATATGTGTGCAACTTCATAGCGATGCTTTCAATTCCATTGAAAAATATTCACACATTTCAATGTTAGCGATAAGTGGTAAGATTTTTTTTAAAAACGTATTAATCAGGTTTCATGAAATAACCAACATTTTGAGACACCTCTGAATAGTCCCAGTTTAAACAACGCGGGTTCTTGGCATAAGGCCAATCCCGTGAAACACGTAAAATATTCAACATTGAACGCTGATTGTCTGGCTACGCTGTAATACATTTAAAATTATGAACTTCATCTCTGATTCGTAAATTATATACCGCATATAAACAAACTTTGAAATCTGCTGTAAAATCTCCAGAACAAAAAAAAAATTTTGTTAGGTGGACATAATGACATAATGATAAGGTTATATGCTAAATCTCATCATTTTCCTTCAGTTGGTTACTGCGATATGGAATTTTATATTGGGGCAGACAAAAGTAAACACACTATATCAGCAGAGATGATCCAGAACAACAAAGACCGAGATCTGTGGAGAGCCATGAACGCCTACGCCAGCTGGCAAGGCCCTTGATGATGATGATGATGATGATGATGATGATGATGATGATGATGATGATGATGATGATGATGATGATGATGATGATGATGATGATGATGATGATGATAGTGAGTATGTATCGTATGACACGATCAGATATTATTTTATTAACATATAACATAAATATCTATTGTGGAACCCTTTGATCCCACTAAGACGGTTTATAAATAAATACACACGTTTTGTTTGGCGCTCACAGAAGTAGTGGGAAATAATTAGACACTAGAGGACTCACTAGATAACATAAAAATTAAAAGCGATAGTTAGTGACCGGGATTCGAACTTGTCCCCTCCAAATGACAACTGCGCCTCGCTGCAGGAACTGGTGTAATTCGACTCGTGACTAACTAGACAATGTGGATACCAATTATGCGGAGAAGTGCAAGCCTAAAATCGGAAATACTATGTCATCACTATCCGTGTCTGATTTTGAGAGCATGCACTTATATATGTGCTTGTCTGTCTGTCCGCCGGTTTGTATGTCGGTCTCTACGTATGTACGTAGTACGTACAGACAGACTGAGAGGCAGACAGATAGACAGGCAGACATGCAGGCTGACAGAAAAACCCACAGACGCACATATACAAATACAGTAAAATTTCGATTAACCATCACCGTGCTGGCCATGGCTGTGGCTGAAAACCGAATAGACGGATAATAGAAATCTCTTAATACATATGTACAGTAATGTGATTTCACTGCGGGCATATAGGACGAAAAAGAAAATAAAATCCTTTAAATGTAAATAATACATACATATTGTATTTAATTTTTTCAAACGATCAGTATAAATTTCAATATAGAGTATTAATGTACAGAAATATATTGTAATACTATAAACCTAGGATATTTTTAAATAATCTCATTCTGTGTCTTTGAGGCTCGAGCTTTCTGCGCGGCGATGTTCCGTACCTTACACAGAAGTAGCATCAGTTTTTCATTTTCCTCCTCTAGCATTTCAAACCAATTGATGCACTTTGATAACATTGTTTCAGCTGCTGAGTCGCTAGTTGTAGGTTTTTGCTTAAGAACTGATCCTTCATCCTCATCAATCTCTTCTTCTTCAAGGGTAGTCACACTAGAAACACTTTCATCATCGTTCAAAATTTCAAAGCCTCCATTCATGTTGTCACATTACAACCAATCTGTTACTTCTGCTTTTCACTGTTTAATTCCTACATTCTTGCATATTTGCACAATGTCGTCAACACTAACAGTCTCAGTTCCTTGGGTTTCATCAATAGGTTCAGACAAGAGTTTATTCCACCCATTCTTTAGAATAGGCACTGTAAGGTCGGCCGAAGCAGTGGCGACATGGAAAATAGCTTCCTTTATGTCGTATCACACATTTGTTTTTTTATTTAGACCGTGACGGTTAACAGAAACTGACAGTTAAACGGGTGACGGTTAATCGGAACGTTACTGTACATCTGACAGCACACGCGTGAAAGATGTATTGCATAAAATATATAGACAATGCTCAACGTGACATGGAAGCGTGTCTGTCCCCAACAGAGCTACTAAATGTTGCAAGCGATCAACACGATGTGCAATGCAGATTGGATTTGACATGATTGTATTTATGCAGATATTTTTTGTTAAAAGTTCTTGTTATTGTAAAAGCTTGTTGTCTCCAAATGTCTCTGAAATGTCTGTAAATTTTTAAACTGTTTTAGGGCTGAATGTGACGTTGTAGCAATGACGAAAACATGGCTTGTGTTAAATTATGGCTCGGCTTGCATTTACATTAAAGCAGCAAATATTAAACTTCAAAGTTAGCGAGGAATTCAAATTCGGGAAAACTTCAGTTGATAAGTAAATCGAGGTGGCACTTCTTCTTTCTTCCCTCTTTTTATTCTTCTTCTTCTTAGTTTGCTGCTTGCCATTTATCCTTATAGAAGCATAGGCCCCCCACCCCTACCCCCCCCCCAACCCCAGCCAACTAACATCAAGTCGTTCTGTAGTTTTCAGTCACATATAGCCCCTTCCATTTCCTCCCCATATGATTAATTTCTTGCTCTAATTATCCTCTCTCTCTCTCTCTCTCTCTCTCTCTCTGTCTCTCTCTCTCTCTATCTCTCTCTCTCTGTCTGTCTGTCTGTCTCTCTCTCTCTCTCTCTCTCTCTCTCTCTCTCTCTCTCTCTCTCTTTAAAATTATGCACAGTGACTTCCTGAGAAGGAACTGTCTTTTTAAACTACATTAACAGGTTTCTTAGTGTGTGCTCTATTTAGCGATAGGTCATTTCCTCCCCTCTTGATTCGCTGAAATGTGTTACGTTCTCTTCATAAGCTCAGCAATGGTGATTCTGTCATAACATTTACGTCTTTTTGATCTGAGCAGGCACCAGTTGATGAATAACGTGATATGTTGACGTTGACTGTAAAAAATTATGTTGAGATACTATCTGGGCCAGCAGCTTTCCTTTTGTTCAGTAATTTGACGTATTTTCTCATAGTTTTCTTCATTTCTTTCTCATAGTTGTTATGCAGCTCTGTTTCAGGCGGCTGGATACCACGAGGGTCGTTTAGGAACTACCCTATGCAAACGTTCCTCAAAGTATTCAACCCATTTGTTCATTTGATCTTATCCAACATTACTGTTGATATGCCATCTTGAGTGATTATATTTTCCACTATTTGCCTCATGGTGCTGTAAAAGTCTTGGATGTTTCCTTTTGCTGCTGCATCTTCTGCCGCCTCTCTTGCTAGTTCGTCTAAATATTGCCTTTTATTTATCTGTACGAGCTTCCTAACTTCTTTGTTAGCTTATGTTTATGTCACCTGGGCTCTGAGTTTAGCAGCTCTGGTTTTTCTATTATTATTTTTTCGTTCACTAGCTTTGAACTCAGTCGTAGTCCAAAAACATGTTACTACTTCTAGTACTGGGGAATGCACTGGACTGATTTTGCGTATAGATGATCTTTCCTTGTTACCTGTGTTCCTAGGAATCTCCAAGTTCTGAGGTATTCCTGTTATTTAAACCTGCACTTCTATTGTTTCTTTCTTCTATTGTTTAGGGTTTCCTGCGTTATCCATGTTTTATGTTTTCGTTCCATGTTTCCTCAAGTACTTCCATACACACTACACAAGGTGAATAGCGCATACATGCCTTTGAACATACATGTTATAGACATGTTATAAAAATATCTTGGATACAGAAAATATCAAATGCATTCATGCGACAAGTTCTTAATATTGAAGAATGTTGGTTATTAAAGACGAAAAAACTAAGAAAATTGAAATACTTTGGTCATGTGAAACCGGCATTAAAGTTAGGTGAGAATAATCATTGAGGGGTATATGCCAAGGAAGAGAGGAAGAGGAAGGCTAACGAGAAGATGGGTGCAGGATGTGGCATATAATCTCCAGACGGGTGTATCGGTCGCGGGATATCTTGCTTATGACAAAGAAGTTTTCCAGAAGGTTGTTATGGGAGCGAGGTTCTACAAAGGACATACTACTGAATGAATGAATGAATGAATGAATGAATGAATGAATGAATGAATGAATGAATGAGTAAATGAATGAATAAATGAATGAATGAATGAATGAATGAATGAATGAATGAATGAATGAACTTCCCACATGAGCCGCTCCGAAATGTTGTAGCCTGATGCCATCAGTATTCCATGCTTACCTCGTCTATTATCTATTGCTTACCTCGTCTATTATCTATTGCAAAACCTGGTACTGTGACCATACATTCGTCTTCCTAAGTTTCCTGGTTTCTGTGATATCCTACCTTATATATAATTATTAGGACCGCGACCGATTAATTTAAATTTAATAGTTAACTTTTGAAAAATTAACGATGAATTAATAGTTAATTTCGATTAAACTGCTATTTGTTGCTCAATACGTGACCAAGTTCGTTCTTTTGCATCTTTTGACAAACACATCAGGTATTTGTAACGTGGATCAAGTGCTGTTGCAATTTGTAGTATTTCAATACTTGTCATATTAGCTACACATTCACTGAAGTCATTAAAAGATGCTGCCTTACATTTAGCTACGTAGCGCGGATCATCATCGTGTACAGTCATATGCTTTGTCAACAATGATAGCAGTGGCCATACACAACTACATGAAACATAATCTTGACCGCCAAGCAGGACCATAACAAACAGTCATATGCTTTGTCAACACAGATTTTTTTTTGCATATCATTTACAGAACATCGCTGTCAACACCAGCATCTTTCAGCTGTATGTTGATTTCTTGGCAAGATTACGCTCAGTAGTTTGCCATTGCTTTCTGTGACAACAATGATAGCAGTGGCAATACACAGCTCCATGAAACATAATATTGACCGCCAAGCAGGAACATGGTCTGGTAGAATAAGTCCAAAACTTTGACATATTTCGAAATCTTCTCCCAATCTGAATCTGACAGTTTTGGACCTTTGTATTGCTTCTTTTCATGTGACATGTAGACAGCTAATGCTTATCTGGCCTGTAGAAGACTCTGTAGCATAATAAAAATACTGTTCCATCTTGCTGGTACATCTTGCTGCAGCTTACACAATGGTGACTCAGTGTTTGCAGCACTATGTTTAAAATGTCCGACATTTTTTCGACATCCGGTTCATTTGTATAAGTGATGGGAGAGCAGTATTCAATTAATCGTTTTAAAAAAAATAACGATTAATCGATTAATTAATCGTTAACTTCTCCCTAATAATTATATGTTTTAAGATAGTAAGCACCTTTTGAATATTAACTTAATTTTGCTTACCAGCAGATGGTAATCTGAATTTACATCTGCACCTCAGAAACTTTTTCATCATGTAGAAATGATCTCGTAAATGTCTTGATATTTCTTGTGTACCGAAAACCATTTGCTCCCATGACAAATTGATCCACTGCACATACATTTGTGAATATTTTTCCACTTTATATCATTAACCTCAGTCCATGTTTCCCAGTGATTTCGTTAAACCGATGTCATCCGACACTACCATGATATTTAGGTTACTGGTTACACATAAAAATTGTGAAATTGCCATTTCTTGGATTGATTGATTGATTGATTGATTGATTTAGGAACCGACATCACAGCATTCGGGGCATTCCTATAAGCGCTCCGTCCCCATCCTCAGCAGCCAGTGAGGAGTTCCAACACCAATAGTTCCAGTAGAAATCTGATTATATGTCCGTCTCGCCTTTCCTCTGAGCGTCGAGTGTCGACCAGATCCCCTCGTCATTCTTCGCTGTCTCTTTCTTGCCAGACTATGGTGATCCATTTGCTCCTCCGAGGTGTACACGTGCTCCCACAAGGCCGCAACCACGTCTGCCTTGTCATGCATCAATACTTCAACAAGTTTTGCCGAGCCAGCCAATCTGTCCGACTGTTCATTCCCCAGCACACCGGCATGCCCCGGATAAAAGATCCAGGTGATGCTTGCCACCCGTGACAATTTGTGTTAAATTTTAAATTAAAATTTATTGGATTACCCATTATGCTTTGATGTTTCATGTAAATTTCCTCCTTAACAAAATCATCTTAATTACTTGTTGATGCGCACCACAGGGTCACGTTTACGTTTTTTTTTTTTTCTTTACATACTGGAGTGGCTTTAATTGTTGCTGTTTTAATTCTAGAACACACTGCATACCATTCTGTTCACGCCTTCTGTGTCACTATAGATAAGATTACGTCCTCTCCTTCACGGGTGTGAAAAGGATAAAATGTCCTTTGTATGGAATGCGAACAGCACTGTTTCACCTGTATTTAGCCTAGAGAGACGACAGTGGAAGATAAACTCTATGGATCGCTGAACGAACTATAAAAGACAGTTAAATTCATACAAGAGACAACAATGCAGTTATAGACATATTTAAAGCGAACGAAAGAAGAAGAAGAAATTTTTACACTTTTATTTGCCGCCCTGCTTTGTTTCGCGTCAACCCAGCATGCTAATGTTATAAAATGTCATTTATTTGACCAAATACGCTGTCTTTCCTAATGCATACATAGTTTTAACAATTCAAGTACCAAATCCCAGAGATTTTCTCACATAAAAGAAAGTGAATCAGTGATCCAGACTCATTGTGGCTTTCTCCGCATTGCGTCATAGCTCTAATACAGTGGTTCTCAACCTTTTTGGCCCGTGTCCACCTTCATCATATTTTCAGAAAGTCATTTCCCTCTTTCGTATTTCTTACCTAAACATCCCGCCACCGCCCCTACACAGTATACGTAATAATGGAAGCTGAATTTAATGGCACATACTAAAACAAGTCTAGACGTCCACATAAAACATGATTTGTGGGTCTACTTACTTTATAAATTGAATTTTAGAAGGTTGAGACGAACAGAACCGTAAAGTATGAAGGGAAAAACAATATCATGTAATCGGTTCTTGTATTAACGCGATCTTGAAAATAATCTCAATTCCCCCCCCCCCCCCCACCGGATGAGAACCACTGCTCTAATAGAAGAGCTTCCTTTACTCTTGTTCCGATGAGTTATTCTTTTTTATTTCTATATGTGACTTGTTCAAGGTTGATTGGATTGTGTTTCAGAATATTTCTGCGTGATGCAGTAGTTTGTCCCAAGTACAACTCTACTTTGTCGCCTCTTACGGCGTGCACGATAAATTACAGTGTTGCCATTCTTTGGTTCCATTAAAAACCCCGCTTAGTTAGTTAGTTAGTCAATCAGTCAGTCAGTCTGTCAGTCAGTCAGTCAGTCAGTCAGTCAGTCAGTCAGTCAGTCAGTTAGTTAGCTAGTTAGTTAGTTAGTTAGTTAGTTAGTTAGTTAGTTAGTTAGTTAGTTAGGTGGTTAGTTAGTTAGTTAGTTAGTTAGTTAGTCAATCAGTCAGTCAGTCAGTCAGTCAGTTAGTTAGTTAGTTAGTTAGTTAGTTAGGTGGTTAGTTAGTTAGTTAGTTAGTTAGTTAGTAAATCAGTCAGTCAGTCAGTCAGTCAGTTAGTTAGTTAGTTACTTAGCTAGTTAGTTAGTTAGGTGGTTAGTTAGTTAGTTAGTTAGTTAGTTAGTTAGTTAGTCAATCAGTCAGTCAGTCAGTCTGTCAGTCAGTCAGTCAGTCAGTCAGTTAGTTAGTTAGGTTGTTAGTTAGTTAGTTAGTTAGGTGGTTAGTTAGTTAGTTGGTTAGTTGGTTGGTTGGTTAGTTAGTTAGTTAGTTAGTTAGTTAGTTAGCTAGTTAGTTAGTTAGTTAGTTAGCTAGCTAGTTAGTTAGTTAGTTAGTTAGTTAGCTAGCTAGTTAGTTAGTTAGTTAGTTGGTTAGTTGGTTAGTTGGGTAGTTGGTTAGTTGGTTAGTTGGGTAGTTGGTTAGTTAGTTAGTTAGTTAGTTGGTTAGTTGGTTAGTTGGTTAGTTAGTTAGTTGGTTAGGTGGTTAGTTAGTTAGTTAGTTAGCTAGCTAGCTAGTTAGTTAGTTAGTTAGTTAGTTAGTTAGTTGGTTAGTTGGGTAGTTGGGTAGTTGGTTAGTTGGTTAGTTGGGTAGTTGGTTAGTTGGTTAGTTAGTTAGTTAGTTAGTTAGTTGGTTAGTTGGTTAGTTGGTTAGGTGGTTAGGTGGTTAGGTGGTTAGTTAGTTAGTTAATTAGTTAATTAGTTAGTTAGTTAGTTAGTTAATTAGTTAGTTAGTTAGTTAGTTAGTTAGTTGGTTGGTTAGTTAGTTAGTTAGTTAGTTAGTTAGTTAGGTGGATAGTTAGATGGTTAGGTGGTTAGTTAGTTAGTTAGTTAGTTAGTTAGTTAGTTAGTTAGTCAATCAGTCAGTCAGTCAGTCAGTCAGTCAGTCAGTTAGTTAGTTAGTTAGTTAGTTAGGTGGTTAGTTAGTTAGTTAGTTAGTTAGTTAGTTAGTTAGGTGGTTAGTTAGTTAGTTGGTTAGTTGGTTGGTTAGTTAGTTAGTTAGTTAGTTAGTTAGTTAGTTAGTTAGTTAGTTAGCTAGTTAGTTAGTTAGTTAGTTAGTTAGTTGGGTAGTTGGTTAGTTAGTTAGTTAGTTGGTTAGTTGGTTAGTTGGTTAGTTGGTTAGTTGGTTAGTTGGTTAGTTGGTTAGTTGGTTAGTTGGTTAGTTAGTTAGTTGGTTAGTTGGTTAGTTGGTTAGTTGGTTGGTTAGTTGGTTAGGTGGTTAGTTGGTTAGGTGGTTAGTTAGTTAGTTAATTAGTTAGTTAGCTAGTTAGCTAGCTAGCTAGCTAGTTAGTTAGTTAGTTAGCTAGCTAGCTAGCTAGTTAGTTAGTTAGTTAGTTAGTTAGTTAGTTAGTTAGTTAGTTAGTTAGTTAGTTAGTTAGTTAGTTAGTTGGGTAGTTGGGTAGTTGGATAGTTGGATAGTTGGTTAGTTGGTTAGTTGGGTAGTTGGTTAGTTGGTTAGTTGGTTAGTTGGGTAGTTGGTTAGTTGGTTAGTTGGTTAGTTGGTTAGTTGGTTAGTTGGTTAGTTGGTTAGTTAGTTAGTTAGTTAGTTAGTTAGTTAGGTGGTTAGTTAGATGGTTAGGTGGTTAGTTAGTTAGTTAGTTAGTTAGTTAGTTAGTTAGTTAGTTAGTTAGTTAGTTAGTTGGTTGGTTGGTTGGTTGGTTGGTTAGGTTGTTAGTTAGTTAGTTAGTTGCACATCCTTCACAGAACGTCGCAATCAACACCAGCATTATTTTGCTGTTGTGAAATCTTGGCAAGTTTACGTTCAGTAGTTTGGCATTGCTTTCTGAATGACCATCACCCATACCATTTCGTAAAAATCCAAAGCAAGGTGGTCTGCTGCCAAATCACCCACAGCTGTGTTTCGAACGCGGGTATGCGGGATTACGATCTGCGTCCTTAACCCCTTCGACAAAGAACCACGGTAGCAGACGTATATTTTACTTTCTGTTTTTCTCATAAATGATTCACATATTGGAGACAAATTCTTTAACCTGTCTGAAACCTGCTTGTATTTCTTGAAATTCCTAAGCTAACGTTCTTTCAATTATATTACCCTTCCACATACTACATAAACAGTCGCCCACGTCCTCTGTAATATCGTTTTAATACTTAAATGAATATTACAACGATGTTCTGTGAAGACTATAGGATCAGAGGGAAACGATACACCTGGGAAATGCCTAAGGCAAAACGCGTGTTTACTACAAAGCTCTATCAGATTGGGGTTATCTGCTGTTATACCTCTCCAAACTCCACTCTTTGTTCTTACCCACATACCTGTGAATTCTGCGAATGTTATTTCTACCGGAAATCACTTCCTCTTATAGCATATTGATTCACTGAGCAGACATTTGTGAATATTTTTCCACTTTATATCATTAACCTCAGTCAACGTGTCCCCATGATTTCTTCAACCATGTTATCCGATCCTACCGTGATCTCTCCCGCATACTTGTGAATTCTACGAATGTTTTATAGTGGTATTTTTCTATGTCTTCAGCGTAGCTCATGTACCTGTTTGCTTTTAATAGTATAAATAAACCTTTATATTTATTACACAAGAGACTTCAGAAATAATAAAACATATCATCATCAAGTGCCTTGCCGGATGTCATGCTTCTCCACAAACTGAGATCTTCGATGGCATAGATCAATCCAAGTGTTGACTCTCTTCCGTGCCATGACACAAGATTGTCAAGAACTTTCTCTCGCGGTCTCCCTCTATTTCTCTTTCCACAAATCTTTCCGGCTGTCACAATATGTTCTAGCTTTTTTTTTGTCTTCTCATAATATGACCAAATGTAATGACTACCTCTTTCTGATGTTAGTGATAAGGTGTCTTTGCATCTTAGCATCCCTCAAAATGTACAGATTACTCATTGTGGCTGTCCAATGAATTGTCATCAATATTCTATAAAAGCACATCTCCAAGGCTTCTGGTTATTTTTTTCGCCTGTTTATTAATTGTCCAGGATTCGCAGCCGTATGTTTAAATTAGCTTTGTGTAATATGCAGGAACTCTTTTGCTAACTTTCAAGGTCAAGGACTTATTGCATAAAATGTTTATCATTTGATAGAATGCAGCTTTTGCTTGTTCTGTCTGTTCTTTATCTCTGTAATGGAACTTCCATCTGTGCCTAGCTGAATGTCTGCGCTTGCCTAAAAAAATACGTTATTTGCATTTATAGTACACTAGACGACCCGGCCCGGCTTCGCCCAGCTCCTGGAGGGGAGCATCTCATTTAATTCATATTCGGCCCCTGCTCCCGTTCCCGTTCCCAAAGCGGGGAGCGTCTCATTTAATTCATATTCGGCCCCTGCTCGCGTTCCCGTTCCCAAAAAAGACGACCCGGCCCGGCTTCGTTCAGCCCCTGGCAGGGAGAGTCTAATTTAATTCATATTCGGCCGCTGCTCCCGTTCCCGTTCCCAAAACAGACGACCCGGCCCGACTTCGCCCAGTCCCTGGTGGGGAACGTCTCGTTTAATTCATATAAGTAGTCATATAAGCTCTAGTTCCCGTTCCCGGAAATATGGCAAACAGATTGGAAGAGAACAATCTTTTTCCCAATAACTAAATAGGGCAATCTGAAACTACTGAACGTAAACGTACCAAGATATCACGAAAACGCAATAAATGCTGGGATGACTGTATAGATGTCGAAGAGAAATAAAAAGATGAGTTAGAAAATTTGCATGTATTTAAAATAGATGCATTATTTTTATGAAAACTTTGAAAATGCCTTAAAGATTTTATCATTATATATTATAACGCAGCAGAAGAAAAAGGAGGAGGAGGAGGGGAGGAGGAGAAGGGGAAGAGGGAGGAGGAGGAGGAAGAGGAGGGGGGAGGAGGGGGATGAGGAAGCGGAGGGGAGAGGGAGGAGGGGGAGGAGGAAGAGGAGGAGGGGGAGGAGGAGGGGAGGAGGAGGGGAAGGGGAAGGAGGAGGGGGAGGGGAGGATGAGGAGAGGGGTAGAGGGGAAGGAGGAGGGGGGGAGGGGAGGAGAGGAGGAGGGGAGGAGGAGGGGGAGGAGGAAGAGGAGGGGGAGGAGAGGGGGAGGAGGGGAGGAGGAGGAGAAGGGAGGATGGGGGGAGGAAGAGGGAGGAGGGGAGGAAGAGGAGGGGAGGGGGGAGGAGGGGAGGAGGAGGGGGAAGGAGGAGGAGGAGGGGGGAGGAGGAGGATTACAACGCATATGCCTGTAGATAACTGTCGGGAAAAGGTCCACCTATTTGAGAAATATGCAACAATTTTACATATATTGCAATGATATTAGAAGTTATGTCCCCTCGCTATATATATACATTATAATGTAAATTAAAATATTAAATAATATTAAGTAAATAACTGTTTGTACACTAACAAACTATGACAGTTGGCAGCAACGGAATGAGAAGAAGACGTGTAGAAAATTTCATCTTAATCGGATGGACCGTTCGCGAACGCATAAACAACATACATACATACATACATACTTACAGACAGACATTGTCTTTTATATATATATATAGATTTTGGCACAATTTGTTTATTTGATATCTCATTCGGGAGACCCGAGTTCGATCCCTCGGTAAGGTGTGGGATTTTTGTTATGTCGGGGGCAAAAAGAAAATCCTAACCTGCACAGTTCGCGGCGACTGCACTAGCCAGGCGGCCTTAATTCCTCAGACTCAAAGACCCCTCTGCCATACACCGCAAGGTACTATATTGGCAGTAAATGACAGTTTGACAGATATCACAATGACGTCTGTATTTTTATTATTCAAGCTCATGCACATTTTTTTTTCAATTTCTACAACCATTGTATCTGTCATGTCCTGTAGTTCCTTCTGACGTGTTGCTATCAAGATGATGTCATCAGTGTAATGTAAGAAATTGATGTTATGTCCACCAATCAGGTTACCTGGCGCCCGCAGACATTACCTGCAGGCACAGCGCATGTAGATCTCACTATATGTCTCATATGTTTGGTTAGTTTGGTGGTTGGTTTGTCGATATTTAGTTGATTGGTTGGATAGTAGGTGAATGGTTGGTTGGTTTGTTTGTTGATGTTTGGTTGGTTTGTTGGTGTTTGGTTGTTGGTTTGTTGGTGTTTCATTGGTTGGTTTTTTTTTCTGGTTGGTTAGTAAGTTGGTCGGTTTGTTGGTATTTGGTTGGTTTTATGGTGTTTGGCTGGTTGGTTTGTTGACATTTAGTTGGTGTGTTGGTGTTTTGTCTGTTGGTGTGTTTTTTTGGTTTGTAGGTTGGAAGGCCTATTGGTGTTTGGTTGGTTTCTGAGTGTTTTATTGATTCCTTTGATTGTGTTTTATTGGTTAGTAAGTTAGTTGGTTCCTTGATGTTTGGTTGGTTTGTTGATTTTTGATTGGTTTGTTGGTGCTTTGATGGTTGCTGTTTTGGTGTTTTGTTGGTTGCATTGTTGGTGTTTTTTGGTTAGTAAGTTGGTTTGTTTATGTTTGATTGATTTGTTGGTGTTTTCTCGATTTGTTTGTTGGTGTTTTTTTTTTGGTTAGTAAGCTGGTTGGTTTGTTCGTGTTTGGTTGTTTTGTTCTTGTTCCGTTGGTTTGTTGATGCCTGGTTGGTTTGCTGATGTTTGATTGGTTTATTGGTGTTTTGTTTGTTTGTTAGTGTTTTGTTGGTTTGAAAGTTGATTGGTTTGTTTGTGTTTGGTTGATTTGTTTGTTGATTGGTTTGTTGGTGTTTAGTTGTTTGGTTTGCTGGTGTTTGGTTGGTTCGTTGGTTGGTTTGGTGGTGTTTAATTGATTAGTTGATTTGTTGATGAGTTGTAACCCTTATCGTATACATCGGCCTTCAGGTAGTTTGAAAAGAGCTTACATCTCTCGGAGAGACGATACGTAAATCCTTTTCCCCAGACCCAGTTCCTATCTACCATCTCTACGTAAAGTACTTTGCAATGTTTTCTTTTCCCCCTCCAATCTCAGAAACCAGCATAATATGCAATACCAGTGCTGGAACTGCCGGTCTCTCTGACCGAGGGGTTACAACACGTTCTTCGTAATCCCGTTTATCACACAGAGTCTCGTAGCGGGCGAGAGCTGGAAGCGGTTCGACCCCCGCTGGTAACTTGCGGGATAACTGAGCCGGCCGCTCAGAAAGCAATGGCAAACTACTGAGCGTAATCTTGCCAAGAAATCAACAGACAGCTGAAAAGATGCTGCTGTTGACAGCGATGTCCTGTAAAGGATATGCGAATTTAAAAAAAAAAAAAGTGCTGGAACTGCACGTCTGCAGAGAGGCTTCTTAGGATGTCACTAGGTCTTGAGTCAGCACATCACAACAGGGATGGCTGGGTAATGTCTTGGCCAGACACTTTGAATGTATTTCTCTAAATTCGTGCATCGAAAATGTGTTACCGGGGTCCCAATTTGAAAGTAAAGAATGGTAACACTGTAGACCTTGTCGTAACAGCCAACTAAAGAGGGTTGGTCTCAGACATCTCCCACAAACCCAACCAAACATGAAATCGCCAACAAAGGGTTTGGCATGCGCTGTTCAGCGCCTATAAACCTCCGGGCGTCACAAATTCACATGAAGAAGAAGTAAGAAAACCTGAAGACGATTTATGCACGTTAGATATCTTTTATTGATTATGTCATGTTTTCTTATTTCAGATTTACTCCTGGAAAGTCCCTTCAGTTAATCAACATTTCCACATAGAAAACATGCCAACGAAGGAAAACTTGATATAATAGCTGAACATAGTCACCCGACATCCTTCTTTGGTGACATTGCATTTAATGAGTAATTTTTCCATGGACACAAGCCCACCCGCAGGCGCAACATGGTTTTGCAACAAAATTTAACGGGCAAAGAAGCCTTTCTGTTTATGATGTCCTTGAAGACATCCACTCCAAAAGCAGCTCTTCGATATGCCATTACTCCGTCGACGCCAGTGAATGAGCTACCCGTACTTTCCAAGCATGGAAAAGAGGGCCAGGAGCAGAATCCTTTTGGGGGAAATATTTCCAATGTGTCCAATATATCTAACCCGAACTTTTTCGACAGAAATGAAGCATTGCTCAGAGCTGAGATTGGGGTCATGGTAAGTTTGTGGGATATGTCTGTCTAGGGTATCTTGCTGCAGGAAAGTATTGTGTGTGGGGATATAGGTGAGAAGGTGTTTGCGTGTGGGAGTATGGGTAAACAGGTGTTTGTATGTGGGGATGCATGGGTGAGGAGATGTGTTTGTGTGTTGTGGTATGGTAGATCAGATGTGCTTGTGTGTGGGAGTATGGGTGAGGAGATGTGTTTGTGTGTGAGAGTATGGGTGAGGAGTGGTGTGTGTGTGTGTGTATGTGTGTGTGAGTGTGTGTGTGTTGGTATATGGGTGAGGAGATGTGTTTGTGTTTGCGGGAGTGCTTGTGAAATGATTTATTTGTGTATGGAAGCGAGTGTTAGTGACTGAGTGAGTTTGTAATGTGGGATCTATTTGTATATGAGAGATTGGGAATGTGTGAGTACGTGAGTTTGTAATAAGGATGTATGTGGGTTCGGAAGTATGGGTGAAGAGTTGTATTTGTCTGTGGGAGCGTTTGTGAGTGGATATATTTGTGTATGGGTTAGTGTGTGAGTTGGTGAGTTTGTATATGGGAGCGCTTGTATGTGGGTGGCTTTGTGTATGGGAGCTTTTGTGAGTATATGGGAATGTGTTTATTTGGTTATGGAAGCGTGTATGATTGGATGAATTTATATGGGAGCAGTTGTTAGTGCGTGATTGCGTGTGTTTATGTATGGATGATTGCTCGGGTGAATGGGTTTATACAAGGGAGCTTGTCTGAGTTGGTGGGAGTGTGTATGGTACGTTTTGTGGTGGATGATTTTGTGTATGTTAGCGTCTGTGATTGGGTGAATGTGTGTATGGAAGCGTTTATCATAGAATAACTTTGGGAATGGAAGCGTTTGTTAATGTGTTTTTATGTTACTGTGCTTGTGTGTGCAAGTGTGTGTGTTTGTGTGTGTGTGTGTGTGTTTTGCTGCGTTATATATCAATACACCAGTGTGTACGTGTAATTGCACACACACACAAATGATACAGAACCTCGTGTCCAAGCCTAAGTCGTGGCTTATCAAAGATACAATGCAAGGCTCGGAATCTATACCATCTTGTACTAAACAAAAAAAATCAATGACCAATTCCTACAAGAAAATATGAAAACCGTAAACGGATTAGAGAAATTAGACGTAGATAGTCACAATTTTTGGACACGTCATGAAAAGAAATAAACTAGAGAACTTGTTGAAAACTGGAAAGATTGAAAGTTAGTTAGTTAGTTAGTTAGTTAGTTAGTTAGTTAGTTAGTTAGTTAGTTAGTTAGTTAGTTAGTTAGATAGTTAGTTAGTTAGTTAGTTAGTTAGTTAGTTAGTTAGTTATTTGGTTAGTTGGTTGGTTGGTTGGTTGGTTGTTTGAATGGTTGGTTGGTTAGTTGGTTGGTTGGTTGGTTGGTTGGTTAGTTAGTTAGTTAGTTAATCGCGGTTCCAACTTCACGGCAAGGGGTCGTCTTCAATATGCTCCGTTCCTATGCCGGTGAATATCACACAAAATGTTCTTCACTGCCCTATGTGAACAATGGAATAGACAGGAATATCGGCAAACCAACAGCCCGCACAGGTACAATGTGTATAATGCCGCCGCCAGAACGCCAACACAAGAGTCCTCCACGAAATATACAGTTCATCATCTATGGAATCGGCAGTCACCAGAAAAAGACTTCATTGAGCCGGGTTTTATTTCATATGGCTCAGTCTCTTTTCGCAGGGCGACCCACCGAAAGCGCCGCACAAAGCACGAACTTTGTAGCTCCAGCGACGACTCCCAGCCCAGGAGTCTCCTGAAAAATGCACTCGTGAACCGAAAAGGCAAACCAGTCAATTCAGCAACAGCCGGCC
Organism: Cepaea hortensis; assembly: GCA_963921405.1. Classification (NCBI taxonomy): domain Eukaryota; kingdom Metazoa; phylum Mollusca; class Gastropoda; order Stylommatophora; family Helicidae; genus Cepaea; species Cepaea hortensis. The sequence continues at coordinate 53,131,162 of OY992892.1, read as the reverse complement.
GCCATCGTTCCGAACATGCAGTTCACTCTACAAACAACCGCGGACAGATGATGTAAAAGCATTCCACATCTCACAGTGTCGCGCCACGCACTCACTCAGTAGCATGGCAACGAAACCATGCACTACCAGTCCAACGTGAGAAAAATGCGAATGCAAACCGTAACTACAAGCGTTAAGACTCCAGAAGCCTTAACGGTTTAAATGCCTATCCGACATGTTGGGGACCGGAAGCCCCAATAGAGTGTAGACTAAGTCTCAGCCCAAATTCCCTGGACGCCTCTTACAACATGCATGGAAGGCAACAGTGTTACTATTCTTCGCTTCCCGTATGCCTCCCCTGCAACACACGGGCGAAACACGCGGAAGATATAAGGGAAAAGAACAAAGGGAAGGCAGAGATAGATTGGCCACGTGACATGATCGATACAGGAACACGGGGCTGATCCACGCCTCTGGTGATCATGTACAATGGTGAATCATGAGTGCCCACGCTTATAGACATGGCACATCATGATGAATGCTAGATGGTAGTATAAAATGAAACGCTTTAAAATCGCCTGCAGTTTATTTCGAATCCGTTATGCCGGGGTTGTGTAACGCATTTACTGCCACTTCATTTAAGTATATTACTCGTTTGAAAACAGCAAAAATAAAAAGAACATGTAATCCTCAGGAGAAAATCGATTGTGTTGCAGAATTTTTGCGGCAGTCACAACCACAAGCTGAATATGACTTTATAAATGACACAGAAAAATCAAGATTTTAACATTGAACTGGTTGATCTAACCACGTATTTGTTTATTAATAACTCTAATATTGCTTTGAAACACAGAAGCCAAAGACAAAAACCACTCCGATACTACTCCATTTGTGGGGAAAAGAAACATTGTTTCCATACACCAAATCAAACTGCATTTTTCAATTTCAGTGTGTGCGTTAAGCAACTTGCGTAAGTTGAATGGACTGACAAATAGCAAATCGAGTAACCGATCATATTCCAGTTTGGGAGTCTCTGTGGCGAAGTGGTCAAGCCGTTTGACTCGTGCTCCGAAGGTTGTGTGTTCGATTCCGGGCCGCGTCCTTCGGTTTACGAGTTAAATGTTTCGGAGACTCCTGTGGGTCGTCGCTAAAAGCTACGGAGTTCGTGCTTTGTGCGACGCTTTCCGTGCTGCGGAAAGAGACCGAGCCATATGGGATAAAACCTGGTGCAATGAAGTCTACCCTGTCGACTTTTAAGCGACTTTTTTATTCCAGTGTGTGTGGAAAAGAGAGTTAATCAGTCTTCGGAAATCACTATGCAGTCGGCAAGCGATCTCTCAACCCCTGCTAAATTGCGACCAGAAAGTTAACAAAGAAAAGTCATTTAGTGTATTGTATTAGGTAAACAATAAACGATTGATCAAATATACCCAGACGTTAACAATTAGGCGGATCCAATCAATTTTGAGTAGAGAAAAAGTCTCCATTTTAAATTTCCGATTACCCTGGGGATCACTAATGTTCCACATTCGAACAGTTTCGTTACTATGTGTTTTAAGTATGTCAGCCAAAGTATAATTCATTTATTCACTTCATATGATAAATAATTCTGCAGTAAGCATATGAATAGATGCAGTGAAATATGCTAGGCACAAGCCTATTGTTTGCGTCTTATATGTTTAAATTCACTAAGGGAATTCATGGTTTTGAATTTCTAATATTGCAAATTTTTTTTCAGGCAACAATACTTTACCTCGCTATTTTTGGAAATAGCGTTGTGCTTTTAGTTCTGCGACTGCGCAGACAGAAGTTGACCCGGATGCAGTGGTTCATCGCTCATCTGGCATTTGCTGATCTCTTTGTGGCGCTTTTCAACATCCTACCACAGTTAATCTGGGATGTGACCATAGAGTTCTATGGCAATGACCTCATGTGTCGGGGTGTCAAATATTTTCAGGTAATTCAAATATGTTGATGCTTGTCGAATTTGTTCAGGTATTGGAAAGAGGAGGGACAGAAAAAAATATATGTTGTTTTAAGTTTTTTTTTTGTTTTTGTTTTTTTGCCGTGAAAGCATAATTACTATTTAAAGTGCTAAATGTGTCTGAGAAGTAATGTGACAGGTAATAAGATATCTTCGGTGGCTGAGACTTAAGTGTCCATCTCAGGTTCTGAAGGTTCTGGGTTCGTTCTCAGCAATGGGATGGGAATTGTTCCAAGAACCATTGCTGTCTACTGATATTACACCAGACATTGATATCTTAAGTAGTGAGAGATAATATCTAGCCTTCTCGGATAAAGACGAAAAACATGAAAATTGTGCACATTAAAAAATCTCAGGGTAGTTTGACATAGCAAAGAGTAGGCCGTAAATCAAATGCCTCGGGAACATTACTATGAAAGAAAACCTACCTAAGAGTAGATAGAGCCCATTACCTTGTCTGTCCGGCGGAAGCAGACCTGACTCAAATTGCACACTGACGTTTAGGTGCATATCTGTTTGTGACGTATAACCTCTCGAAAGAGGAAAGAAGAAGAAAAACTAACAGTTTTATGCACATCAACAGTATTTTCTTCACAGTATTGCCTTGGAAAGACTGTAAAATGGGGTTATCTCCATAACACAAAGCCTGGGCTGAATCCAGAGACCATGTGTTACCCATGAAGCACGATCCCTCTCTCGGCCTGTCTAGTCAACTCCAGCACACACACACACACACACACACACACACACACACACACACACACACACACACACACATACACACACACAGTGGTACCTCGGGTTACGAACTTAATTCGTTTAAGAACTCGGTTATTAACCCGAAACGTTCGTAACCCGAAACATTGAAATCAATGAAATAAAGACAATCCGTTTCAAAATAAAAGGTCTGTTCTTTTTTATTAACATCCAGTCGTTTACCTGACAAAACGCAAAGAATACGTGTACTTCTCGTATTAAATAAAGAGAAAGAAAACAACCAAATGAATTAAATGTAAAATGAAAACAAAAAGATTTAGTCTATCTTTATTACCAAGAAAACAATCATGGGAAATGTGTCATTTTCTTTATTATTCTGAATCATTAGTTTCAGGAGTATCTTGTCGCTGTTTCTTGGCAGCCGACTGGAAATCTTTCAGCACCAAGAAACTATCAAGGGAAATTTGTCGCTTCCTTTGCTGGAGAATCTTTCTGAAGTGGACCATCGCGTTATCATTCATCAGGTTTACTGCCCCGTTAACAACAAGTTTGTTTGGATGATGGTTCACAATGAAGTCTTCGACGTCTGCCCACTTGCTGCAAATTTCTTTAGTCCTGGCAGTTGAAACGGTCACTGACTTTAATGTCTTTAGCTGTTCATTCTGAAGATCCACAAGCTCATCTGTAGTACTGTTTATACTGTGCGCGATCGTTTGTCTCCAACGTAACACCTTGCTCTCTCTCTCTCTCTCTCTCTCTCTCTCTCTCTCTCTCTCTCTCTCTCTCTCTCTCTCTCTCTCTCTCTCTCTCTCTCTCTCGCTCTCTCTGTCTCGCCTTCGTTCGTATCCCAAGGCACTGTTCGTTACCCGAGACATAATATTTTCGAAGTTGTTCGTATCCTGAATTATTCGTGACCTGAGGCGTTCGTAACCCTAAGTACAACTGTATATGTATATGTGTATATCCCTTACAGGACGTCGCAGTCATCACCAGCAATTTTCAGCTGCTGTTGATGTACTAGGCAGGATTATGCTCAGTAGTTTGCAATTGCTTTCTGAGCGACCGGCTCACATACCCCCGTAAGTTACCAGTACAGTGCGAACCGCTGCCGATTCTCGCGCAGCTGCGTTACTCACGAGAATATACGGGATTACGGATAAAGACGTTAACCACTTTGCCAAGGAGACCTTGTGTATGTTATATATATATATATATATATATATATATATATATATATATATATATATATATATATATATATACACACACTAGCTGACCCGGCCCGGCTTCGCCCAGTCCCTGGTGGGGAGCATCTCATTTAATTCATATAAGTAGTCATATAAGTTCCCGTTCCCGACTGTCTGTCTGTCTGTCTGTCTGTCTGTCTGTCTTGGGTAAATGGAGGAGGGAGGAGGAAGAGGGTGGTGGAGGAGGGAAGAGGAGGGAGGAGGAGGAGACAGGAGGAGTAGGGAGGAATAGGAGGGAGGAGGAGGGATTAGGAGGAACAGGGAGGAGTAGGAGGGAGGAGGAGGGGGAGGAGGAGGGAGGAGGAAGAGGGAGGAGGAGGGAAAAGGAGGAGGATGAGGAGGGAGAAGGAGGAGGGAGAAGGAGGAGAAGGAGGGGGAGGAGGAGGGGGAGGAGGAGGAGGAGGAGGAGGGAGGATGAGGAGAGAAGAGGAGGAGGAAGAGGGAGGAGGAGGAATGTGCAGGGAGGAGGAGGGAGGAGGAGGGAGGAAGAGGGGGAGAAGGGAGGAAGAAGGAGGAGGAGGGAGGAGGAGGGTGGAGGAGGGTAGAGGAAGAAGGAAGAGGAGTGGTTAGAAGGAGGGAGGAGGGCGAGGAGGTAGTAGGAGGGAGAAGGAGGAAGAGGGAGGAGGAGGGAGAAGGAAGAGGGTGGATGAGGGAGGAAGAGATAGGCGGATAGAGGAGGAGGAGGGAGGAGTAGGGAGGAGGAGGGATTAGGAGGAGGGGGAAAGAGAAGAAGGATGAGGAGGGAGGAGGGAGGAGGAGGAAGAGGGAGGAGGAGGAGGAGGGAGGAGGAGGGAGAAGGAGGAAGAAGAGGGATGAGGGGAGGAGGAGGGAGGAGGAAGAGGGAGGAGGAGGGAGAAGGAGGAGGATGGAGAAGGAGGGAGGAGGAGAACGCAGGAGGAGGATAGGGAGGAGGGAGAGGGAGGAGGAGGGAGGAGGAGGAGGCAGGAGGGGGAGAGAGGATGAGGAGGGAGGAGGTAGAGGGAGAAGGAGGACGGAGGAAGAGGTAGAAGGAGGGGCAGAAGGAGGAGTGAGGAGGGGGAGGAGGAGGAGGAATGATGAGGAGGGAGGAGGAGTAAGAGGGATGTGGAGGAAGGAGGAGGAGGGAGGAGGTAGAGGGAGGAGGGGGAGGAAAAGGGAGGAGGGAGGAGGAGGAGGGAGGAGGAGGGAGGGGGAGGAAAGAGCTGGAGGGAGGAAGAGGGAGGAGGAGGGAGAAGAAGGAGGAGGAGGAGGGAAGAGGAAGAGGGAGGAGGGGGAGGAGGAAGAGGGAGGAGGGAGGAGGAGGGGGAGCGGAAGAAGAAGAGAGTAGGAGGAGGAGGAGGAGGAGGGGAGAGAAGATGGAGGAGGATTATAACGCATATGCCTCTAGATAACTGCAGCGAAAAGGTGGGTCTGTCTATCTATCTGACCCGGCGTGGCTTCGCCCAGCTCCTGGCTGGTAGCGTCTCATTAAATTCATACAACAAAAAAAAGTAACTTAAAAGAATGTCCTTCCACACACCATCCATTATTTGTAATTAAAACTGTTTCTAATTACCTGCATGACTGTAGATAACTTCTTAAGCATAAAAAGATGAGTTACAATGTTATGCATTGTGCATTATTTTTATGAAAACTTTGAAAATGCCTTAAAGATTGTATCATTATTTATTATAACTCATATGCAGGTACATAACTATAGACAAAGAGTTTATAAATCTTTGAAAACGATGCAAAAATATGACTATAAGGTGTACAGAAAAGTTATTAAAAGTTATGCCCCTTGAAATAACTTTTCTAGAGTTAAGTCCCCTCGCTGTATATAAATTATAATGAAAAATTAAATAATATTAAGTAAGAAGCCGATTTCACACTAAAAAAATATCACAGTTGGCTGCGCGAGAATGAGAGGAAGGCGTGTAGAAAATTTCATCTCAATCGGATAGGCCGTTCGCGAACGCATATAGGACATACATACAGACGGAGATCCTTTTTTATATATAAGATATAACATACACAAGGAGAGAAGAGAGAGACAGAGAGAAAAAGACAGATTAATAACAAAAACAGAAAGATTCAACTACCTTCCTCTAATGACTTTCAGTAACCGCGTTTGATTATTATCATTCATGTCTGCACAATAATACATTGCTGTCTGAGCTTTGCTGTCAGATTCGTTTATTTTTCCGAACCCAAAACCCGAGCAGAAATATCTGATGAATGATCTAATGACCTGTCGTACACAAAAACATATTACAATTACCAACTGCAAGAGACATAATGAATCGCGTATGGACATAAAACATTTCTTCTTTGATTGCTCGTGGGTTTCCATCTCTCGTCCGCAATTCATCAGATTATTTTACGGAAGACGTTGTGCATCTTGACAAGAAATGACAGTGCACTGGTTTTACGCCCTCGGCAAGCTGTATATTATATTTTCCCACATATTTCTAATGTAATTTTCAAAAAACCTCACACAGAAAGGAATAATAAGAGTTGATGGCATTGTTTGAAGAAAATAAGATGTATTGAAGTCTCTAAAATTTACTCAAAAACAGTTTACTGAAAACAACATGAGGGCGTATTAGAGTCGCGGTGGTGTAATGGTTTGTGCGCATCTGTCAAGACAATGGTAATGGGTTCGGATTCGCCTGTCTGATACATTGTCCTTCAGAAAATCACCGCTACGAAACAGGATTGCATCAATCGGAATGAGGTTGTCTTCTTCTTCTTCTTCTTCTTCTTCTTCTTCTTCTTCTTCTTCTTCTTCTTCTTCTTCTTCTTCTTCTTCTTCTTCTTCTTCTTCTTCTTCTTCTTCTTATTCTGCTGCCGCTTCTGCTTCTTCTTCTTCTTCTTCTTCTTCTTCTTCTTCTTCTTCTTCTTCTTCTTCTTCTTCTTCTTCTTCTTCTTCTTCTTCTTCTGCTGCTGCCGCTTCTGCTTCTTCTTCTTCTTCTTCTTCTTCTTCTTCTTCTTCTTCTTCTTCTTCTTCTTCTTCTTCTTATTCTTCTTCTTCTTCTTCTTCTTCTTCTTCTTCTTCTTCTTCTTCTTCTTCTTCTTCTCCTTCTTCTTCTTCTGCTTCTGCTGCTGCTGCTGTGTTCTTCCGGGGTGTTTTTTCAGATGTAATTGCGATGGGACATTTGACTCTTACGGTTGTGGTGTCGTCCACATCCTAGCTGGTCAAGTTAGAACGGTCGAAGACTTCACGGTCAACCCTGACGGGAAGGCAGGGACAGTTCATGTTCATTATGCTCCATCTAGGGAGGCTTCCATAATTGCACAGAAGACACATAGTGCTCTGGTACTGGGTTCACCGAAGGAATCGCCACGTCCAGCACATGGCTGCTTTAATTCCTCACTTCCATTTTTGGGCATTTCGTTCGCCACGGACCGCTCCACTCGCAGACCAGTAACGGTCAGTCTGCAGACGACATCATCTCAGAAAGCTTTCGCTTCGGACTTCCACGTAATGGATTCAATAGCCAAGCGTTCCATTTCGTGTTAATGAGACTTTCAGTCTTTCTTTGGGTGTTTGTTGACCGGGTTACCTTCCCGGCTGCTTCGAAGGACATTACACTCCCACTCGGACGTTTTTGCGTTGTGCCTGTTTTATTTGCACCCTCAGGCCGACACATCCGATTTCAGCGGGCGTTTTTTAAATCAGGTTAGCCCTCCTGGGGGAATGAGGTTGTAGACATGACTCCTACTCCGGTAGCTAAGCACCATCTCCACGAGGACTGTGTTGCGAAGTTCTTCATCCCTTGTCCTAGTTCAGAAACCAGCGGGGTGTGCACGACTGGTAATGGAAGGTCACGTATGCAGAAATGTATTATTCTTCAGTCGCGGTTCCAGTTTCACGGCAATTGGTCACCTCATAATGCTTCGTCCCAGGGCCTGTGAATATCACACAAAATGCCCCCCACTGCCCCATGTTAACAGTGGAATAGACAGCAGTCCCGATAAAGCAACAACACTCACAGGCATTTACATATAAGGCCGTTGCCAGAATACCAACATAACAGTCCGCCACTCAAATTACAGTTTTTATAGTTAATGGAAGCGAAAATCACTAGAAAACTAGCAATTGTACAAACATTACTGCATAAGACAAAACGAGCTAGTTTAGCAACCGGCCGTCCGCCATTATTCTGAACAATGAGAGACATATTATAATGCAACCAGCTGAAGATCCAGCACAGCACATATATGGAATTAGGCCTATGTAGGTAACCTGTCTTACCGAGTTGTTGGGTATTTTTTTGCTTACAGACTATAACCTAATGCCTAGAGGAAATCTTATATTGTTTTTTAGCGTTTACTCGTTCATGCGATTGTTTGCTTGATTTATCTGTCACTTTGGCGCTACCCTTCATTAAACAAAAAACAGGCGTGTACATTACAGGATGTATAAACTTAACATTTCTCTTGTAACATTTGAAAATATAAATTGGGTTTACCACATCTTAATTATCCGCTTCTCACATAACCCATTGTTAAAATGTCAACTTCCAACATATTCCACATTGACATACTCATAACTCATATTCCATGTTGGCATTTACAACGCTCATATAACAGGTTGAAATTCTCACTAACGAAGCTTTATACTGGCATGTCTGCTGTTTATTGTCTTAATACGTTCTACTATTGCACATTTTCATATCCAAATGTAATGTATCTATGATCTACCTGCATGAAATACACACCAGCTCGCAGAAAAAAAGACATGTTTGTCTGAAACATTTATACCAATAGCGGGCAGATTAATTTCCAGGCACGGCGTCATATAGACATGCATTTGACAGTACTGTGTCTCCTGTGGGAATCAATCCCGTGTTTGTCTCGTTGGTATAAGACTTGTGATGCGATCCGTTCTGCCACAGTTTTAATCGGTAATCACTCTGAAGTCCTCTCCGTGGCGAAGGGTTTACGGGCGCGATTCGTGATCCCACATACCCATGTTCGAAACACAGCTGCGTTCGATTAGGCAGCAGACCTCCTTGCGTTGTTTTTTTTAAATGAAATGGTATGGATACCGGTCGTTCAGAGACCAATGCCAAACTATGATCGTAAACTTGCCAAGAGATCACAGCAGCAAAAAATGCTGGTGTTGACTGCGACGTCATGTAAAGGATATGTAACTAACTAATCACTTTGAAAACTGAGTGAACATTTTTGGAACAGTTACGAATCTAGCACGCTACACAAAGGCAACCTGGGCCGAAATCAAAGTTAAAGCTATCTCTGTCCGATCGCCAATCCATACTCCTTAAATGTTAATGTAACAGGCGTTTCCGCACAGATTCGTCTTATGAGACAGCTCTAAAACCTCTCTGGGACTGACTGTGTCAAATCGAGTCACTTTGGCAACAATTATTACACGGTAGAACAGAACAGAATATAAAGCTTCTAATTTTAACTATTACAGAAATATTTTTTGAATATTTCTTCAAAGAATGCGGCGGTGTCAATACGATTCTCTTTTGCAACAATGATTGCACGGTAAAATAGAACCGAATATACACATACTGTTGATAACTATTACAGAAAAATTCTTAGAATGGTTCTTTATAGAATGCCATCAATTCTTATTATTACTTTCTTTGTGAAGTTATGTGAAAATTAGATTAGAAACATATGGGAAAATACAATATACTTTAAAATATAATTGTGAAACAAGAAGAAGTAAAATATTGACAATCTACAACATATGATGTCGAAGAAGCCTAGCTCACAAACAGCACCATGCGGGGAAGCTAGTAATTAAAAACTCCGCCGCGAAGCAAGCACGAAAGGAGGAGCCCGGTCGTCAGAAGTCGTCCACTCTACCCCGAACGTTTAAAACCTTAACCACCATGACACTCTCTGGTGGTGTGCCCTACTCGGGCTATGACTCTGGGTGTCATTCTGTGGTCGTTAGTTCGTACCCTGCTTCGATTCGTAGTTCATTTTGCCACATTAAATGTCGCAGGGGTTTGAACAGAACAGTCAGAAGAGGCATGTTTCCTGGAAAGTGACGTTCTCTAGTTTATTTCTCCTCTTAACGTGTCCATAAAATGTCAAAGTCTAATTTCTCTAATCAGTTTATGGTTTTCATCTCTTCTTGTAGATCCTGCTCCGTGATTTTTCTGTCTGTCCATGGTATTCTTTGCATTTCTACAGAAACAACATTTCCACTGCCATTAGATGATTTTCAGCTTGTCTGCTCATTTCCCACGTTTAATAACCATTACAAAAGTGCAGGTGCTATGTAACACTTCAACACTCTTTTTCTCTTTGTAATCTTTTTTATGTGGTCAGTATGTTTTCCATCGTGCAAAAGGTTGCATTCTCAATAGTAATTCTTGTTCTAATGTCGTCCCTTAAGATGTTATGACTGTTCCGAGATAGGTGTACCTATTAAATTGTTTAAGAATATTTCAATTTTCCTGTGTATTATATTGTGGTATTTCTTTCTTCCTAGTGACGACCCCATAAACCATTTTTTCCACTGCCATTAGATGTTTTTCAGCTTGTCTGCTCAATATCCACATCTCACATCCATATCAAAGTATAGGTTTCATGTAGCACTTCAACACACTTCTTATCGCTGCAACTGACATCTTTTTATTGGTCTGTTTGTTTTCTATCTTGCAAAGGCTGCCTTCGCCATAGCGGTTTTAGTTCTAATCCCTTCAAGGCACCCGCCATCAGATGTTTTGACTGTTCCTAGATAGTTGTGCTGATTCACTTGTTTATGCAGTGTAGTATTTCTTTCTTCCTGTTGACCACCATAATCTGTGTCTTCTTACAATTTAATTATAACGTGCATTGCATGTTAAGATTTCAATGAAGTCACAACAAATCTTTAGAGGATGGTAATAGGAGCTTTCCCTTTCTCTCTGTCTCTGTCTCTGTCTCTGTCTGTGTGTGTGTGTGTGAGAGAGAGAGAGAGAGAGAGAGAGAGAGAGAGAGAGAGAGAGAGAGAGAGAGAGAGAGAGAGAGAGTTTCTATACCTACCTATTTTCGTTTCTAACTTCTTTATTGTCTCACGTCTTCCAACTAGAAGGTTAGTGAAAAGAAATTATCGACACGTCTATAATATTGATACATGCACATACGTCTTTATTTACTACAACAATATAACACTATAATAATTTATTTCATGATCGGTTTATTGTGAATACCTCTAGAAGATTGTGAGTTGTAGTGTTTAAGTCATATGCATTGGCATTCTTGTCGTCGAGGCCTTGAAAGATTGCATCTGTTAGAGTGAAGTAGGTGTAAAGATTGCTCTCCTGACTAAATACCGAAGTACGGAAGCTTCACGTCTATGGAGAGGCATAATAGGATGTAAGCAAGTTATGATTCAGCACAGTACATGCGTACTGACTTGCATTTGGTCGTGGCTGATAATTCTTCTTCCATGTGGTTTTGGTATTAGTTTGTCAACACTCTAACCCAATACCCACATAGGGAATACAAGACATGAATCATTCGGCAATAAACCTGAGTGTTCCGGGGTAATACTTCACTAATACTGATCAATGTCTTAATTGATTATCCAATTATGCGGTTGAATGCTATGTGGATCATTTGCAATACTAGCACGATTTTCAGGTGAATGCTTTCCCCATTCACTAACAGGCTTTTTCTTCAATGTGATATCGGAATACACCTGTTAAAAAGGAGTTAATATTTGTAAAGGTCACTTCTTATGAATCCAGGTGACAGTTCACGTAGCACAGTGACAAATAATAGGGCTAAATTTATTTACTCAAAGAGAATCATGGTCAAGAGATTATATACATAACATGTACATATGTTTACTTTCTCGTCTGCAGGTAGTAGCTATGTACGCATCATCCTATGTCTTGGTAATGGCGGCTATAGATAGATACTTGTCCATCTGTCACCCACTGACAAGCCAAACACTGTCACCGAAGCGCGTGCACATGATGATATCCTTGGCCTGGTGTGTGTCGCTCATCCTCTCCATCCCACAAGTTTTCATCTTTAAACTCAAACGTATGGACGAGGGTAAGTTTTAAATTCCGTCTGCGTATATTCATAGTGAAAACATATATTTCGGATGCACTACCTGGCATTGATAATTATCATCATCTCATCTTGTTCCTGTTGTACATTGCAGTGTCGAGGTGATGCGTAAACAAAGGGGATGATGTCCCTTGATGGGCTTCATATATCGAGATTCCCTTGGACTCTTTTATTGCCTCTGTCTATCATTTACATGATAATGAACATACACTAATGGCGTCGACGAATGGTATATCTTAGATTCTTAAGAGATATAAATGGTTAGTTAGTTTTGGAAGAAGATTTCAAAGGGGTAGATCGCATATTATACTGGCATGAGGCCACGATGTAATATATGCACTCAGCTTCCTTATATTTTCTTCTTCTTCTTCTTCTTCTTCTTCTTCTTCTTCTTCTTCTTCTTCTTCTTCTTCTTCTTCTTCTTCTTCAGCGAAGATGTGGGATATTGAATATGTCCTCTAGTCTTCTTGAACAACGGCTAAATATTCTGAGGGTCTGAGTGCATGTCACACATCTTTCGTACGGTTAAAATCGAAATAAGTCAACAAGTCAACCTCAAAAACGCGCTGTTGGGGTTAAATTTCAAATTAGTAAACCTACCCACAAAAGAATATGTATTCCATATGTGATGTGGTATACATACAAGGTACTTTTGGAACCTCTCTGGTGCCACATAATTTGTGTACAATGCTGAGATTCTCCTTATGTGGGTAGAGATTTAAGAAGATACACTGACAATGGTATGAGGCCTGTCGGACACGGGTTCTATGCCTGCACTCACCCTTCGCTACGAAAGGGAAGACTATTTCTTCTTGCACATAGACCTACGCAATATGATTGTCCGAACACTTCACCAATAACTGGTTCCCTTTATTAGACATGATCCTCTGTACGCCACAAACGATTGTATTTACCAATTCACATGTAGATGCCAGGCCATTTACATTGGTAGAACAGAGAGACAACTTAACAAACGGGTGTCAGAACACATACCTCAATGGGTCAACAAGATACAACACACAGGAGATGCTAGCCTCGTGGGGCCGACACACCGGAAGCTCCCGGCGTCTTCAATCGGTAGGCACATTGTCGACAGTGGCTATGTGGTGGACAGAGACACTGCATTTCGCGTGTTGTTTAACACACAAAATACTTGCTTGTTAAAATTTGCAGAAGCAATTATGATCTATCAACGCAAGACAGAATTGTGCAAACAGAAAGACATGTTAGTCAGCTTAAAATTACCGTGGTAGATAAGTGACATTACTGTGCGAAATTGTGTATATTTCAACTTGAAGGATTTATCTAGTTAATTTCACGTAAGTTGTGTGATTTCTGCAGTATGTACCTGACGAGATACAGCGAAATATGCCAGGCAATAAATCGTGCAATCTATTGTTTGTGTCTTCGTTATTCAAATTCACTATGGGAAAACATTGTTTTGTATTACTATTATATTATCTAACAGAAAGTCGTGGCGTGCTGATGAGCGTAATCTAGCCTAGGAATCAACATACAGCTGAAAGATGCTGGTGTTGACCGCAATATCCTGAAACAGGATGGAAACGCGGGAAAAAAAAAAAAAAATTATTGTTACGAGCCGTTCACTGATATGGGAATGTATTATTATTATTATTATTATTATTATTATTATTATTATTATTATTATTATTATTATATCTTAAAACAAAATATTGTTATACTTTACTTTCACAGCGACAATTGTCTTTTACCGTTGTTTTCTGGGTCACATGTTGGAGTCATTTATGAGACGCCTACGTTTTCTTTCAGGCGCTTTCGAGTGCTACGGAGAATTTATTGAAGACTGGGGCGTGAAGTCGTATGTGACCTGGGTGTTTTTATCTGACTACGCAGTTCCCTTCCTAATATTGGCCTTCTGTTACGGCAGGATATGTCACGTGGTGTGGGCCAGTGTTGGATCGAAGGAGACGGCTGTCTATGTGTGAGTACACTTGCTAAAATTGTCCCTTCGATGTTGTAGAATATAAGACATTCGATGGGCTCTTTGACAATGTTTTTACGTGAAGTGTGGGGTTTGTCACTGAGACGTATGTCATCCTGACTGTGTATTTAATCTTGTAGAATGTGAGACGGGTCGGTGGGCTCTATGACAGTGTTTTACATGATGTGTATGGTTTGTCACTAAAACGTTATGCACCCCCCCCCCCCCCGAATATATCTTTATTGCTGTAGAATATAAGACAGTCGATGGTATCTTTGACAATGTTTATACGTGATATTTGGGGTTTGTCACAAAGAAGTAAGACATCCTTACTGTGTCTATAATCTTGTATAATGTGAGACAGTCGATTGGCTTTTTTACTATGTGTTTACGTTATGTGTGGGGTTTGTCGCTAAGAAGTGAGCCCTCCTGACTGTGTCTTTGATCTTGTAGAAAATGAGACAGTCAGTAGGCTCTTGGACAGTGTTTTAACGTGATGTGTGGGGTTTGTCACTAAGAAGTGAGGCCACCTGGCTTGTCTCTATTGTTGTAGAATATGAGAGAGTCGATGATATCGATTACATGTAGAACATGAGACTGTCTGTGGTATCTTTGACAATATTTTCACGAGATATTTGATGGTTTTAGACACCTTTACAAGTGGACCCGTGTGACTGTGTTTTTAATGTTGTGATATATTAGATAGTCGATGGTCTTTTTGCCATCCCCCGTGTGTATAACCTGTGCCACTTGAAGTGGTTTATTAATCACTCCAAATTTCACAAACTTCACATAGAACTGCGTCAGTAGATGAGACTCTGCAAGTTCAGATTGAGTTCATTCCTTGGCTAGTATCCCATTCCACTTACTGTAGAATATGTTCAGCTGAACCAGAATGCATCACTTCGGGAACTTCATTTGAACTTAACCTCCACCCCAACATACAGACTAAATTAATATCCTTTCACTGTATTACATAAGAACCGCCATATGTCGGTCTTCTTGGCGAAGGTGTTAAGGACGCTGTTAGTAATCCCTTATACCCACGTACAAAATACAGCTTCAGAGATTCGGCAGCGGATCACGTCACGTTGGTTTCTTAAGGACAGGTATGTGAGTCGGGCGTTCAGAAAGCAATGGCAAATTACTGAACGTAAAACTTGCCAAGACATCAACAGCAGCTGAAAAATGCTGGTGTTGACTGCAATGTCCTATAAATAGGATATGCGAGGTAAAAAGCCGTCATATACTTATCGTTCACATTATCCACGATTATATAAGTCAAGAGCTCGTGATATTTAACTTCCAGTGCACTGATTGCGAAGTAGGCTCTTCACTGGCAACAGATGTACATAGAATACCCAAATAATACTAGGGACACAGCCAGTGTACCAACAGGAAAGTACTGCCATAACTATGATGCTGAAGTTGAGGCAATCAAGATAGCCACAGAGATATTGTGTGGTGATATTGACAGATGCAAAATCAGTACTCGAAGCGCTCCTGTCTGCGAAATTGCCAGTACTTAGGACACTACTTTCTGAACTTAGCAGTCAGCATAAGGTCACCATAAAGTGGATACCATCCCACTGTGGAATATCCGGAAACGACAGAGCTGATCGATTGGCTAAGGAAGGAGCAAAGGAAGAACACATACCACCAAAAGAAAAGAATGATCAAATCAGTAAGAAAGCCACCAAAACTTGCTCAAGATGACTACCACATTATGGACAGACCAGAACAAGTCATTATTCTGCGCCTCAGAAGAGGGCACAATAGATTACGCAACCACATGTATACACAATTTAAGACTGGTGAATCAGCCATGTGCACATGTGGATTGGCGTCGCAGACAGCAGAGCACATATTCCAAGACTGCCCAAAATATAACATATCAAGGCAAACCTTCTGGCTAGAGAGATAACAGTGGAAGATAAACTCTATGGACCTCTGAGTGCACTAAAAAACGATAGTTAAATTCATATATAAGAGACAACATTGCAGTTATAGACATATTTCAAGTGAACGAAAGAAGAAGAAGAACTGACAATAGATTTGACTTAAACCTTGATTTCTCGTTCAGAAAGCAATGGCAATCTAATGAACGTAAGATTGCCTAGAACATCGACACGAGGTTAATCGCACAGTCCTGCAAAGGGCACACAACATTTCATTACTTTAGCTATTTAGTTTTACACTTATGTTATTTTCATGTATTTCAAATAGATCCATTCGCAATGGCAACCACGAACCGACGGATAAATCCTTCAAAATGAAAATATCTTTCCGGCGCATGCGCGACGGGACCAATTCCTCTTTGCAATCTCGGGACCGCTCAGTAGCCGGATCAATTATAACTTCCTCGCTGACGTCACAGAAACCACGAGGACACCAGCGTGGGGTGTCCCGGTCTAAGATGAAGACTATCAAGCTAACTTTAACTGTTGTGTTGTGCTACCTGTTTTGCTGGGCGCCATACTTTATTGTGCAGATGTGGACCGTGTTCGATGAGAGTATTGGAATTGAACGTAAGTAGTCCGTTTGTTGGCTGTCTGTGCCTCTGTTTGCCTGTCTACACAAACCCACCCACTCATACATTCATGCACCTAATTGTATATCTATCTGTATGTCTTTCTACCCAAACTCACCCATCCATCTATGTATCCAACTATGTATCCATCTATCTGTCTGTCTGTCGATCTGTCTGTCTGTCTGTCTGTTTGACTGACTTACTGTCTGTCTGACTGGCTTTCTGTCTGCTTGACTGCCTTTCTGTCTAAATGCCTGTCTGTCTTAATGACTCCCTGTCTCCCTGTTTATCCATGTTTGTATGTCTCGCTTGTCTTACTTATATATGGTTGTGGCATCTTTATTGGAAATCCCATCTTTTATACTGCTGGCAATTAATCATATTTAACGTCTGTGTTGTTATCTTCCGAGTCGTAAATAATTACAGCAAAATTATGCCTCCTAACTCTATCTAGTTTACTCTGCAGTAGAGGCATAAAACTGTCTACCTTTCCTCTACTGTCCGTGAATTAAATGTGTCCGATTGGCGCTGTCAACAGCAGCAATCTCAAGCTAAACAAAATATGATAATTTTATTGTGCATTGGTGGTCGTGGTAGCTCAGCGGTCAACAGGCTGGCAAACGATCCTCTGGTAAGTGTTCGAATCTCCACCAGGTGCATTTTAAACATATGGCATGTCTCCCCAGGTCGACCCAGCCTCTTGTAAGTGTTCGAATCTCCACCAGGTGCATTTTAAACATATGGCATGGCTCCCCAGGTCGACCCAGCCTCTGGTAAGTGTTCGAATCTCCACCAGGTGCATTTTAAACATATGGCATGTCTCCCCAGGTCGACCCAGCCTCTGGTAAGTGTTCGAATCTCCACCAGGTGCATTTTAAACATATGGCATGGCTCCCCAGGTCGACCCAGCCTTAAAGTAGGTACCAGGAAATGTTCTGAGATGAAGTGGCTGCCGAATGATATTAACCACATCACAAATCAGGTTCCGGTTGGAGTATAAAATACGAGGCTAGCACCGTGTGCCCAATTTGCTGCAACGAGTGTGAAAAGTCCTTAACTGTGTTACTTTACATAATGTATCATTGCTGATGTCTGACAAGAAAGTTTCTTTGCTGGGGGTTTGTAGGCCAAGCAAACATCATGTACACGTGCAGTCCCCAAGATGTTTCTTTTGTCCGATATCTATCTTCGTGCTGATTAAACCCTGACTCTTCGTCCAGGAACAATTGATGATTATCTTGACAAAATTCTAAAAATCCAAACATTAGTCAAATTCAATCAATTGGGTGCCGTCTCCACAATGAAGTTTAACTACAATGGATCTCTAACATTGTATGTTTCTCGTCTTGATTGTAAATTCTGTCAGACTGCCACAATGAAGTTTAGCTAAAATGGATCTCCAACACTGTCTGTCTCTCGCCTTGATTGTAAATTCTGTCAGACTGCTGTTCGTCCTCTCTTGATGTTATCTTCCCACTTGCATTGTTGTCTAACTCTTGTTGGCTTGCCTTCAACCTTACCTTCCATTATGGTTTTTATAAGAGTAAGTAAGTATTGGAAAATTTACACAGGTCAGATTACATATATCACGGAAATCCAATTTGTATGTGTGGGAAGCAAGGGGAAACCACGCCTTTAACTCATATGAATAAGTGTATGGGCAGTCGTGCGACTAGACTGATGATTTACATGATACGACTTAAGTTGTTAAGGTGCCAACCCGAATCGTATGTGGTATTTTAAGACTGTACAAAGAATAATGGAAGCAGCGGTAGTGTAGTGGCTAGACGCTCGCCTGCCGGCCAAGTTCGAATCCGTGTCGGGGCGGAAATGTTAAACTGACCTAGGGTACCAGGTTAAATATGCCTTAAAAATAGGTACCGGGAAATGTCTTGGGAAGTAGAGGTGTGGAATGGCATTGACCACATCACCCAACGAGTGCCGACTGGTTTATAGAATAATATCTAGCTAGCATCAATACGCCTTAAGTCGTGTAATAGGGCCCTTTACTTTTACCTTTGCAGTCCTCCGTGGTGAAGGTGTTACGGAGGCGGTTCGCGATCCCGCATACCCGCGTTCGAAACACAGCTGCGCGCGATCTAGCAGCAGACCGCGTTGTGCTGGTGTTTTACGAAATGGTATGGGTGCCGGCAGTTCAAAATGCAATGGCAAACTACTTGTGACAAGACCGCCGGGGCTTGGACTGGTTTGCCACGATAGTTACTATCCCCTGCCTTTGCTCCAACCACCTCAATAGCACTCTACATCTACCAGGCCCCACACAAGCCGGGACAGCTTAACCTCCCCTCCCTCACCTAGGGTTCCAAACCCCAAGGGGGCTCGGACCAGACACCAGTCATATCACTGCACAAAGTCATAGCTAAGAGAACAAAAATTTAATTCTGAACTACGTCAACCACAACACAGAGAAGGATGGCTGAAAGCCAGACTAGAAGAACTATGTACAAGATCACAGACGCAGATGAGTATTCATCATGGAGGCGGACGATAGCTCGTGCGGTTGTCCAGTCGTGGTAGCGACTCACCCAGGCTCCTCCAGTGGACTGGAACTCCAAGGTCTGCTGCCTCTCCAAAGTTCCCTCTTCACCCAGAGAACCAAGCAAGGGCTGATCAAGCGCCGTACCACTGCCTGACGGACACTGCACTGATGAACAAGGATCCTTCCTTGCTGTCGTACTATTTCCCTTGTCACACTCTTGATGAAGTCTGGGCCGACCCTAGAACATTAGCGGTCTCCCACTTGCAGAAAAAATACATGTAGCACCGTCTCAAAATACACAAGAGCCAGGTCACTCTTCTATCTCATCAGTGACCCACACACTGATATGTCACCTACACAATAAGCGGTTGCTCCACCCGAACACACAATGTCACTGGTAAAGTCTATCAGGTGACTAAACACTTCACCTTAGTTCCATGTCCTTGGACAATAGATCTTCACACAGTATTATGTACCTACCCTGATCCATGGGTAGTAATCACAACCTAGCATACACTGTCAACAGTTCATCACGTTGGCATGAGGTAGCTCCCTACCTTCACAAACATTGTCAACAGTTCATAACGTTGGCATGAGGTAGCTCCCTACCTTAAACATTTCACTCTGGTGTTTCCACCCATGTTGTAATCAATGTCCTAGTTCACTGGACCCCATGTTGGCTTCATAAAGGTAACCAATGTAAAAACACTATGTAAGCATCAACTGATACATGGTGTCCCATAACCCAGCCGGGCCAGAAGCATATAACACAGGTCATGGTGACCGGTAACAATGATCACTCTGCACAACTTGAAAGGTCACTCCCTTGCAATTACCAAGGTTTACACAGAGACTGAATGTTACCAGTGCTTCACTGGCTTGAATCACCAGACGTTTCAGTGTTGGATCCTCTCAGGATCGGATGACACTCGTCGGACTCTTGACGGAGGTCCTAACCTAGACCTACCGACTTATTCAGCACTCAGCTCCTTCCAACATTGATCTCGCAGAATCAGACAACCACTCCCAGTATGGCCTCAATCAACTTCTGGATAGGCACTGGAATGAGTGGGCCCATAGAGCTCATGGTGCAGCTCTTGAATCTTCTACTGTATAGTAATAACAGATCCTGAAACACGGAGAGGTTGGTGTGAGTACTCAACTACAACAAAGACTACCAGCATCTCCACCCTGTCACCTGCCTCTCAGACATTCCTCATGTCTACCAACATGAGTATGAAATCATCACATCATAGATCTACCTAGTAACTATAATATATAGGCATAATGATGGTAGAAAAAGCAATAGCACACCTGTTCAGTCAAGTAACACTTCTGGGCTACATATAACCCCTAGCACCAGAGTCGACTGTATGACTCTGTCAAGCATCCTTCGCCTGGTGCCAGTCCAATCCGGTTTCATCTTACATCATCAATCAACATATACACTTACTTTCCTTTCAGTGTAGGGATTACTGTATCGAGAAGGTGTCCAGCCGGACATCTCCTTCCTGACAGACTCATCAATTCATCAATCCCTTAACCCATGGACTGATGAATTACACACATTA
The DNA here is from genome assembly GCA_963921405.1 of Cepaea hortensis. Taxonomy (NCBI): domain Eukaryota; kingdom Metazoa; phylum Mollusca; class Gastropoda; order Stylommatophora; family Helicidae; genus Cepaea; species Cepaea hortensis. The sequence goes on along the minus strand of OY992892.1, from coordinate 53,110,658 downwards.
ATAACTATATGTCCATAATGAATTATACTCCTGATAATTCATTACTATAGCATTAACTAAGGAGAACTCATGACTTGTTACACTTACATAGCAAAATCATATCACAGCCATAGTGTCAGGTCTGGGATCCCTGCCCCAGATCCTGAGTTGCCCTCTTATTCACTGACTATCTTTCAGGTCAGTCATCCCTGTGCCGGTCGAGCACAGCTGTGGTGGCCATCCACCACTACACTTTCCCACAGCTACTGTGGGTCTCGTGTACCTTGTCCCGTGACTACTTAAGTCACGTCATCCAATGTAGCAAACCTCCAGACTCCACTATGCCCCTCCCAACTACTACCTCATGGCAGTACTCCAAGTACTCCATGAACCGAGTCAGGGTTCCAGAAGAGTAGAATATTAGAGACAGAAACGGTTAGGTTCAAACCTCGATCTATCTAGACACCTCGGCCTCGAATTACGGAGTGCCGCATCACCCTCGATCGGGTATGTTCACTCATCGGATATGCACGATTGCATTGGGTCGGACCTAGTACCGATCGGATTGGGGTACCGGCCTACCTCCCTCTGCCTAGACAAACGTAAGATGTAACACGCACGGTCATCCTGGCGGACGGACAGGACAACAAGCAGTCACAATAGTATCATGAGTACTTCTTATCAATTGGTATCCTACCGATGCAACGCCATTCGGCTTACGCGGAATAACAGTGCTATCTGCACACAGCAAATACACCACTGCTGATTTCACCTTGATTCCTCGAAAAATCACCATCACTGATAGAACAAGTACGTTACCATTCTAATGTCACGAAGCACATTACACATTTCTAATAATAAGCTATACCTTATCATTTACAGCGTCTAGCATGTTGATGTCATGACGGACAAACTGTCGCCTTGCCTGCGTAATGAATAAACCAAACCCGTAACTGCTGCACACTGTAACGCACATCGTTCGGCCTATTTTATTTACACACCACTCGCTGTGGAATACGGCTTGTTCCGTCAGGTAACACATTACATTGCTGATCGATAAAGCCTACTTAAAAATGCAAACCGCCAACTGTAACGGATAACGCTACGCGACAACTCAATTTTACGACGGCAATTAATTCATTCCGGGAATCAGCACGGCATCACGACAACAATTAAATAATAGAATAAGTACTCAACTAACCTGTGATTGAAGAATCACAACCTTGACTGTAGATGTCCGCACTGGCCGCGAATATTGACATCACAATTATAACAGCCTCTTGGCTGCGATCTGTCTACGCTGAGGTTTGGTGGGCGACTGCTCACGACAAAGTCAGTGCGCCTTCCCCTCGCCTACACGGGCCGCGTGACTTTCATGATTCATGAAGAAAACCAGAGTCACGATGGATTCCTCCAACCCGTGCTGCACAACGCACTCGTGAACTTAGAGATCAAAACCACGTACGCACTTGGGGGAACATTCTAGATTCTTCTATAAATAACTAGAATAGCTCCGCCCCCGCACTACTTTTCTAGGGAACTCCCCTATTAATTGACATTAAATTCAAGGGAGACCAACGCATGGCACTCCCTTCAAAGGGCTATTATGCAGAGATCTTACGATATTTATCCGTTTCGTCACATAGGCCCCCACTTAAGATGGTCGACCCGGTCGAACTCACTAGACAAAGATCGGTCTGAACTCTGAACCTCTACTCTATCAAGATTGGATTTCCAGGAAAAGACGTTCCATAACGTTCCCTTTCCCTGGGGAGATTCACCAGAATGGTATGGATGCTGGATCACCAACCACCGCCTCAAACATACGTTATCTCCAGCGATTAGGCCCGAAACGTAATGGCCTGGTGATTGGCTTACAGGATCTGTCTACACTGGACTGTTCCGCATCCACCTGTTGCAGGCCATCGGTTACTTTACTGAAGGTTCGTTCGTCCCTTCCGACAATAGGATATTTCCTATCCCGACTAGGCATCACCTTCGTGGACTGTTCGCGGATGTCGACCGAAATGAATGGTCGCTTACTCCAGGTTCGTCTGGAGTACCCTTGCTCCTGCCTTCTCTCCCGCGAGTAAGGACAGTGAGCCTGTCGGCGTATCGAGTCACCCGACGATCCCGTCGTGCCAGATGTGACATCGCCTGTCCGACCACGATTCCCAGTGTGCTTAACACCATGGGCCTCTTCCCGACGGAGCCCGTTCGCCCTATCTACGGTTGAACGCTCAGGAGACCGCAGACCCTCCCCACAGGATGTACTGCGTAGGACTGAGTCTTCCTCGCCCTCGTCTGGACCCAGAACCGAATCTAGCGCGATGGTAGTCGCACTATCTGGTGGAGAAACTACCTCGGACCTCTCCAAATTCTGAAGGAGAGTACAATGGAACTTACGCAATTCCCCGCGGACCTTCACCTCATACGTGGATCGGGACATTATCCGCTCCACAGGAAAAGGGCCCTGCCATCCGAGTTCGAATTCCGCCCCCTCGATTGGGAGAAGCGCGAGAACCCTATCTCCAATCTGCAGAGATACACCGTTTTTGGTCTTGTGCTTTGGTGCTGCCAGACAACACGTTGGGCACGACCGGATATATCTCCGCACGTCGCCTGTCATTCCAGGCCAGTGGTAGTGGCTGGAAAGACACTGGACTGTTGTCCCCACATCCTTATGTCCGGTTAAGGATAAGGTATGCACTCTATGTATCAAGCGGGATCTGTAGTCAGTAGGGACTACCATCTGACCGTACTGGCTATCCCCTTGCCCGGCTCTACGATAAAGCAACCGGTTTTCTACATAGAACTGACCCGGAGTTGGCGGGACAGAACTTTGGGACACCTCCAGTAAGTAAGGACGCAAAGTCTGGTCCCCACTTTGAGCACTGCTCACTAACCTCGCAAGAGAATGGTCTATTTCCTTACCACACTGCCTTTTTCCATCCTTAGCCCTGGCCTGCCTAGCGCTCACTAGACAATGTTCCCTGGGGTCCCCCAGGAATACATGCGGACGACCGAGGATCAAAGGGTAAATAGGATCAGGCAGCACAGCCGCCTGGATGCTACCCGTAACGTACCTGCACCGAATGTCAATCCGAGCAATCGGCAAGTCCATAGCTACGGAGCTCCTCATGGCCAGCTGAAATTCTCTTGTCTCGCCGGTGAGCTGCCCTGGGCTCACAAGGTGGGATGAGATTACAGCTTCAAACTGCAATCCTGTATCGTATAGACATTCCACCTGCTTCCCATTCACCTCTATCGTTTCGATCGCAGGTGATTTCTCAGACTTTGGTTTCTCCCGACCCTTAGGTGTGGTCTCGCTAGGTCTACCTCTAGTAGAGGCGAGACACGCAAAGTGCAAGTCCTTTGGCTTCCTCAGACAATCTACAGTATTATGGGAAGGAGACTTACAGTGCTTACACCACCTCTTACTCCACTTCCGTTTTGGGGAGGCGGGAGGGCTTTGCTTATCGGGTTTCTTACCAGAGTCTTTTACCACAGGATCTGCTACATTGGATGATTCTTTGGGACCTTTGGTCTTGGGCTTCTGATCAAGCCCCTTCTGCCTTTTCTGTGAATCAGTCTGACTGGAATCCCCAGTCTCACCATAGACTTCCACATACCTTTCAGCTAACTTATTTACTATGTCTAGCCTTTCCGCCCCATTTTCCCCTAAGAAATTCCTTAAAGGCTTGGACATCTGCATTTTCATTTGATCCACCACCATCAACTCTCTCAGACTCTCATAATCCTCTTTGAAATTGGCCAATGCCATCCACTTCAACAGGTATGAGTTCAACCTCACACTATAGGCCGAGAACATCTCACCTGGTTCTCTCTTGGAAGTTCTGAACCTCCGCCTGTAAGCATGGGCTGTCATTTCGAATCTTTTCAAAAGAGCCGATTTCAGGGTTGGATAATCATTTTCCATCCCTGGGGGAAGACGCGCATACACTTCGTACGCGGTGCCACGGAGTCCTTGTGAAAGCTTAAGATTCCAACGCTCTGCCTCTAAACCCATAGCTTTACACATTGCCTCGAACTTCTCTAAGAATTGATCTATCTTCTCTTGGTCCGGTTCAAATGGTGGAAACGGCCATTTCATAGCATGGTAAGCTGGTCTGCTGGCTACTGATGAGCTAGGTAAAGCTACTCCACCTACTGCTCCCTCAGACTCACCAACCGATGTAGCCTCTACCTCAAGTTGCTTCATACGGAACTCATGTTCCATTTCCAACTTCCTAGCATCTAATTTCTTAGACTCTAGGTCAGCTGCCAGTTTTTGTGCTTGTTGGTCTGCCACCAACTTTTGCTCTTCAAGTGCTACCTTTCGAGCTTCAAGCTCAATTTCTGACTTTCTTCTCTCCCTCTCTTCTGCTCTGAAGTCTCTCTCTACTTCCAGTACATAGGCTTTAAACTCCTCACCTTCCAATCCCATCTCAGTTGCAGATGCCCGCACCTTAGCTAAATCTAAAGTACGAGTAGCCATGCTTAGTGTAACTTAGTATCAGTATAGATATGCAATACCCAATCACAATGCTAACGGTACTCCAACCAACACTGTAACTATGTATCTATACTAACTTAACTAAATGTCTGTCCACGTCGCAGAGAAAGGTATCAGTAGCCCTACTCGTCAAGTAGACAATAGGTATAGGACAGATGACACTATAACCTATTCCTACGAGATGTCAGAACAAAGAGAAGATCCCGGACGAGCCCCCACTCTATCTTGTGACAAGACCGCCGGGGCTTGGACTGGTTTGCCACGATAGTTACTATCCCCTGCCTTTGCTCCAACCACCTCAATAGCACTCTACATCTACCAGGCCCCACACAAGCCGGGACAGCTTAACCTCCCCTCCCTCACCTAGGGTTCCAAACCCCAAGGGGGCTCGGACCAGACACCAGTCATATCACTGCACAAAGTCATAGCTAAGAGAACAAAAATTTAATTCTGAACTACGTCAACCACAACACAGAGAAGGATGGCTGAAAGCCAGACTAGAAGAACTATGTACAAGATCACAGACGCAGATGAGTATTCATCATGGAGGCGGACGATAGCTCGTGCGGTTGTCCAGTCGTGGTAGCGACTCACCCAGGCTCCTCCAGTGGACTGGAACTCCAAGGTCTGCTGCCTCTCCAAAGTTCCCTCTTCACCCAGAGAACCAAGCAAGGGCTGATCAAGCGCCGTACCACTGCCTGACGGACACTGCACTGATGAACAAGGATCCTTCCTTGCTGTCGTACTATTTCCCTTGTCACACTCTTGATGAAGTCTGGGCCGACCCTAGAACATTAGCGGTCTCCCACTTGCAGAAAAAATACATGTAGCACCGTCTCAAAATACACAAGAGCCAGGTCACTCTTCTATCTCATCAGTGACCCACACACTGATATGTCACCTACACAATAAGCGGTTGCTCCACCCGAACACACAATGTCACTGGTAAAGTCTATCAGGTGACTAAACACTTCACCTTAGTTCCATGTCCTTGGACAATAGATCTTCACACAGTATTATGTACCTACCCTGATCCATGGGTAGTAATCACAACCTAGCATACACTGTCAACAGTTCATCACGTTGGCATGAGGTAGCTCCCTACCTTCACAAACATTGTCAACAGTTCATAACGTTGGCATGAGGTAGCTCCCTACCTTAAACATTTCACTCTGGTGTTTCCACCCATGTTGTAATCAATGTCCTAGTTCACTGGACCCCATGTTGGCTTCATAAAGGTAACCAATGTAAAAACACTATGTAAGCATCAACTGATACATGGTGTCCCATAACCCAGCCGGGCCAGAAGCATATAACACAGGTCATGGTGACCGGTAACAATGATCACTCTGCACAACTTGAAAGGTCACTCCCTTGCAATTACCAAGGTTTACACAGAGACTGAATGTTACCAGTGCTTCACTGGCTTGAATCACCAGACGTTTCAGTGTTGGATCCTCTCAGGATCGGATGACACTCGTCGGACTCTTGACGGAGGTCCTAACCTAGACCTACCGACTTATTCAGCACTCAGCTCCTTCCAACATTGATCTCGCAGAATCAGACAACCACTCCCAGTATGGCCTCAATCAACTTCTGGATAGGCACTGGAATGAGTGGGCCCATAGAGCTCATGGTGCAGCTCTTGAATCTTCTACTGTATAGTAATAACAGATCCTGAAACACGGAGAGGTTGGTGTGAGTACTCAACTACAACAAAGACTACCAGCATCTCCACCCTGTCACCTGCCTCTCAGACATTCCTCATGTCTACCAACATGAGTATGAAATCATCACATCATAGATCTACCTAGTAACTATAATATATAGGCATAATGATGGTAGAAAAAGCAATAGCACACCTGTTCAGTCAAGTAACACTTCTGGGCTACATATAACCCCTAGCACCAGAGTCGACTGTATGACTCTGTCAAGCATCCTTCGCCTGGTGCCAGTCCAATCCGGTTTCATCTTACATCATCAATCAACATATACACTTACTTTCCTTTCAGTGTAGGGATTACTGTATCGAGAAGGTGTCCAGCCGGACATCTCCTTCCTGACAGACTCATCAATTCATCAATCCCTTAACCCATGGACTGATGAATTACACACATTAATAACTATATGTCCATAATGAATTATACTCCTGATAATTCATTACTATAGCATTAACTAAGGAGAACTCATGACTTGTTACACTTACATAGCAAAATCATATCACAGCCATAGTGTCAGGTCTGGGATCCCTGCCCCAGATCCTGAGTTGCCCTCTTATTCACTGACTATCTTTCAGGTCAGTCATCCCTGTGCCGGTCGAGCACAGCTGTGGTGGCCATCCACCACTACACTTTCCCACAGCTACTGTGGGTCTCGTGTACCTTGTCCCGTGACTACTTAAGTCACGTCATCCAATGTAGCAAACCTCCAGACTCCACTATGCCCCTCCCAACTACTACCTCATGGCAGTACTCCAAGTACTCCATGAACCGAGTCAGGGTTCCAGAAGAGTAGAATATTAGAGACAGAAACGGTTAGGTTCAAACCTCGATCTATCTAGACACCTCGGCCTCGAATTACGGAGTGCCGCATCACCCTCGATCGGGTATGTTCACTCATCGGATATGCACGATTGCATTGGGTCGGACCTAGTACCGATCGGATTGGGGTACCGGCCTACCTCCCTCTGCCTAGACAAACGTAAGATGTAACACGCACGGTCATCCTGGCGGACGGACAGGACAACAAGCAGTCACAATAGTATCATGAGTACTTCTTATCAATTGGTATCCTACCGATGCAACGCCATTCGGCTTACGCGGAATAACAGTGCTATCTGCACACAGCAAATACACCACTGCTGATTTCACCTTGATTCCTCGAAAAATCACCATCACTGATAGAACAAGTACGTTACCATTCTAATGTCACGAAGCACATTACACATTTCTAATAATAAGCTATACCTTATCATTTACAGCGTCTAGCATGTTGATGTCATGACGGACAAACTGTCGCCTTGCCTGCGTAATGAATAAACCAAACCCGTAACTGCTGCACACTGTAACGCACATCGTTCGGCCTATTTTATTTACACACCACTCGCTGTGGAATACGGCTTGTTCCGTCAGGTAACACATTACATTGCTGATCGATAAAGCCTACTTAAAAATGCAAACCGCCAACTGTAACGGATAACGCTACGCGACAACTCAATTTTACGACGGCAATTAATTCATTCCGGGAATCAGCACGGCATCACGACAACAATTAAATAATAGAATAAGTACTCAACTAACCTGTGATTGAAGAATCACAACCTTGACTGTAGATGTCCGCACTGGCCGCGAATATTGACATCACAATTATAACAGCCTCTTGGCTGCGATCTGTCTACGCTGAGGTTTGGTGGGCGACTGCTCACGACAAAGTCAGTGCGCCTTCCCCTCGCCTACACGGGCCGCGTGACTTTCATGATTCATGAAGAAAACCAGAGTCACGATGGATTCCTCCAACCCGTGCTGCACAACGCACTCGTGAACTTAGAGATCAAAACCACGTACGCACTTGGGGGAACATTCTAGATTCTTCTATAAATAACTAGAATAGCTCCGCCCCCGCACTACTTTTCTAGGGAACTCCCCTATTAATTGACATTAAATTCAAGGGAGACCAACGCATGGCACTCCCTTCAAAGGGCTATTATGCAGAGATCTTACGATATTTATCCGTTTCGTCACACTACTTAACGTAAACTTGCTAAGACATCAACAACAGCAACAAATGCTGATGTTGACTGCAAACGTCCTGTAAAGGATATGCAACTAACTTAACTTTTACCTTTACAATAAACAGTACTATTTTACAGTGCTATATATAGTATGTTATGTGCACGTGAAACAATGGCAATAAGTTGATACGCTAAGAAACATCTAATAGCAGCGAAAATGTGGTTTCAGATGAAAATGTAGTGAATGTCATCGACGGACAGGAAAACGAACGATGTAGTTCTTCGAGAAGCAAATGAAAACCATTACAAACTTAAATATTACAGAAAAAAATTCTTGGCATACATTAGATCAGGAAGACACATGATACTGACATTTTAGAGCGGTGGTTCTCAACCGGTGGGGAATCCCCACCCCCCCCCCCCCCCCCGGGGGGAATTTTAGGGTTTCCAGGAGGGGGGGGGGGTTAAGATTATTTCAATATCACGTTAATACAGGAACCGATTACTTGATATTGTTTTCACTTCATACTATACGGTTCTGTACGTCTCACCCTTCTAAAATTCAATTTATGAAGTAAGTAGACCAGAGGTTCCCAAACCACGGCCCGCGGGCCACTTGTGGGCCGCCACATGTTAGTAAGTGGCACGCGAGGCCTCGTTATTTAAAATAATGTATTTTAATAATTTCAAAAAATGCACTCGGAGCTTCCCGTCCGCGTGCGATAATTTACTCTGCTCGTGGTTATATTCAGATATAATCGAATGCGCCTGTTCAGTTCGCAACCTTCAGCTGATCATACGATTTCATTCTGGCGACTATTGTCTGTCGAACAATTTGAACACTTGTGTTCATTCGCTCAGAAATACATTTGTCGTTTTGGTTCGACTTACAAATGAGAGCAGTTATTTTCCGCAATGGCTGTTATAAAAAACATGCTACGTTCTAGACTCACCAACAGTAACCTATCAGCGCTTATGACTTTGGGCACAACAGATTTGTACCCAGACATTGATAAACTGACATCTTAACTTAAGTAACTGATTATGAAGAACAGTTACAATAGTAAATTAATTATTTTAATAGCGATTTTCGAAACTGATTTAAAATTTATTATTAAATTAACTTTTGATTTTAAACCAAAAAATGACCGCAGAGTAGTACTGACTCTGACTGTATTTAAAGTTTTAGAATTTTGTTGACGAAAGTTAAGAAAGTTAAGAATAATATTGCATTATAATTTTATAACGTTGTGGCCCGCTTAACTACCGAAAATAGTAGAAATGGCCCTCAGCTTGAAAAACTTGGGAACCACTGACAAAGACCATGACACCTAACATCTTCTCGTTTCTTTCTTAATATTAAAATTTGGGGTCTCATCTCATCATGTTCCTCTTGTACCTTGCGGCGTCGAGGTGAAGTATAAACCGCGGGAGAGTGCCTGCTTATGGGCTTCATGTATCGATATTCCCATGGTCTCTGTTATTCCCTGCGTCCATCGTTTACGTGGTCGGCCTCTTCCTCTGCTTCCCTCTGGTCTGTACATCATTGCTTGTTGTGGTATGCTGTTAGTTGGTAACCTACTTGCATAGTTAAATCATGTGACTTGCTGCCTTCTAATGAAATCTAGTGCAGCTATAACCCCCACTTTAGTCCCGATTTCTTCCTTTCTGATCTTATCTCTTCTTGATACATTGAGTATCCTTCTCCCGAATGCTGTGATGTCGGTTCCTAAATCAATCGATCAATCAATCAATCTTCTCAGGAACTGTGATAGGTTTGCCTTGGGTATTGAGAGTTAACCAAGCCCAAGGGGTCCTTAGCACTCCCGTGTATTCTAACCCCAGGGGTTGGATGGGTAGATACACTGTTTACCCTGTGGTTGCCCTCAAATGGTATAAATAAGTCTACAAGCCCCTCCAGATTCTAGACTCCCACTCTCTACCTTCTCCCTTGGGACAATGAACCCTGAGGTATCGTCCGTGACCACATTCAATCACTGTACAAAGAATCAGTCAACATCAACAAAGTTTATTCTACCCTAAAGACAATAGGTAGGATATGAACACCCTGATAGTATAAACTATTTACAATAGCAGAAGATAGGTTAGGGACAGAATCAGAGATAGAGATGCTTCGTATATCATCATGAGGCTGACGTGCAGGTTTGAGACAGATGATCCGTCCAGTCGGTCCTACACTCACCCGGCTCTCTTCCAGAATGATGACTGGAACCTTTGGAGACCACTCCGTCCCCAGAGCTAAGATCAGATGTCAGAGGAACTACCTCTTTGGACCACCGACTGCTGGATGAACTTCTCTGCTCTGTCCCGCTGAATCGCTGTGACCAACTTTCACAGTTATCAAAGTACAGCCTGGTATGGAGATCCACTTCCTTGAGGCGACCCCAGTTGATCTCTAGTTTTCTCTAGACGTAACACATGACCAACCTAATGGTCCCGTCGTAGAATTGTATAACCCTGATTGGGTAAGGAATCAATACTGCCACAAGTCAACACAATCACTAGAAAAACACCAATGTTCCTGTAACTGAGTTCAATAGTCACTACACAGTCACATGTTCAGACTCCCTCAGAGTCCTGCACACATCTTGAAACATGGTTGAGCTTGGTAACAAAACACATGGTCTTTATTTCTATGCCTCGGTTGTTCGAATGATTGAGCAAGAACTATTCATAATCAGCACACAAGGTTCATAAAGGTCAGGATGAGTTGACCTGTCTACCACCTCGAGTTCGAGTACGACAATACGCAAGCTGGTGTGGGTCTAGTCATGACCGAACACTCGTGCCAACGTAGTTACAGCCCCTTTGGTTTGGGCCAATCTTTGCCTGGTCTGTCCCACGTTTAGGCGGAAACACATTGATTTGGACTGGATGAGATCCCAGAGCTGCGCCTACCCCACCTTGGTAAGTCTCTCTGGAGTGAGCCTGCCATCATAGCTCAGTAGTAAATCAACCTTCATTATACACCGGCAAGATTGCTCTGGTAGATGAACTATATTCTGAAATAGTCTTAGTCAGTTCTAATATGGAAAAACAAACCATCTAGTTCCACTAGTGCTGTTGCAGGGTTATAGAATCACGTGGTGAGTATGAGTCATGCATGGTGATTCTCCCTCTTGCATAATGTAGCACAGTCAGGCGTGGTAAAGTAGGTATTGTGACCCTTCGCCATGGATCACGTAGTGGTTTCCGGCAACTTAGTAATAGGCTGGTTCTAAAAGGCAACACCTGAAAGTAAGAGCGATCGGTGAAAGTATTCGGCCCAAACATTGGCTCATGTGCATCAACACCATGAAAAATCAACCTTCAGTCTAGCTACCTAGTTATACAACTAAGTAGAGCAACATCTCTAAGTTGATAGTATTAATGCATCAAGCTCATTCCAATGTCAGCTGCCTTTCAGAGAACAGCCCGTCAAACAGATTGAGAATCAAGAATGCCGAGTCTGCTCTGACGTTTCACCTATCCCTTTTCACATACCGGTTGTCGCTACAGTCATTCGGTAGTTGTTCAAGAGTTAACTGGAACTAAACATCAATGTAAGGTGTCCCTGGACCCCCCTCCTCTTTACAATATACATCTAATCATAAACCAACACTGATCAAGGCACCATCACTTGGGATATAGTAACAATACCAGACCATATAACATATCTACAGTTTCCATTTAGCTAGTGGGACCTCCTGCCCACTCTATAGCGAAATTCTTCTTGTTAGACTCTTCCCTAGAGTCAAGAAGTCTTTCCAGCGAAAACATGCTCCCTGCATGTTCTAGGTTCTCCCCAGTTCTGCCTTTCCAAGAGGATTAGCTCTGGCCTTGGCCGAACTTCACTGGCCTGGTTATACCAGTCTCATACAAGAATAACTCACACGCAGCCCTCATAATCCATTCGTCCCCGAATCTCATTCGTCCTCCATTTGTTCCTCCATACTTTCCACACATCAGCACTGACGTACCCACGCAAGTATGGATAGAACGGGACATGAAAGAATAGCATGAAGAACGCCTGTACATCGCGACGGTAATGCCATGTTATCTCGCGTCGAACCACTTCGGCGGTCGGTACATTATTCATAGAAGTATTACTCAACATGACCTAGTATGTACGTAATAACAACATCGTATATCTCTCTAGCACCACTGAAGAACTTACCTTCGTATGAATTCCCAGTTCCTCGAATGTACTCACTATTTAGTTCACACACAAAATAGCTACACCACTTCTTAGAGTTAATTACGTACGTGCTCTATTTCCCTATCACATGAGTGCTTCACTAGCTCCCTCTTCAGCTACCAACTTACCTTGTCTACTTTCAGCGCTCAGCTAACGTAATTACTGACTGGCATCAAGTAAGTTCATACTATAATATATTTTACTGTTCCCTACTACAGTCCAGCAACATAGTATATGCAACTACGAACTATCAACAATCAATAACATTGTAACACAAGTTGCCAATTTTAATGGACTTTTCGTTCTAAGCAGTTGGCCAAACAGCTGTTCACGACGGCTTGTAAACACCAGTATACACACCGCTGTGCACTGCCCTCGTTCTCACTAGGATATCGATCGATCACGTCATTGCTATGCTAGACGCCCGCATATTTAATTAGCTATGAACGATCACACTTTCTGCTCACTTTACAACGTTAAATTAATTACTACAATGCATACCTGAATCAGTTGATTGTTTCCAGTCAGCTTCAATGACTATCTTACGCCAGCAGGTCGTGAAATGACAGTCCGCTGTAACTTGGTTGTGTGTGAAGAAGTGGGTTCACTGCTACCCAAAAAGCAGTATCTTCTCACAAGAGATGAAGAGTGAATGAGCTGTGCTAGCCACATTTCTCCCTCGTGCGGACGAATGCGCTCGAGAAAGAAGTGCTGCACGAGGTGTGGCAATTCCACGTGAAACTCTTTTCCACAGTGGAATTCTAGGTTCTAACCGCACGGGAAGTTAGTGTGGTACTGAGCCACCTTGGACCTCCAAATCCAGGTGGTTCTCGAACCTTCCAGATTGAAAATTCCTAGTGGGCTATCCCCGATCTATTTATAGACGGGAAAGTCCCGGATGACGCCGAACAAAGTGGAAAATCGCTCGACAAGGCACAAATGACTTGCCGTTTTGTCACAGGAACTCATTTCTGTTGTGATTTGTCTTTCCTCTTTTTCTGTCATTGCCCAGGTTTTGAATTGGTAACAGGGTTGGCAGCAAGATTGTGTTGTAAAGTGCTTTCTTAGTAGTTATTAATACATGTTTGTTCTTTAGTATTGGCACCATTCATCCAATGAGTTGGTTTGCCTTATTGCATCTATTTTCGATCTCGTCTTCTGATTTGCCATTTGATGATATTATACTTCCTAGGTATTTGAAACTCTTTACTTATTTCAAGGGAGGTTCGTTTAGGTGAATTGTTTTTTCCTTCTTTAGTTATAGTCATTACCTCTGTTTTACTTATACTAATTTTCATATTATGTTCCCTAAACATTTCGTTTAGGTTATTCATGTGGTTTTGCAATTCGGCTTCTGATTTTTCTATTAGTGCTTGGTCGTAAGCAAACAGGAGTTCTCTAATAGTGTAATTTTCAGAGATTCTTCTTCTGTGATCTCGTCTGCCGTGTTCTTGCGGTCTCTGTTTGGCTGGTTCACCACTGTCACCAGTACTATTCAATGTGTATACGGTGCCGATCACTGAACAACAGTTGGACGGGAGGGGTAGGACTCTGTCATTTGCTGACGACGTTCTCGTGTATCGACAGGGTCGAGATAGACAGGCGGTTGCCAATGATATGCAGGGCGAACTAGATCGAATTTCCTCATGGTGTGCTGATGCCGGCGCCCTTGTCAACCCTGCAAAGGCATCGGTTACATGGTTCTCCCTAAACAACCATATTGTGAACACAGACATGCCGGCAGTAAGAATGGATGGGAGCATTTTGAGTAGAACCCAGTCAATGACATATCTTGGCGTGAGGCTTGATCGTAGCCTGTCCTTCAGAGATCATGTCGATTATGTCATAACGAAAGCTCGAAAAGGTTTGTCAGCAATGAGAGTCATGGCGACTGCCAATATCGAGCAAAGGCTGCTAATACTTCTGTTCCAAGGACTGGTGCTTTCACGCATCGAGTATGCCCTGGCCATCCTCACTGTCAGCCCTACACAGATTGGAAGACTTGAAAAGGTACAAAACGAAGCCATGCGCATCATTTTGGGCTGCACGAGAGACACCAGCTGTGTAGCAATGAGATACCTCCTTGACTTCCCGACAATGGAACACGGGATCAAGATCTGGAGATCTCGTGCATACTTAAAAATAAGTGCAGATGAGCTGCACCCTCTGCATGATGCTATATTCAGAGAAAAGGCTAACAGGCTAAAGAGGGGCAAATCATGGATGGGTCGGGTGGAAGATGTCGTCAGACAGGTCTGCAGTCTTACCAGTATTAACCCCGGCAAGGAATGGGTGCCGGCTTTTAAGTGCACTTTCTCCTGCATTATCACACTCGACAGACGGTGCAGAGAGCAGAACCCTGCCGCTGTCAATGCAGAGGTCAACGCGCTCATCTATGAACACTCAGACAGCCCCGAAGTGCTCATCTATACAGATGGATCTGTTGTAAAGTAGCAGAGACGTGCGTGGGCATTTACAGCCTGTTCAGCGGGCCGAACCGTTCAAGAATCCAGTGGTGCCCACTTTATGACCACGAGCAGCATGACGATAGAGGTGATGGCAGTTACACAGGCTTTCATGTGGCTGGAATCACAGCAATATACCATGGTGTGTGTACTAAGTGACTCAATGAGCATGATTCAGAAGGTAGAAGCTGGAGCTATACGCAGACAGAGGACTGAGTCGCTGCGGAAGTCTGTTGTCCGTAAAGTCACATTCATCTTCGTCCCGGGACATGCGGGAGTCGAGGGAAATGAACGAGCTGATAAACTGGCTGGCTCTGCACCCCCTGTAGATGGCCAGCCCATGGATCGTGCCGATGTTATTAACGCCCTTAAAGATATGGCGAGAACAGAGGACTTTGACGTCAGTGAATCCACATCGCTGTCCAGGATGAAAGACTTGGGAGTAAGAATCGGCACGGCCAAGCGCGAGAGGTACATTGAGAAAACGAGGTTCCTCGTCAACCAACACAGAACTGGCACTATTAGCCACCGGACGCTGATGCATATGCTGGGGGGAGGATCTGAGCACCTATGGACCTGTCCGGAGTGCAATGAAGATACCCCAACTGATCTGTTTGGCTGGTATCTTGTTGTCTATATGTGTTATGAATAAGAGAAGGGACAAGAGAGGAATGTGTATGGTTAATTTCCTGTACATTTGTTGAAGCCCTAAGAGACCAGCAAAAAATTTTCAATAAATTAACAAACAAGTTCGTGCTACATTAAAAGTATACAAACGCTATTTAAAATATAAATGTATAACTAACTAATCTATTATAAAATGTAAGTATAAAAATATTAAACATATTTTCTTTAAGAAATTTAAAATAATTATATTCGTATTTAAAATATTTTATTTCCGTATTAGTTCTCTTATTTCTAAAAGATTATAAAAGAAGTTTAAAGTTATTTTGTAAATTATCTGTAGTATTTTTATTTATATTTTTTAAATTTAAGTAATGTCCCTTGCAACAATATTAGATGTTTATGTCCCCTACTCTTTGCTTATTTAACTGTTTTTCTTTTAGAAATCTTGTAATTCCACAGAATGCTCGAACATAATTATTA
The DNA here is from genome assembly GCA_963921405.1 of Cepaea hortensis. Classification (NCBI taxonomy): domain Eukaryota; kingdom Metazoa; phylum Mollusca; class Gastropoda; order Stylommatophora; family Helicidae; genus Cepaea; species Cepaea hortensis. The sequence continues at coordinate 53,094,663 of OY992892.1, read as the reverse complement.
AGTGTAGTGATCAATGTTATTATGATCTTTTAAATATGCTCTAAGCAACTAGGGAAATGAATGCACAGTTGAATTGTATGATTTATTATTATATGTTGGAAGATATCAACATTGATGGGAGAGATTTAAGAATAATAACGAATATTTACTGGAACCAAGTAGCAGCAATTGAAACAGAAAATAAAGAGGGAAGTTACGAACAGATAAAGCTAGGAGTACGACAGGACTGTCTTGTCACCAGATCTCTTCTTCTTATATAGCGAAGTAATAATGAGAGAGATCAAAGAGACGTCAGGAATACTACTCGGAGGTTACAATATAAAAAATAATAATAATAATATACGCTATGCAGATGACACAGTATTGGTAGCGGATAATTCAACAGACCTACAACAATTGTTAGATATTGTTTAGTTTAGTTTAGTTTAGTTTAGTCGATGGATCAACATCACGGCACACGGGTGCAACCCATAAGTACTCCGTTCTCCTCCTAATTCAAATCTGAGTCTGGAGAAACTCAGCTCAGTGCACGAACTCCGTAGCACCGGCGAGGATCCTGAAAATACTAGGGTAGATTTTGAACTCTAAAATTTTGCCCGGGCAGCGCCGTTAGGCTACTCTTTTTCGATTTCCAACTGCCAAGGGATTTTTTATGTGCGCAACAATACACACGGGCGTCCGATCTCACTACCCAGAGACCAGGGGACATTTTATTACTAGAACCCGGGACCTCCAGCACTCTAGGTGGACACCATACCTCGAGACCACGCAGCGCCCGACCAATATTGACATATTACAAAACAATGACATGGTTATGGTAATTTTGTAGCAAAGTGGTAAATGTCTCCGCCTGTCACGCGGGAGCTCGAGGTTCGATTCCCCATCCGGGATGCAATATGTGTGTGTTTTTTTTCATTTTTAGCACCCAGGCAGCGACGGAGTGATCGAGTATCGGAATCGACGGATCCAATAAATGTCTTTGTTTAACGTTAATTTTATTTGCCAACTGAAATATCCAAGCAAGTGGATAATTTTAAATACCTAGGGGCACTTATAACATCGGATGGAAGATGTACAACAGAGATTAAGAGCAGAATAGGGCAGGCAAAAGCCGCATTTCAGAAAATGAAGGGTATCGTATGCAATAAGTCGCTATCAATGAATGTAAGAAAGAGAGTGCTAAAATACTATATAGAACCAGTTTTGTTGTATGGCAGCGAATCTTGGAATGTAAATGAACAAATTAGGAAGAACTTAGAAGCAACAGAGATGTGGTTTTTAAGACGAATGTTGCGAATTCATTGGACTGTCAGAGTAACTAACAACGATTGCCTGAAAGAGGCTAATTAAACTAGAACACTACATACAACAATAAGAAAGAGACAATCAGCTTTCTTTGGCCATATGATGAGAAGAGAGGCATTGGAGAACATCGTGACAACTGGAAAGATCGAGGGGAAGAGAGGCAGAGGCAGACCAAGGGAAATGATGCTGGACGGTTTGATACGGTGGCATGGAGGAATATCATCAGCAGAGTTGATCCAGAACACCAAAGACCGAGATCTGTGGAGAGCCATGAACGCCTACGCCAGCCGGCACGGCACTTGATGAACTGAAATATCGCCACAAATTAACCACCCTCATACTGGCTCAAGCTAAAATTGACTAGTGAGCGGACGCTGTGACGGTTTCACTGTACAGGGAAAAAAGATCTGGAGACATTACACATCCCTGTCTAACGCCTCTTTTAATAGGCTGATATTGACCTACATCGTTATCAATTCTGATGACAGTTTGTTGTTTCCAATATATATTTTTTTTTTGGTTACATTTTTACTTACACATGGATGCCTGGTGACAGTAAGTGTACAGAAACGAAAATTAATAATTCTTGACTTCACCTGGGGACACAATTATTTGGAGGGATCGTTATTTGTATTGGGGATACAATTCTGGAAAATTATTTTTGATATTTCAGCAGCACTAACGTAATGTAAAAATAAAACGGGATGCCAGAAGAATGGACAGAAGTAAGAAGAAGGGTGATTCATTAAAAATTACTGAGAATTCGGCAGAATTCTAATGCGAATATAATTTTTCTCTATTCGCAATTCTATTGCGAATAGAGCCTCCCTATTTTTTAAGTGTTCAAACACCTAAGTTCAAAGCACCATTTTCTTCTACCTTACATCTCCCAACGAAGCCTACGCCATCAACCAACTCAGGCCAAGCCATGCAATGCAGACTTGTTTGTGCTTGTTTGGGTTTCGCAGCTCGAGTGTTCTCCAGGCTGAGGGTTCTAAGCCTCACCCAAACCCTCTTTAGTCACCTCTAACAACACACTCGGTAGTTTACACTGTTATAATTCTTTGCATCCCTAAAGGGCTCCAGTAACTCAATCACTGCTCCGGGCATCTAAGATTCCAACATCCTTTTTGAAATACTCCCATATAACATGCAGTAAACCAGAGGTTCCCAAACCACGGCCCGCGGGCCACTTGTGGCCCGCCAGATGTTAGTAAGTGACACGCGAGGCCTCGTTGTTTAATATAATGTATTTTAATAATTTCAAAAAATGCACTCGGAGCTTCCCGTCCGCGTGCGATAATTTACTCTGCTCGTTGTTGTTATATTCAGATATTATCGAATGCGCCTGTTCAGTTCGCAACCTTCAGCTGATCATACGATTTCATTCTGGCGACTATTGTCTGTCGAACAATTTGAACACTTGTGTTCATTCGCTCAGAGACACATTTGTCGTTTTGGTTCGACTTACAAATGCGAGCAGTTATTTTCCGCAATGGCTGTTATAAAAAACATGCTACGTTCTAGACTCACCAACAGTAACCTATCTGCGCTTATGACTTTGGGCACAACAGATTTGTACCCAGACATTGATAAATTAACATCTTAACTTAAGTAACTGATTATGAAGAACAGTTACAATAGTAAATTAATTATTTTAATAGCGATTTTCGAAACTGATTTAAAATTTATTATTAAATTAACTTTTGATTTTAAACCAAAAAATGACCGCAGAGTAGTACTGACTCTGACTGTATTTAAAGTTTTAGAATTGTGTTGACGAAAGTTAAGAAAGGTAAGAATGATATTGCATTATAATTTTATAACGTTGTGGCCCGCTTAACTACCGAAAATAGTAGAAATGGCCCTCAGCTTGAAAAGCTTGGGAACCACTGACATAGACCATGACACCTAACATCTTCTCATTTCTTTCTTAATATTAAAATTTGGGGTCTCATCTCATCATGTTCCTCTTGTACCTTGCGGCGTCGAGGTGAAGTATAAACCGCGGGAGAGTGCCTGCTTATGGGCTTCATGTATCGATATTCCCATGGTCTCTGTTATTTCCTGCGTCCATCGTTTACGTGGTCGGCCTCTTCCTCTGCTTCCCTCTGGTCTGTATATCATTGCTTGTTGTGGTATGCTGTTAGTTGGTAACCTACTTGCATGGTTAAATCATGTGACTTGCTGCCTTCTAATGAAATCTAGTGCAGCTATAACCCCCACTTTAGTCCCGATTTCTTCATTTCTGATCTTATCTCTTCTTGATACATTGAGTATTCTTCTCCCGAATGCTGTGATGTCGGTTCCTAAATCAATCGATCAATCAATCAATCTTCTCAGGAATCTCATTTCTGTTGTGATTTGTCTTTCCTCTTTTTTCTGTCATTGCCCAGGTTTGGAATTGGTAACAGAGTTGGCAAGAAGATTGTGTTGTAAAGTGCTTTCTTAGTAGTTATTGATACATGTTTGTTCTTTAGTATTGGTACCATTCGTCCAATGAGTTGGTTTGCCTTATTGCATCTATTTTCGATCTCGTCTTCTGATTTGCCATTTGATGATATTATACTTCCTAGGTATTTGAAACTCTTTACTTATTTCAAGGGACGTTCGTTTGGGTGAATTGTTTTTTCCTTCTTTAGTTATAGTCATTACCTCTGTTTTACTTATACTAATCTTCATATTATGTTCCCTAAATATTTCGTTTAGGTTATTCATGTGGTTTTGCAATTCGGCTTCTGATATTTCTATTAGTGCTTGGTCGTAAGCAAACAGGAGTTCTCTAATGGTGTAATTTTCAGAGGTTCTTCTTCTGTGATCTCGTCTGCCGTGTTCTTGCGGTCTCTGTTTGGCTGGTTCACCACTGTCACCAGTACTATTCAATGCGTATACGGTGACGATCACTGAACAACAGTTGGACGGGAGGGGTAGGACTCTGTCATTTGCTGACGACGTTCTCGTGTATCGACAGGGTAGAGATAGACAGGCGGTTGCCAATGATATGCAGGGCGAACTAGATCGAATTTTCTCATGGTGTGTTGATGCCGGCGCCCTTGTCAACCTGCAAAGGCATCGGTTACATGGTTCTCCCTAAACAACCATATTGTGAACACAGACATGCCGGCAGTAAGAATGGATGGGAGCATTTTGAGTAGAACCCAGTCAATGACATATCTTGGCGTGAGGCTTGATCGTAGCCTGTCCTTCAGAGATCATGTCGATTATGTCATAACGAAAGCTCGAAAAGGTTTGTCAGCAATGAGAGTCATGGCGACTGCCAATATCGAGCAAAGGCTGCTAATACTTCTGTTCCAAGGACTGGTGCTTTCACGCATCGTGTATGCCCTGGCCATCCTCACTGTCAGACCTACACAGATTGGAAGACTTGAAAAGGTACAAAACGAAGCCATGCGCATCATTTTGGGCTGCACGAGAGACACCAGCTGTGTAGCAATGAGATACCTCCTTGACTTCCCGACAATGGAACACAGGATCAAGATCTGGAGATCTCGTGCATACTTAAAAATAAGTGCAGATGAGCAGCACCCTCTGCATGATGCTATATTCAGAGAAAAGGCTAACAGGCTAAAGAGGGGCAAATCATGGATGGGTCCGGTGGAAGATGTCGTCAGACAGGTCTGCAGTCTTACCAGTATTAACCCCGGCAAGGAATGGGTGCCGGCTTTTAAGTGCACTTTCTCCTGCATTATCACACTCGACAGACGGTGCAGAGAGCAGAACCCTGCCGCTGTCAATGCAGAGGTCAACGCGCTCATCTATGAACACTCAGACAGCCCCGAAGTGCTCATCTATACAGATGGATCTGTTGTAAAGCAGCAGAGAAGTGCGTGGGCAATTACAGCCTGTTCAGGTGGCCGAACCGTTCAAGAATCCAGTGGTGCCCACTTTATACTTTATGACCACGAGCAGCATGACGATAGAGGTGATGGCAGTTACACAGGCTTTCATATGGCTGGAATCATAGCAATATACCATGGTGTGTGTACTAAGTGACTCAATGAGCATGATTCAGAAGGTCGAAGCTGGAGCTGTACGCAGACAGTGGACTGAGTCGCTGCGGAAGTCTGTTGTCCGTAAAGTCACATTCATCTTCGTCCCGGGACATGCGGGAGTCGAGGGAAATGAACGAGCTGATAAACTGGCTGGCTCTGCACCCCCTGTAGATGGCCAGCCCATGGATCGTGCCGATGTTATTAACCCCCTTAAAGATATGGCGAGAACAGAGGACTTTGACGTCAGTGAATCCACATCGCTGTCCAGGATGAAAGACTTGGGAGTAAGAATCGGCACGGCCAAGCGCGAGAGGTACATTGAGAAAACGAGGTGCCTCGTCAACCAACACAGAACTGGCACTATTAGCCCCCGGACGGTGATGCATATGCTGGGGGGAGGATCTGAGCACCTATGGACCTGTCCGGAGTGCAATGAAGATACCCCAACTGATCTGTTTGGCTGGTATCTTGTTGTCTATATCTTATATATAAAAAAGACTTGTGCGTATGTATCTCTGTATGTATTTATGTATCTCTGTCCGTATGGCCTTTATTTGTTCGCGAACGGCCCATCCGATTGAGATGAAATTTTCTACACGCCTTCCTTTCATTCCAGAGCTGACAACTGTGATATTTTGTTAGTGTGAAATCGCCTGCTTACTCAGTATTATTTCATTTTTCATTTTTCATCATAATTTCATATATTTCAGGGGACCTAACTCTGTAAAAGTTATTTCAAGGGGCATAACTTTTCTGTATAACTTATAGTCATATTGTGGCATCGTTTTCAAAGATTTATAAACTCTTTGTCCATAGTTATGTACCGGCATATGAGTTATAATAAATAATGATACAATCTGTAAGGCATTTTCAAAGTTTTCATAAAAATGATGCACAATGCATAACATTGTAACTCATCTTTTTTTGCTTAAGAAGTTACTGTAGTCATGCAGGTGATTAGAAAGAGTTTTCATTAAAAATAATGGATGGTGTGTAGAAGAACGTTCTTTTAAGTTACTTTTTTTGTTGTATGAATTTAATGAAGCCGGACAGGGTCAGGCAGACAGATAGACAGACAGATAGACAGTCGGGAACGGGAACTTATATGACTACTTATATGAATTAAATGAGATGCTCCACATCAGGAGCTGGGAAATGCCGGGCCGGGTCAGACAGACAGACAGACAGACAGACAGACAAACAGACAGACAGACAGACAGACAGACAGACAGACAGACAGACAGTCGGTAACGGGAACGAGAACTTATATGACTACTTATATGAATTAAATGAGATGCTCCCCACCAGGGTCTGGGCGAAGCCGGGCAGGGTCAGCTAGTGTGTTATAAATATGAGAAGGGACAAGAGAGGAATGTGTATGGTTAATTTCCTGTACATTTGTTGTAGCCCTAAGAGGCCAGCAAAAAATTTCCAATAGAAACAATATTTATATGCATTACATTAAGAGTATACAAACACTGTTTAAAAAATAAATGTATAACTAAATAATCTATTATAAAATGTAAGTATAAAAATATTAAACATATTTTCTTAAAGAAATCTAAAAGAATTATATTCGTATTTAAAATATTTTATTTCCGTATTAATTCTCTTATGTCTAAAAGATTATAAAAGAAGTTTAAAGTTATTTGTTAAATTATCTATAGTATTTTTATTTATATTTTTGAAATTTACGTAATGTCCCTTGCAACAATATTAGATGTTTATGTCCCCTACTCTTTGCTTATTTAACTGTTTTTCTTTTAGAAATCTTGTAATTCCACAGAATGCTCGAACATAATTATTAAGTGTAGTGATCAATGTTATTATGATCTTTTAAATATGCTCTAAGCAACTAGGGAAATGAATGCACAGTTGAATTGTATGATTTATTATTATATGTTGGAAGATATCAACATTGATGGGAAAGATTTAAGAATAATAACGAATATTTACTGGAACCAAGTAGCAGCAATTGAAACAGAAAATAAAGAGGGAAGTTACGAACAGATAAAGCTAGGAGTACGACAGGACTGTCTTGTCACCAGATCTCTACTTTCTATATAGCGAAGTAATAATGAGAGAGATCAAAGAGACGTCAGGAATACTAATCGGAAGTTACAATATAAAAAAAATAATAATAATAATATACGCTATGCAATGCAGATGACACAGTATTGGTAGCGGATAATTCAACAGACCTACAACAATTGTTAGACATTGTTTAGTTTAGTTTAGTTTAGTCGATGGATCAACATCACGGCACACGGGTGCAACCCATAAGTACTCCGTTCTCCTCCTAATTCAAATCTGAGTCTGGAGAAACTCAGCTCAGTGAAGGAACTCCGTAGCACCGGCGAGGATTCTGAAAATACTAGGGTAGATTTTTAACTCTAAATTTTTGCCCGGGCAGCGCCGTTAGGCTACTCTTTTTCGATTTCCAACTGCCAAGGGATTTTTTACGTGCGCAACAATACACACGGACGTCCGATCTCACTACCCAGAGACCAGGGGAAATTTTATTACTAGAACCCGGGACCTCCAGCACTCTAGGCGGACACCATACCTCGAGACCACGCAGCCCCCGACCAATATTGACATATTACAAAACAATGACATGGTTATGGTAATTTATATCACACTTTTAAGTTTTTTTTTTATTTGAATCTCCCATATATATTTTTTACGAAGTGACTATTCGCAATGGAATTGCGAATAGAGACAAATTATATTCGCAGTAGAAGTAGGTCACGTGATTATTCCTATGCGTGTGGCTATATTATACTATTTCGTTGTTGTATTAAGGTGTATTCAGTAGCAAAGTGGTAAGTGTCTCCGCCTGTCACGCGGAAGCTCGAGGTTCGATTCCCCATCCGGGATGCAAATATGTGTTGTTGTTTTTTTTTTCATTTTTAGCACCCAGGCAGCGACGGAGTGATCGACTATCGGAATCGACGGATCCAATAGATGTCTTTGTTTAACGTTAATCTTATTTGCCAACTGAAATATCCAAGCAAATGTATAATTTTAAATACCTAGGGGCACTTATAACATCGGATGGAAGATGTACAACAGAGATTAAGAGCAGAATAGGGCAGGCAAAAGCCGCATTTCAGAAAATGAAGGGTATCGTATGCAATAAGTCGCTATCAATGAATGTAAGAAAGAGAGTGCTAAAATGCTATAGAGAACCAGTTTTGCTGTATGGCAGCGAATCTTGGAATGTAAATGAACAAATTAGGAAGAACTTAGAAGCAACAGAGATGTGGTTTTTAAGACGCATGTTGCGAATTCCTTGGGCTGCCAGAGTAACTAACAACGATTGCCTGAAAGAGGCTAATGAAACTAGAACACTACATACAACAATAAGAAAGAGACAATCAGCTTTCTTTGGTCATATGATGAGAAGAGAGGCATTGGAGAACATCGTGACAACTGGAAAGATCGAGGGGAAGAAAGGCAGAGGCAGACCAAGAGAAATGATGCTGGACGGTTTGAGACGGTGGCATGGAGGAATATCATCAGCAGAGTTGATCCAGAACACCAAAGACCGAGATCTGTGGAGAGCCATGAACGCCTACGCCAGTCGGCACGGCACTTGATGAACCGAAATATCGCCACAAATTAACCACCCTCATACTGGCTCAAGCTAAAATTGACTAGTGAGCGGACGCTGTGACGCTTTCACTGTACAGGGAAAAAAGATCTGGAGACATTACACATCCCTGTCTAACGCCTTTTTTAATAGGCTGATATTGACCTACATCATTATCAATTCTGATGACAGTTTGTTGTTTCCAATATATATATATATATTTTTTTTTACATTTTTATTTACACATGGATGCCTGGTAACAGTAAGTGTACAGAAACGAAAGTTAACAATTCTTGACTTCACCTGGGGACACAATTATTTAGAGGGATCGTTATTTGTATTAGGGATACAATTCTGGGAAATTATTTTTGATATTTCAGCAGCACTAACGTAATGTAAAAATAAAACGGGATGCCAGAAGAATGGACAGAAGTAAGAAGAAGGGTGATTCATTAAAGATTACTGAGAATTCGGCAGAATTCTAATGCGAATATAATTTTTCTCTATTCGCAATTCTATTGCGAATAGAGCCTCCCTATTTTTTAAGTGTTCAAACACCTAAGTTCAAAGCACCATTTTCTTCTACCTTACATCTCCCAACGAAGCCTACGCCATCAACCAACTCAGGCCAAGCCATGCAATGCAGACTTGTTTGTGCTTGTTTGGGTTTCGCAGCTCGAGTGTTCTCCAGGCTGAGGGTTCTAAGCCTCACCCAAACCCTCTTTAGTCACCTCTAACAACACACTCGGTAGTTTACACTGTTATAATTCTTTGCATCCCTAAAGGGCTCCAGTAACTCAATCACTGCTCCGGGCATCTAAGATTCCAACATCCTTTTTGAAATACTCCCATATAACATGCAGTAAACCAGAGGTTCCCAAACCACGGCCCGCGGGCCACTTGTGGCCCGCCAGATGTTAGTAAGTGACACGCGAGGCCTCGTTGTTTAATATAATGTATTTTAATAATTTCAAAAAATGCACTCGGAGCTTCCCGTCCGCGTGCGATAATTTACTCTGCTCGTTGTTGTTATATTCAGATATTATCGAATGCGCCTGTTCAGTTCGCAACCTTCAGCTGATCATACGATTTCATTCTGGCGACTATTGTCTGTCGAACAATTTGAACACTTGTGTTCATTCGCTCAGAGACACATTTGTCGTTTTGGTTCGACTTACAAATGCGAGCAGTTATTTTCCGCAATGGCTGTTATAAAAAACATGCTACGTTCTAGACTCACCAACAGTAACCTATCTGCGCTTATGACTTTGGGCACAACAGATTTGTACCCAGACATTGATAAATTAACATCTTAACTTAAGTAACTGATTATGAAGAACAGTTACAATAGTAAATTAATTATTTTAATAGCGATTTTCGAAACTGATTTAAAATTTATTATTAAATTAACTTTTGATTTTAAACCAAAAAATGACCGCAGAGTAGTACTGACTCTGACTGTATTTAAAGTTTTAGAATTGTGTTGACGAAAGTTAAGAAAGGTAAGAATGATATTGCATTATAATTTTATAACGTTGTGGCCCGCTTAACTACCGAAAATAGTAGAAATGGCCCTCAGCTTGAAAAGCTTGGGAACCACTGACATAGACCATGACACCTAACATCTTCTCATTTCTTTCTTAATATTAAAATTTGGGGTCTCATCTCATCATGTTCCTCTTGTACCTTGCGGCGTCGAGGTGAAGTATAAACCGCGGGAGAGTGCCTGCTTATGGGCTTCATGTATCGATATTCCCATGGTCTCTGTTATTTCCTGCGTCCATCGTTTACGTGGTCGGCCTCTTCCTCTGCTTCCCTCTGGTCTGTATATCATTGCTTGTTGTGGTATGCTGTTAGTTGGTAACCTACTTGCATGGTTAAATCATGTGACTTGCTGCCTTCTAATGAAATCTAGTGCAGCTATAACCCCCACTTTAGTCCCGATTTCTTCATTTCTGATCTTATCTCTTCTTGATACATTGAGTATTCTTCTCCCGAATGCTGTGATGTCGGTTCCTAAATCAATCGATCAATCAATCAATCTTCTCAGGAATCTCATTTCTGTTGTGATTTGTCTTTCCTCTTTTTTCTGTCATTGCCCAGGTTTGGAATTGGTAACAGAGTTGGCAAGAAGATTGTGTTGTAAAGTGCTTTCTTAGTAGTTATTGATACATGTTTGTTCTTTAGTATTGGTACCATTCGTCCAATGAGTTGGTTTGCCTTATTGCATCTATTTTCGATCTCGTCTTCTGATTTGCCATTTGATGATATTATACTTCCTAGGTATTTGAAACTCTTTACTTATTTCAAGGGACGTTCGTTTGGGTGAATTGTTTTTTCCTTCTTTAGTTATAGTCATTACCTCTGTTTTACTTATACTAATCTTCATATTATGTTCCCTAAATATTTCGTTTAGGTTATTCATGTGGTTTTGCAATTCGGCTTCTGATATTTCTATTAGTGCTTGGTCGTAAGCAAACAGGAGTTCTCTAATGGTGTAATTTTCAGAGGTTCTTCTTCTGTGATCTCGTCTGCCGTGTTCTTGCGGTCTCTGTTTGGCTGGTTCACCACTGTCACCAGTACTATTCAATGCGTATACGGTGACGATCACTGAACAACAGTTGGACGGGAGGGGTAGGACTCTGTCATTTGCTGACGACGTTCTCGTGTATCGACAGGGTAGAGATAGACAGGCGGTTGCCAATGATATGCAGGGCGAACTAGATCGAATTTTCTCATGGTGTGTTGATGCCGGCGCCCTTGTCAACCTGCAAAGGCATCGGTTACATGGTTCTCCCTAAACAACCATATTGTGAACACAGACATGCCGGCAGTAAGAATGGATGGGAGCATTTTGAGTAGAACCCAGTCAATGACATATCTTGGCGTGAGGCTTGATCGTAGCCTGTCCTTCAGAGATCATGTCGATTATGTCATAACGAAAGCTCGAAAAGGTTTGTCAGCAATGAGAGTCATGGCGACTGCCAATATCGAGCAAAGGCTGCTAATACTTCTGTTCCAAGGACTGGTGCTTTCACGCATCGTGTATGCCCTGGCCATCCTCACTGTCAGACCTACACAGATTGGAAGACTTGAAAAGGTACAAAACGAAGCCATGCGCATCATTTTGGGCTGCACGAGAGACACCAGCTGTGTAGCAATGAGATACCTCCTTGACTTCCCGACAATGGAACACAGGATCAAGATCTGGAGATCTCGTGCATACTTAAAAATAAGTGCAGATGAGCAGCACCCTCTGCATGATGCTATATTCAGAGAAAAGGCTAACAGGCTAAAGAGGGGCAAATCATGGATGGGTCCGGTGGAAGATGTCGTCAGACAGGTCTGCAGTCTTACCAGTATTAACCCCGGCAAGGAATGGGTGCCGGCTTTTAAGTGCACTTTCTCCTGCATTATCACACTCGACAGACGGTGCAGAGAGCAGAACCCTGCCGCTGTCAATGCAGAGGTCAACGCGCTCATCTATGAACACTCAGACAGCCCCGAAGTGCTCATCTATACAGATGGATCTGTTGTAAAGCAGCAGAGAAGTGCGTGGGCAATTACAGCCTGTTCAGGTGGCCGAACCGTTCAAGAATCCAGTGGTGCCCACTTTATACTTTATGACCACGAGCAGCATGACGATAGAGGTGATGGCAGTTACACAGGCTTTCATATGGCTGGAATCATAGCAATATACCATGGTGTGTGTACTAAGTGACTCAATGAGCATGATTCAGAAGGTCGAAGCTGGAGCTGTACGCAGACAGTGGACTGAGTCGCTGCGGAAGTCTGTTGTCCGTAAAGTCACATTCATCTTCGTCCCGGGACATGCGGGAGTCGAGGGAAATGAACGAGCTGATAAACTGGCTGGCTCTGCACCCCCTGTAGATGGCCAGCCCATGGATCGTGCCGATGTTATTAACCCCCTTAAAGATATGGCGAGAACAGAGGACTTTGACGTCAGTGAATCCACATCGCTGTCCAGGATGAAAGACTTGGGAGTAAGAATCGGCACGGCCAAGCGCGAGAGGTACATTGAGAAAACGAGGTGCCTCGTCAACCAACACAGAACTGGCACTATTAGCCCCCGGACGGTGATGCATATGCTGGGGGGAGGATCTGAGCACCTATGGACCTGTCCGGAGTGCAATGAAGATACCCCAACTGATCTGTTTGGCTGGTATCTTGTTGTCTATATCTTATATATAAAAAAGACTTGTGCGTATGTATCTCTGTATGTATTTATGTATCTCTGTCCGTATGGCCTTTATTTGTTCGCGAACGGCCCATCCGATTGAGATGAAATTTTCTACACGCCTTCCTTTCATTCCAGAGCTGACAACTGTGATATTTTGTTAGTGTGAAATCGCCTGCTTACTCAGTATTATTTCATTTTTCATTTTTCATCATAATTTCATATATTTCAGGGGACCTAACTCTGTAAAAGTTATTTCAAGGGGCATAACTTTTCTGTATAACTTATAGTCATATTGTGGCATCGTTTTCAAAGATTTATAAACTCTTTGTCCATAGTTATGTACCGGCATATGAGTTATAATAAATAATGATACAATCTGTAAGGCATTTTCAAAGTTTTCATAAAAATGATGCACAATGCATAACATTGTAACTCATCTTTTTTTGCTTAAGAAGTTACTGTAGTCATGCAGGTGATTAGAAAGAGTTTTCATTAAAAATAATGGATGGTGTGTAGAAGAACGTTCTTTTAAGTTACTTTTTTTGTTGTATGAATTTAATGAAGCCGGACAGGGTCAGGCAGACAGATAGACAGACAGATAGACAGTCGGGAACGGGAACTTATATGACTACTTATATGAATTAAATGAGATGCTCCACATCAGGAGCTGGGAAATGCCGGGCCGGGTCAGACAGACAGCCAGACAGACAGACAGACAGACAGACAGACAGACAGACAGACAGACAGTCGGTAACGGGAACGAGAACTTATATGACTACTTATATGAATTAAATGAGATGCTCCCCACCAGGGTCTGGGCGAAGCCGGGCAGGGTCAGCTAGTGTGTTATAAATATGAGAAGGGACAAGAGAGGAATGTGTATGGTTAATTTCCTGTACATTTGTTGTAGCCCTAAGAGGCCAGCAAAAAATTTCCAATAGAAACAATATTTATATGCATTACATTAAGAGTATACAAACACTGTTTAAAAAATAAATGTATAACTAAATAATCTATTATAAAATGTAAGTATAAAAATATTAAACATATTTTCTTAAAGAAATCTAAAAGAATTATATTCGTATTTAAAATATTTTATTTCCGTATTAATTCTCTTATGTCTAAAAGATTATAAAAGAAGTTTAAAGTTATTTGTTAAATTATCTATAGTATTTTTATTTATATTTTTGAAATTTACGTAATGTCCCTTGCAACAATATTAGATGTTTATGTCCCCTACTCTTTGCTTATTTAACTGTTTTTCTTTTAGAAATCTTGTAATTCCACAGAATGCTCGAACATAATTATTAAGTGTAGTGATCAATGTTATTATGATCTTTTAAATATGCTCTAAGCAACTAGGGAAATGAATGCACAGTTGAATTGTATGATTTATTATTATATGTTGGAAGATATCAACATTGATGGGAAAGATTTAAGAATAATAACGAATATTTACTGGAACCAAGTAGCAGCAATTGAAACAGAAAATAAAGAGGGAAGTTACGAACAGATAAAGCTAGGAGTACGACAGGACTGTCTTGTCACCAGATCTCTACTTTCTATATAGCGAAGTAATAATGAGAGAGATCAAAGAGACGTCAGGAATACTAATCGGAAGTTACAATATAAAAAAAATAATAATAATAATATACGCTATGCAATGCAGATGACACAGTATTGGTAGCGGATAATTCAACAGACCTACAACAATTGTTAGACATTGTTTAGTTTAGTTTAGTTTAGTCGATGGATCAACATCACGGCACACGGGTGCAACCCATAAGTACTCCGTTCTCCTCCTAATTCAAATCTGAGTCTGGAGAAACTCAGCTCAGTGAAGGAACTCCGTAGCACCGGCGAGGATTCTGAAAATACTAGGGTAGATTTTTAACTCTAAATTTTTGCCCGGGCAGCGCCGTTAGGCTACTCTTTTTCGATTTCCAACTGCCAAGGGATTTTTTACGTGCGCAACAATACACACGGACGTCCGATCTCACTACCCAGAGACCAGGGGAAATTTTATTACTAGAACCCGGGACCTCCAGCACTCTAGGCGGACACCATACCTCGAGACCACGCAGCCCCCGACCAATATTGACATATTACAAAACAATGACATGGTTATGGTAATTTATATCACACTTTTAAGTTTTTTTTTTATTTGAATCTCCCATATATATTTTTTACGAAGTGACTATTCGCAATGGAATTGCGAATAGAGACAAATTATATTCGCAGTAGAAGTAGGTCACGTGATTATTCCTATGCGTGTGGCTATATTATACTATTTCGTTGTTGTATTAAGGTGTTTTCAGTAGCAAAGTGGTAAGTGTCTCCGCCTGTCACGCGGGAGCTCGAGGTTCGATTCCCCATCCGGGATGCAAATATGTGTTGTTGTTTTTTTTTTCATTTTTAGCACCCAGGCAGCGACGGAGTGATCGACTATCGGAATCGACGGATCCAATAGATGTCTTTGTTTAACGTTAATCTTATTTGCCAACTGAAATATCCAAGCAAATGTATAATTTTAAATACCTAGGGGCACTTATAACATCGGATGGAAGATGTACAACAGAGATTAAGAGCAGAATAGGGCAGGCAAAAGCCGCATTTCAGAAAATGAAGGGTATCGTATGCAATAAGTCGCTATCAATGAATGTAAGAAAGAGAGTGCTAAAATGCTATAGAGAACCAGTTTTGCTGTATGGCAGCGAATCTTGGAATGTAAATGAACAAATTAGGAAGAACTTAGAAGCAACAGAGATGTGGTTTTTAAGACGCATGTTGCGAATTCCTTGGGCTGCCAGAGTAACTAACAACGATTGCCTGAAAGAGGCTAATGAAACTAGAACACTACATACAACAATAAGAAAGAGACAATCAGCTTTCTTTGGTCATATGATGAGAAGAGAGGCATTGGAGAACATCGTGACAACTGGAAAGATCGAGGGGAAGAAAGGCAGAGGCAGACCAAGAGAAATGATGCTGGACGGTTTGAGACGGTGGCATGGAGGAATATCATCAGCAGAGTTGATCCAGAACACCAAAGACCGAGATCTGTGGAGAGCCATGAACGCCTACGCCAGTCGGCACGGCACTTGATGAACCGAAATATCGCCACAAATTAACCACCCTCATACTGGCTCAAGCTAAAATTGACTAGTGAGCGGACGCTGTGACGCTTTCACTGTACAGGGAAAAAAGATCTGGAGACATTACACATCCCTGTCTAACGCCTTTTTTAATAGGCTGATATTGACCTACATCATTATCAATTCTGATGACAGTTTGTTGTTTCCAATATATATATATATATTTTTTTTTACATTTTTATTTACACATGGATGCCTGGTAACAGTAAGTGTACAGAAACGAAAGTTAACAATTCTTGACTTCACCTGGGGACACAATTATTTAGAGGGATCGTTATTTGTATTAGGGATACAATTCTGGGAAATTATTTTTGATATTTCAGCAGCACTAACGTAATGTAAAAATAAAACGGGATGCCAGAAGAATGGACAGAAGTAAGAAGAAGGGTGATTCATTAAAGATTACTGAGAATTCGGCAGAATTCTAATGCGAATATAATTTTTCTCTATTCGCAATTCTATTGCGAATAGAGCCTCCCTATTTTTTAAGTGTTCAAACACCTAAGTTCAAAGCACCATTTTCTTCTACCTTACATCTCCCAACGAAGCCTAGGCCATCAACCAACTCAGGCCAAGCCATGCAATGTAGACTTGTTTGTGCTTGTTTGGGTTTCGCAGCTCAAGTGTTCTCCAGGCTGAGGGTTCTAAGCCTCACCCAAACCCTCTTTGGTCACCTCTAACAACACACTCGGTAGTTTACACTGTTATAATTCTTTGTATCCCTAAAGGGCTCCAGTAACTCAATCACTGCTCCGGGCATCTAAGATTCCAACATCCTTTTTGAAATACTCCCATATAACATGCAGTAAACCAGAGGTTCCCAAACCACGGCCCGCGGGCCACATGTGGCCCGCCAGATGTTAGTAAGTGACACGCGAGGCCTCGTTATTTAAAATAATGTATTTTAATAATTTCAAAAAATGCACTCGGAGCTTCCCGTCCGCGTACGATAATTTACACTGCTCGTGGTTGTTATATTCAGATATTATCGAATGCGCCTGTTCAGTTCGCAACCTTCAGCTGATCATACGATTTCATTCTGGCGACTATTGTCTGTTGAACAATTTGAACACCTGTGTTCATTCGCCCAGAGATACATTTGTTGTTTTGGTTCGACTTACAAATGCGAGCAGTTATTTTCCGCAATGGCTGTTATAAAGAACAAGCTACGTTCTAGACTCACCAACAGTAACCTATCTGCGCTTATGACTTTGGGCCCAACAGATTTGTACCCAGACATTGATAAACTGACATCTTAACTTAAGTAACTGATTATGAAGAACAGTTACAATTGTAAATTAATTATTTTAATAGCGATTGTCGAAACTGAGTTAAAATTTATTATTAAATTAACTTTTGATTTTAAACCAAAAAATGACCGCAGAGTAGTACTGACTCTGACTGTATTTAAAGTTTTAGAATTTTGTTGACGAAAGTTAAGAAAGGTAAGAATGATATTGCACGAATTTTATAATTTTATAACGTTGTGGCCCGCTTAACTACCGAAAATAGTAGAAATGGCCCTCAGCTTGAAAAGCTTGGGAACCACTGAAGTAGACCCACAAATCATGTGTTATGTGGATGTCTAGACTTGTTTTAGTGTGTTCTATTAAATTTAGCTTCCATTATTACGTATACTGTGTAGGGGGCGGGGGAGGGATCTTTAGGTAGGAAATACGAAAGGGGGGAATGACGTTCTGAAAATATGGTGAAGGGGGGCACGGGCCAAATTTTTAGATAGGAAATACGAAAGGGGGGAATGACGTTCTGAAAATATGGTGAAGGGGGCACGGGCCAAAAAAGGTTGAGAACCACTGTTTTAGAGGGTCTGAAAACCGAAGAAAACTGACTAATGAACAGCAATGTATCTCGGAAACTGCAATAGAGTGGCCATATTAAACAGCACATTGTTTTAAAAAGAACAGCATAGAAAGCATGCGTCGTGCAAGAGGAGACATGGGAAGCATGCGTCGTGCAAGAGGAGACATGGGAAGCATGCGTCGTGCAGGAGGAGACATGGGAAGCATGCGTCGTGCAAGAGGAGACATGGGAAGCATGAGTCGTGCAAGAGGAGACATGGGAAGCATGAGTCGTGCAAGAGGAGACATGGGAAGCATGAGTCGTGCAAGAGGAGACATGGGAAGCATGCGTCGTGCAAGAGGAGACATGGGAAGCATGAGTCGTGCAAGAGGAGACATGAGAAGAACAGCACGGGGATGGACACAGGACAGTAAAGACATCATGGACATGAAAGCATGAGGCGATGGTTGCAGGTGGTTCTTTTTTCGTGTTCTCGTCATGCTGTGTTCTTGTGGTCTCTGTTTGGCTGGTTTCTATCTCTCTATCAAATGCCTTTTCTTGGTCGACAAAGGCTAAGTAGAGTGTTTCATTGAATTCGATTGATTTTTCTATAAGTTGTTTAAGAGCAAAAATGGCATCTGTGCATCCTTTGTTTTTCCTAAATCCAAGTTGTGTTTCGCTTAGCTGGGGTTCTATAGTAGTTCGTAATCTTTTCTCAAGAATTTTGCAAAATATTTTCCCAGTATGACTCAACAGTGAAATTCTTCTATACTTCCAATATACAAACAATTAAAACAACTCTGTTTGATACAAGTCTACTATGTAAGCCTGATCCATGGCGAAGGTGTTACATACGTAGTTCGTAATCCCGCATACTCGCGTTCGAAAAACAATTGTGGGCGATTTGGCAGCAGACCATCTTACGTTGCTTTTTTATGAAATTGTATAGGTGCCGATCGTTCAGAAATCAATGGCAAACTACTGAACGTAAACTTGCCCAGGAATCACAAACAGCCAAAATATGCTGGGGTTAGCTACTGCGTCCTGTAAAGGATATGCAACTAAGTAACTACTATATACTACGAGTAATAATGTCTTGTTCTGTTTTCTTTTCAGATCCTGTGATTGTCATAATCATGTTGCTGGCATCCTTGAACAGCTGCACGAATCCTTGGATTTATTTAGCATTTTCTGGAAGACCTTGTCAACGAGGTCCACCCAGCAGACATGCGTCCAGAAGTTGGGGACCCTCCACGCATGTCACCTCGGGCGACAGCAATGAGACAAAGACCAGAACATCTTTAATAGATCTGTCTCATACAAGGTTCAGCACTCGAAGCAGTAGTCCTCGATTTGTGGAGAAGAAGGGGGCATCTCAATTCTAAATGTTGAACAATTAAGTGTGCCGACGTTTTTTTTTTTTTTTACAGATGTATTATTAATCTGTAAAGGCACCATGGTAATAGGGGCTGTATTTGGCATAGTGGTTAGTGAACAAGCCTGCTAAGTCAGAGGTCGGGGTTCAATCCCCAGCAAGGGCAGAATTAATTTTTCCCACCAGTACGACCCTGGGGTCGATCCAGTCTCATAAAATGGAGTACCAGACCATTTGCAAAATATTCTGGAAATTGTCTGGGTAGAAAAAGCGACGAGGAAGGGAACTGACCATATCATCACTTATGTCATAGCCTAAAATATGTGAAGTTCTAACACTTCACTTCACAGTGTATCATCTATGGGACTAACGTTTATTTAAACTATGGTAATAGCAGTAAAATGAGCACACAAGCTGAAAAACATCTAATGGCTGCGGAAATATGGTTTCTGAGGAAAATGCACCAAATACCATGAGCGGGCAGAAAAATCAATAACCAAGTCCTACAAGATACTAATGAAAACCGTAAACTGATTATTGAAATTGGATGTAGACAATCAGAATGTTTTTGGACACGTTATGAGAAGAAATGAATTGGAGAACTTGGTAACAACTGGCAAGATTGAAATGAAAAAGCAAGTGGAAGGCAGAGAAGTAAATACCTGGATGGCTAGGCCACGTGGTATATTCGAGACAAGAACACGGAGCTGATCCACGACTCTGGTGCAAAATATGACCGCCCACGCTTATCGGCATGACACGTGATGATGATGATGATGATGATGATGATGATGAATAGTAGTAATGTTACGAGAATGAATTAACCCTGTTGTCAGAGGACAACGCTACCTCTTCACAGATTCCTAGTCATTACATTGCTCTTGGCATATATCATCCACTGACTGACTGGATTTATGTAACCATCAGCATATCACAATAGACAAATCCATATTCATGTCATCTCCTTCAGCGTACCTGTTGATTCTGGATACCATCATGTGTGCGTGTTTCATTACTTGGGGATTCTGGATACCATCATGTGTGCGTGTTTCATTACTTGGGGATTCTGGATACCATCATGTGTGCGTGTTTCATTACTTGGGGATTCTGGATACCATCATGTGTGCGTGTTTCATTACTTGGGGATTCTGGATACCATCATGTGTGCGTGTTTCATTACTTGGGGATTCTGGATACCATCATGTGTGCGTGTTTCATTACTTGGGGATTCTGGATACCATCATGTGTGCGTGTTTCATTACTTGGGGATTCTGGATACCATCATGTGTGCGTGTTTCATTACTTGGGGATTCTGGATACCATCATGTGTGCGTGTTTCATTACTTGGGGATTCTGGATACCATCATGTGTGCGTGTTTCATTACTTGGGGATTCTGGATACCATCATGTGTGCGTGTTTCATTACTTGGGGATTCTGGATACCATCATGTGTGCGTGTTTCATTACTTGGGGATTCTGGATACCATCATGTGTGCGTGTTTCATTACTTGGGGATTCTGGATACCATCATGTGTGCGTGTTTCATTACTTGGGGATTCTGGATACCATCATGTGTGCGTGTTTCATTACTTGGGGATTCTGGATACCATCATGTGTGCGTGTTTCATTACTTGGGGATTCTGGATACCATCATGTGTGCGTGTTTCATTACTTGGGGATTCTGGATACCATCATGTGTGCGTGTTTCATTACTTGGGGATTCTGGATACCATCATGTGTGCGTGTTTCATTACTTGGGGATTCTGGATACCATCATGTGTGCGTGTTTCATTACTTGGGGATTCTGGATACCATCATGTGTGCGTGTTTCATTACTTGGGGATTCTGGATACCATCATGTGTGCGTGTTTCATTACTTGGGGATTCTGGATACCATCATGTGTGCGTGTTTCATTACTTGGGGATTCTGGATACCATCATGTGTGCGTGTTTCATTACTTGGGGATTCTGGATACCATCATGTGTGCGTGTTTCATTACTTGGGGATTCTGGATACCATCATGTGTGCGTGTTTCATTACTTGGGGATTCTGGATACCATCATGTGTGCGTGTTTCATTACTTGGGGATTCTGGATACCATCATGTGTGCGTGTTTCATTACTTGGGGATTCTGGATACCATCATGTGTGCGTGTTTCATTACTTGGGGATTCTGGATTATTGTGAATACATTTGTGAAGTCCTTGCTTGTCCAACATGCTTGTTCTGCTGGTGCTACCGAGCTACAACAGTCTGAAGCATGTTGATTCTTAAATCATCTTGAAGCTCCGAAGAACTGTTGCAGAATCACTAGATGGACATCTGTTGCAGGTCATCAACATTCTGTTGTGAAATATCTATAGAAAATACAAGCGTGTGTTCTATAAATAATTTTTAAATACTTGATTACTGTAAATTATGTGAGTGATTGGAGGCCAGCATGACCGAATGGATAAGAGCGCTTGTTCTTAAACATCTGGTCTCCTGATGCCGAGGTAGTGGGTTTAACCCCTAGACCGGTCAGTTGGACTAAAATGTTGACTTGACTTCCTTAACTTGGGGACGTAAATTGCACGTACCTCTGAAGTCGGAGTGGGTTCGCCCGATGGCGAAGGACACTGTTAACAGTTATAGCTAATCCACAGGCAATAATCAGTCCAGTGCTAACTAGAAGTAGTTGCACGTGTATGGACAACGCTGAATTCAAAGCGAGCGTAGGCCAAAATAATGTACACACTGTGTGAAAATGTATAAATAGATTCAATTAATAAAGATGAAAACGGAAGTTCAAAAAGTCAGCTTTAAAAGAATACTATACCAAATGACAGTTGACGTCGGGACTGCTGAAACTATCAACGATAAACAAGAACAAATTACAAAAGAGGCTACTAATATAACGATACTGAGATGAAAATATGTAAATAAGCACATGGAATAAACGAAGGTATTTATTCAGAATTGTGGTTTTCATGTTATGGTTGAAATGTTAACTGGTTATCTAAGATAATTCTGGCTACTGGAAACCGCATTATTTATCACGCTGCTACTAACAATACAGGCAAATTAAATAGGCGCGCATAAACAAATATACACACATAAAATGTCATCTCTGTATTTTCTGTGGAAACATTACAAGTAGAATCGAGGTTTATGCCTGTGTAAAGTAGTTTTCATGTTTTGGGGCGTATTGAGTATATGGTATAAACCCATATTTTCATGTGTATATACCATATTTTATAGAAGCGCCAACACTCGGTGGGTGATGTGGTAAATGTCATTCGAGCCGCCTTTATTTCACAGAAAGTTTCCTGGTACACATTTTAGACTTGTTAGACCTTCGAATACAGCATAATTGTTTTTTTATGTACCCATCTCGATTGGGATTCAAACACATGAACACTGAGCTGGCAGGTATAGCGTGCAAGCCACTGCGCTACCGCGGCTCAGGTATATATGTATGGCGGTTCACAAACTTGACATCCGACATATGAAAACAGAAACTTCTTATCTGGACCAGAAGTGAGAAGAAGGAAGTAGAGATTAGAGGACGCATTAGACAACATAAAACCTGAAAGCTATAGTTACAGAGAAAGTCGTGGCGTGCTGATGAGCGTAATCTAGCCTAGGAATCAACATACAGCTGAAAGATGCTGGTGTTGACCGCAATATCCTGAAACAGGATGGAAACGCGGAAACAAAAAAAAAAAACAAAAAAAAAAGGTTCGAATCTCAGTCGGTAACTATAGTTTTCAGTTTTTAAATTGTCAAGTGCGAACTCTAGTCGCCACTTCATTCTTCTAGAAGTCTATGAGTGCCATACAATACACGTATGTTTATATATGAACTGTGTTAGTGGCCTCAAGGGGTTCCCCGATCGATATTTCTGTGTAATTATCTGGACAAGACGGTTCTTGTACAACATGTTTTGTCTGTAGCCATGAACATTTTCGGCTGCCATACACTAGCTGTCATATTTAGAGCTCAGTGTAGACACAGTTGGAGGAACAGACAGATACTGCAGACGATATTTCATAGCACTGCGAAATATTTGGAATTACAAAGAAATGAGATCTAGCAGTAACCTTTGAGTATTTAACTCTAATGTCAAATCAGTACTGTTAAATGAATACGAAACATGAAGGCCGACAATTACTAATATACTATATATTCATCAACTGGTGCCTGTGCACAGACGCTTTGGCGTAGGGGTTATGAATGCAATTCGTAATCTCGTATACCAAGTTCGAAACACAGCTGCGGATGATTTGGAAGTAGACCGCCTTGCGTCGGTTCCCATACAAAGGTATGAGTGTCGGTTGTTCAGAAACCAATGGCGAACGTAAACTTGCCAAGAAATCACAAACAACCAAAATACAGTGAGTGCCTGTCCAAGAATCATCGTCATCACATGACTTGCCACCAACGTTAGCGTTCATGTCTCTCAACAGATCTTGGTCACTGGTATTCTAAATCAACTCTGTTGAGCTACGTTAAGTCAAGGACAGACACCACAGCACTCCGGACATTCTCATCATTTACAACCAACGATGAGTCCCAATACTGATGGTATCAGTTGCAATCTGATTATGTGTCCGTCTGCCCTTTCTCGAAGCACTGCGTGTCGGGCAGAACCTCTGGTCACTCCGTGCCACACCATTCACTACAGGCAATGATGGTGTTGTTAACAACTGCAAACATTGAAGCTCCAGGTATTGGAAGGATACTGATATTTGCGGATGATGTTCTTGTGTAGAGGCAGGGAAGAGACAGGACGCAAACTGCGCAAGTGTTGCAGGAGACAGTAAACAAAGTAATCGACTGGTGCCCAGAGATGGGTGGTGATAAGACGTCTGTGGTATGGTGTTCTCTGGACAAATATGGCTGTTATTGCTAGGTCTCACATTAAATGTCATAAATGTTAACATAGTGATCGGAAATAACCGTGATTAAGGCTGTCGTTCAGGGATCACGTGGAAGGAGTTGTTGCTATGAAATCTAGGAAGATGGTGAAGATGAATGTTGATGTTAAATTGTCCATTATAGTGAATATGTCTATCAGATTACTCTTTGTAACATATAATTTTACTCTAATCATAACTTTAATAATGTGGAGTTTTTTTTCACAGCTGCGGTCGAAATATAAGAATAATATTTAAAAGATGCGATGTTGAATAATTGACATAATATGGAATCACGCGTATGAACACGCATTTAACAGTGATATATATATATATATATATATATATATATATATATATATATATATATATATATATATATATATATATATATATATAATTACATTTTGAACACCGTTATCAAATTGAAAATTTCGTATACAGACTTACAACCATTAAAACACCGCTGTTGCGACACAGTAAACCGTTTGTAGCGCAATGGAGATTCGTAACTACAAGCTGAGAACAAGCGAAATATATAGTATGGTTACTTAGCAGGGTTACAACTAATAAGCGTGGTTAAAACTATCTGTTATAGTTACAACTATCTGTTATCATGTTGCTGTTTAAAGAATCTCGCTGACTATTATAATATGGTGGTGGCAAATAAAATTAAAGTAATATAATTCAAATATGAATACAATGAAATGGCCATGTGTCCATGTCTGTGATGTCCATTAGTAAATAATCTTTATGAAAATGTACATGTCTTTCTTGAAATGCCATGTTCGGGAGCTTGTCATTTTTTTTTTTTTTTTATTATTAAGCAAATATTCTGATAATGTATTTCTGAATACTTTCTTGTGTTTTCTTAAATACCATATTTCTAGTCATTACTACATGCATTTTTATCCTTGTTTTGTTTTCTCGTGAGAATAGTTTTGATGTTATAATTTAAATTCGCTTTGTATTGTTTGCTGAATACTGTGATAATTTATTTATAAACGGAATCAGGTTTCATACGATGTATTTCGACATCTGACACGCCAACCCGGTGTTTATTTCCTGTGAACATTACATATTTATAGTAAACAGGTAATGGGATCTACAGAAATTATGCCAGGGAACCTGGTTGAAGGACATAATATAAATAGCTTTCGTTATGTTGATGACACCGTTGTGAAAGTAACATGTCAGAAAGAACTACGGAAAATGATAGATACAGTGATTTATAGAAAGTGAAAAATATGGATCTTAGCTTGATTAATAGGAAAACTGAAATCATCGTGATGTCAAAGAAATTGATCGTGCCTAATGTGCATGATGCTAATTTGCGATATATGCAAACATTCAATACATAGTACATGGATAACACCAGACAGAAGTTGCATTATAGAGATACAGAATAGAACAGAACAAGCTACAACTGCATTCGATCAAATGAAGAATATTTTGTGCAATAGGCCCTTGTCATTGGGGGTTAGCGAAAGAATTCTGGCATGTTACATAGAACCAGTTTTAGCCAACCTTGGACAATTAATAAACAAGCGAAATAAGGAGGAGGCTTTGGAGATGTGGCTTTATGGAGGAATGCTGAAACTTCCTTGGGCAGCCAAAACAAGCAATCTGGAAATTTTGAGGGAGTTTAAGTCGCAAAGATAATTTATCACAAACATGAGAATCATCGGTGTCTCTTTTCTGTCATGCTCACTTCTTTCATGGTCCAGTCACATCTCAAAAGTTCCAAGTTCTTTACCGCCAAAATAATCAATCTGGGTATTTTGCGGGAGGCTAAGTCGCGAAGACAATTTATCACAAACATCAGAAAGAACCAGTCTTCATGTTTTGGCCACATTATGAGAAGACAAAAGTTAGAACATGTGACAGCTGGAAAGACTTGTTTAAACAAAATAGGGAGAGACAGCGAGAGAAGATCCTGGACATTCTTGTGTCATGACACCGAAGGGAGTTAGTACACGAACTGATAATTGCCGTTGTTGATCGCAAGATGTGGAGAAACGTAATCGTCCACGCCTATCAACAACACACTTGATGATGATGAGAAAGAGAGGATATACTTGTTGTCTTCTGCATTGTACAGTCGCGCAATTTTTTTCTCATAACATGTATCAACACATATCTTCTTGCGTGCTGCCAATCATTTCTGAGACAATCGTTTCTACATTCCATGATGCCCAGCTGTGTAGCATTCTCCATGATCATCTCTTTTATTTTTCTTTCGTCAACCAGCTTTTTAAACTCAAACGCAGTCCATATATGTGCTACTTCTAGTGCACTGGTCTGATTTTGGCGTGTGGATTATCTTTCCCTATTACCAGTGTCCCTCGCTATCAGGCGAACCCACTCCCATTTCGGGGGATCTGTAATTTACGTCCTCAAGCCAAGGACGAAAAATCAACATTCTAGTTCAACTCTCTGGTGTAGAGGTGAACCCGGTACCTCAGCATCAGCACACCGGAAGTTTAAGAGTCATCTTTTTCATTATCCTCTCCATCCTCTTCCTTGTAAACTAGTCTTAAGTCGTGTGTTGAAATCGTTTGTTCATCTCACTACATTGACCTTTGTTGTCTGAAATTCTTCTCAGCTCAACGTAAGAACTTCAATGTGGATGCATACTTGTGGGGTGTATTTGTTTCTTGGACTTTATCCTGGATTTTGGCCTTCGATATTTTCAAATAGCACAGCCCCAGATCTCATATTATGAGCAAGTCATGAGAGACTGCTTTTTAAGTTTTTAGTAGTTGTTTTTTTTGGTGAATTTCTCTAAGAATATATTCGTTGTTCTCTTTTCTGTCATGCTCACTCCTTTCATGCTCCAGTCACATCTCAAAAATTCCAAGTTCTTTACCGTCTTTCTGTTGTTTAAACAGAGAAGACGCAAACAATATATTGACTATCATATGTGGCTGTATTTCGCCATGTGTATACTGCAGAGTTATATATCATATAAATACATATATATACATGAATTATTCTTTTTGTGAAATAATTAAAACACATAGTTGCTGTTATTGTTCAAATGTAGAGCATTAGTTAAAATCGCGGTAATCGCAAATTTAATATGAAATCTTTCTATTTGCACAAAATGGTCTGGACCCGCCAAATTGCTAATGTCTCGATATATTTACGCAGTCGTTTATTGTTCGTCGAATACAATATGCGAAACACCTGTCATTTTTTAACATGATGGCTGCTATTTATCAATTGTTACGAGATCGCCGAGCTTGGTTGGCTACGGTGTTTAAATTCACTAAATATGTCGCACTGTTTTGGATTTCTTTTTTCCTCTAGTTTTAATATGTCAGAGCAGTATAGTTCTACGTACAATATATGTAAATGTAAAGAGCCTATTTACACGCGCTGATACGTACTAGATATATGGTGCTAGGCCCTATATACTGGCCAGAAATTTGTGGTGATTATTCTTTTCCATACCTCGATTTTGATGTTACTTGATGTCAGAAATGTTTGTTATTCTTGGAATTATTTTGTAGCTACTTCCATTCTAGATATTACATGAGCTTCACAATAAGCATCCTCTGTAATGATTTGGCCCACTCAGGGAAACTTCTGCACGTATTCGATAGTCTTTCTTTCCAGGTTAATATGTCATCGATGGGTTGTTTCGAAATTATCACTCCTGTCTTACTATCATTTATTTTCGTTGCAAATACTTTAGCTGTGTCGCTGATGTAACTTTCAACATTTGAACACGTGTTTTGCATATTGCCATGGTAAAAGCCTTTTCATAATTAAAAAAGAAAAAATAACAACAACAACAAAGTTAGAGTCATTTTTTGTACGGGACATCGCAATTAACCCCAGTGTTTATTGGTTGAGGAACGGCTGGTCAAGTGGCTAGAACGCCGGGTTCTCAATCTGAACACCCACGATCGAATCTTCGGTAAGGTGTGGATTTATTTTTTCTGTTGGGAAAAATAAAGAAAACCCCTAACCTGCACAGTTCGCGGCGACTGCACTAGCCAGACCGCCTTAATTCTCTCACGCTCAAGACCCCCCGCCCCCCCCCCCCCCCACCCCTCTTGCACCGCAAGGTACTATAGGCAATAGATGACATATGGCAGTTTATTGCTTGTTTATCAGTTGCTAGGGAATGCTACATTGAGTAGTTTGTCATTGCTTCCTGAATTGCCGACGCTCAAACCATTGTGAAAATCAACATAAGGCGATCTGCTCCAAATTCTCGTGTGGCTGACAGCGACCCCGGGATGTGGTGATTGTGAAGAATGCATTTACTACCCCTAACCCACAGACGCCGACGTAAAGCAGGCCTGGTGGGGTTAGATTTCGTTTTCCTAGTAATCCCCTGCTTAAACAAAATGCAACAAAGTCTCCTTGATGATATTATGATATCCGCTGCTTATATACAAATATAAAGACTTCATTGTATCTTTAAACTAACTTTAGGCGTTTTCTGTACAGGTGGATGCCCTTGGTTTTCCTCATTATAATGTGAAAACAGCGATATTCTATATCTGGAGTTAAGTTTACAAAGTATGATTGAAAAATAGATTAAAATTTATGAAGATTTTTGTATGGCTTGTTCTGGTGTTGTTTGGCTTTTAAATCTAAAATTTAATCTGGTAAGCCAGATCACAGCGGTATCTAATTTCTGTTCTAATCTTATTCGGCATCCTTAATTCAAGCGTGCACTTTATTTTTCATCTGCGTTGTCAATTACCACAGATAAGTGAATATCCTTACTCTATTCCCATATATTTAAATATCTGTACAGTTTTCACTATCGTCCCGTCTATTTAAATATACCTCATGGTTAGTTTTTGTCAAATGGTTTATGAGAAGTCTGGCATAATATCCCAGTCTTGTCCATTAATGGCACCTTA
Organism: Cepaea hortensis; assembly: GCA_963921405.1. Lineage (NCBI taxonomy): Eukaryota > Metazoa > Mollusca > Gastropoda > Stylommatophora > Helicidae > Cepaea > Cepaea hortensis. The sequence continues at coordinate 53,065,435 of OY992892.1, read as the reverse complement.
CTAAAAAAGAAACAGTTATAAGAAGATAAACACACCCTACACCATAATCTTCCTACCAACACAATGATACCGATGCCAAACCTGGACAATAACAGAAAAAGAGAAGTGGACAATTACAACAACCGAAATGAGATTCCTGAGAAGAATACTCAATGTATCAAGAAAAGAAAATATAAGAAATTAAGAAATCAGGGCTAAAGTGGGAGTTATGGCAGCTCTAGATTTCATCAGACAACAGTAAGTTAAATGGTTCGTCCATACACCTAGGCTACCAACTAACAGTATTCCATAACAAGCAATGATGTACAGACCAAAATGGAACCAGAATAAGAGGCCTATCGTATAAGCAATGGACAGAGGAAATAACAGTCTATAGGAATCACGATATATGAAGTCCATAAACGTTCGGTAGTTTGCTATTGTTTTCTGAACGACCGACGCTCAAAATATTGTGGTATTCAATTCAAAGCGATCCACTCCTAAATCGCCTTCAATGAGTTGTTATTGTTTCCACTAACACTTGCTCTAGCCGGTCTCCCTGGCCTAGGCGTTAACGTCTTTTTCCGTAATCCCGTGTATTCTCGTGAGTAACGTAACCTGTTCTCGCCGCGTTGGTAATTTACGGGGTATGTGAGCTGGTCGCTCAGAAAGCAATGGCAAACTACTGAGCGTAATTTTGCCTAGTACATCAACAGAAGCCGAAAATGCTGATGCTGACTGCAAACGTCTTGTAAGGAATATGGAAAAAAACACACTTGCTATTTCTATTCACTTCTTGCAATAGAATTGTTTCAGCAGAATATTTATATTATTTTTTCCCACTTTAACTCTGTAATATCTCTTAACGATCTTTTATTTTCACTGTTCAAAGAAAATATATAAATTACATTCATGTACACCTACATTTTCTATTTGGACTTCAATGCTTTCATGTCTTATTGTCTGTTCCCTATTTCTGAAGAAATACGCACTACTTCCTTCCTATGTCTGATGTTACTGTGTTTTGACATTTGCATCTTTATCAATAAGCGTCTTTTGTGTGACATTCCTTACATGTTGACTCTGTCTTTATCAATAAGCGTTTGTTTGTCATTACTTTCATGCTGATTCTGTCTATATCAATAAGTGTCTTTTGTTTGACATTCCTTTCATGCTGATTTTGTCTCCATCAATAAGTGTCTTTTGTTTACATTCTTTTCATGCTGATTCTGTCTTTATCAATAAGTGTTTTTTGTTTGACATTCCTTTTGCAGGGATTGTATCTCGTTCAATAAGAGTCTTTTATTTGGTATTCCTTTCACGGTGATTGTATCTTTATCAATAATTGTCTTTTGTTTGACGGTGATTGTCTTTATCAATAAATGTCTTTTGTTTGGCATTCCTTTCACGGTGATTGTATCTTTACCAATAATTGTCTTTTGTTTCTCGGTGGTTGTCTTTATCAATAAATGTCCTTTGTTTGACATTCCTTTCATGGTGATTGTATTTTTCAATAAGTGTCTTTCGTTTGATATCCCTTTTATTGTAATTGTATCTTGATCAATAAGTGTTTTTTTTTTTATTGACATTCCTTTCACGAAGATTATATCGTTATCATTAAGTGTCTTTTGTTTGACAGCACTTTCATTGTGATTGTACCTTTATCAATAAGTGTCTTATGTTTGACACCCCTTTCATGGTGATTGTAACTTTTTCAATATGTGTCACACCTTGTACATAAATATCAACTGGTGCGTTTGATTTCCGTGGCAAAGTGGGCAAGATATCTGCATAGCAGATTCGATATAACATTTCGGTACTCTCTGACATTCAATATAAGTAACTTATTACATTAGACAATTGTCATCTCTTTAAATTTAGTGTTTGGTAGGTCTATTCTGCGCTTAATATATGTACTGCATCTTCCAAATGATGTTATGATTACCCACTAATATGTTAATTTATTGACTTGGTTAAACATTTTCCCCCTGTATTGTATAATGAGAAATGTAAGAGATGATACAAACAGGGAGCTATATGATGCCTAAATATCGGTTGTCATGACATACCAGAGATTCGGTATGCTGATGATACAGTATTGCTATCCACAACACAGAATGGTATAGAAAACCTAATAGCCTCAACCCAATTGAATAGTGAACATCACAACTTATATCTTAACATAGCAAAAACAAAGATGATGCATACAGGTAAAACTACTGTGGAGAAAGAGATATATGTTAATGAGGAAAAATTGGAGGTGATGGAAAATTTTGAATATCTTGGGTCATTGATTACCAACAACGGTGACACAATGAAAGAAATTAAACGACGTCTATCAATTGCTCTTCAAAGACTAAAACAACTGAATAAATTATGGAGTGGGACAGACAGAACCACACAATTTAGATTTTTAAGAGCATGCATCTTTCCTTTTGCATGCAACATACGCCTGTGAAGCCTGGACACTTACTAAACAAGCTGAACAGCGCATAAATGCATTTGAATATAAATGTTATAGACGATTTCTAAGAATATCTTGGGTAAAGAAAAGAACAAATACATCTATACTTCAAGAGCTGAATATTGAAGAAGGTTGGCTATTAAAGACGATAAAACAAAGAAAGTTGAAATATTTTGGTCACTTGAAACGAAAGTTTGGAGAGAACAATAATGGAGGGGTATACGCCTGGGATGAGAGGAAGAGAAAGGTCAGAGAGAAGATAGATGATATCCAGATGGGTGTGTCGTACGCGGGACATCTTGCTTATGTTCGAGAGGTTTTCCGGAAGGTTGTTATTGGAGCGAGGTTCTGCAAAGGACATGCTACTGAATGAATGAATTGTACAAGTAATATAAAATGTTGGTACTATCTTTTTCTTTGATCTAACCAGTGCTTCTGTTTTCTTGATATTCAAGGAAAGTCCTTTTTAGCTCTCTATGTTGGCCTAATGCCCAACAAGTGTTACAGAATGTTTGAGTTTTCAAGTGTCAATAATGTCATCTTAATGGCGCATATTGTGTATGTTAAACCCTCAAGTTCGTACTCCTAGTCTTGCTTACTTGCTTGCATTCGCTGGCTGTGAACTCCAGCGTGAAGTCCTGTATATCGGATGAAGACATCCTGTTGTCCAACATCAGTGTGATGTCATACCGGACTGAGGTTTGCGTGAGTATCCGTTGTCCCGTTGCTGGCTTATTGGTGTGCAGACTGGTGGTTCCTCGCCATGCAGGCAGATACTCTCCGACTTCGGAAGAATCATCGATCCTACTAACGTTAGCCAAGACCCCGAAGGGACCTGTTGCCCAGGACGCGCAACTAGGACGTGCCAGTAGGTCTTGGCCAGTTTAGAACCTGGTCCTGGTCTATCTTTGATCTCTCTCATTATTATTTAATTATAAAGGAAGAAAAGATCCGATGATAACACACATCCTTGTCTTACTCCTTTCTTTATCTGTTCATATATGCCCACTTTACTTCCGAATTTAATTTTCTGCTACGTGTTTCCAGTAGATACCGTTCTATTATTCTGAGATCTTTTCGGTTAACAATAATATACTTGATGGTTCCGTCGCCCTGCTACTGAGTTCTGGTTGACTGCCACTGCCATCGACGATGAACTGTATTTCGTGGACTGTGTGGGTGAACATCTAGGAAACATCCAGATGGGAAAATGGCTGTAGATTCCATCAGAAATGAACTGGGTGTTTTGTGGGGACTATTGTGTTGACATTCTGGCGGCGGCATTATGCACAGTGTATCTGTGCGGGCTGTTGTTTGTCGAGACTCCTGTCTTTTCCACTTTTCACACTGGGCAGTGGGGAGCGTTTTGTATGATATTCACTGGCACAGGAATGGAGCATAATGGGGATGACCCGTTGCTGTGAAGTTGGAACTGCGACTAACTAACTAACTAACTAACTAACTATACTCCAACATTTTGATCACTTTATCATGCTTCACTTTATGGGATGTTTTGGTGTAATCTATAAAGTAATACATAACCTCCTCATTGGAGATTCGGGCAAACGACGAAAGGGCCAGCAGATTGGCGCCGAAGTCACTGTCTACCTTGCTCCCAAAGTATTCATAGTAACTGAAAGAGTATAGATAGTTTAGCATCCGACTCCCCAAAAGACGAGCCAGCCCAGTAAACTACGTTGTGTATGTTTGTGCAGGCATCCCTTGTTTACTTGACTCGGGAAAATACATACCAACCCGAGACATACTAGTGATGGTTAAGATGTCGTAACGAAACATACAAATTAACGCCTTAGAAAATGTTTCTTTCCTTAATTCGCTATAAAGGTATTAATAATGTCCCGGAGGTCGGCGTGTCTGAGAGGTTTAACGCACTTAAATTGTCTATTCTGATCGCAGCGTAGTGGGTTCGTTCGACATAAGGTCTCGTTGACTTAAATCTTCATTTCTTGTACTTGACTTGGGGATGTCAACTACAATTACTTCAGAAGTCGGAGTGGGTTCGCATAATGGCGTGGGACTCTGGACAGCTAACCCTCGCGCAAAATCAGTCCAGTAGTAGTAGCAATTACTAACAGTGGCAACACGTCTGTGGATTACGCTCGAGTTGACAGCTAGTGAACGAAAACAAATGTACCCATTTTCCAATTAAATGCAAATCTGGGAGTGAGAGAATTTTGTCAAGGGCCCATGAGGTAAAATGCATTAACAGCCGCTGCCTACTTTAAATACTAATAAGCTTATCTTAACTTGTAATTTCACAAAGATAAATATTATTTGCTTTGCAAGACACTAGAACCGCAATCTCCGTATACAAGAGACGGCTGTGATAACAAATAAGCAACGGTCTATTTAACAGTTTTCCAAAATAGCTTTAGGGTGTCTGTGTGACAAAGTGGTTACATTGCCTCCCTCGAGCTCCGACGGTTGTCGATTCGATTCCGGCCTAAGTCGTTTGGTTCACAATTGCAATTTGTAATTTTCTCTGAGACTCCAGGGCGTCGTCGCTGGAGCTACAGAGTTCGTGCTTTGTGCGACGCTTTCGTCAGCCCGCCCTGAGGGAAGAGACCGGGCCATTTAAGATAAAATTCGGTGCAATGAAGTCGTTCCTCTGGCCTTTCTTTCCAAAATAACATTAAAATATCACCACACTGTGATTGTCATTTTGTTACCGATTTATTTTTCTGTGACTCACTAGGAAGCCGCTGTAGCACATAAGTTAACACGCTTACCTGTCGGATCGATGGTCTTGGGTTCGAAGTCACATCGATGCGGGTTTTTACCATTGTCAAGGACGCCCAGGTTGACCGCGCCCAAAATTGATTTCAGGAAATGCTTTGGGAAGTAAAGGCAGCCAATGTGATATTGACCGCATCTCCTCTCCATTGCCCATTGATCTATAGAAATATGGGGGTAGCACCACATGATAAATACGCTTCACGGCCAGTACAAAGAGTCCTTTACTTATTGCATACGAATGACGCACTAAGGTATTACAATATGCTCTGTTGTTTATCTCTCATTGTTTATTTGTGTATCTGTTTTTAATTACGTGTTCGCTCATGATAAACCATGTACCAGTTCTACATGTTTTAACCTGTTTTGTATGTGTGTGCGTGTGTTTGAGTATGTGCATGCATACAGTATATATGTATATATGTTTACTTATGTTTGCAAGGTACTATATTGGCAGTGAATGACAGTTTTTTTTTAAATTACTTTTGACAGTTTATGTGTGTGAGTGCTGGAGTATCTTTTTAATCTTGCATTGTTTTGTCACAGATTTCCTAATGATAATAAATCATTATCATATTTGCATACTAACTAGTTGGCTTTGTTTATTCTTAGAATGTAGAAGTTCGTACATTTAATTTACAGTTTTAGCCTACTGTTTATAAATGCTTTAGGAAACAAAGGATAATTATTATTTCTTCTAGCCATCTATGCAATAGTGTCAATTGATTGGAGTAGATTAGAAGTTGTCTGTGTATGTGTTGTGCGCGCGTGCATGCGTGCGTGCGTGCGTGCGTGTGTGTGTGTGTGTGTGAAGATCACTTTATTTGCACATGGCTTAATGTGCAACTATCCCAATATTGAAGAACGTTGACTATTAAAGACCATAAATCAAAGAAAATTAAGAAAATTTAAATATTTTGGTTACTTGAAACGTCACGAAAGTTTGGAGTAAACACTAATTGAGGAGTATATGCCCGGGAAGAGAGGAAGAGGAAGACCAAAGAGAAAATGGGTGCAGGATGTGACGGATGATCTCCTCATTGGTGTATCGGACGGGCATCTTGCTTATGATCGAGGGGTTTTCTGTGAGGTTGTTATGGGAGCAAGGTTCTGCCAACGACACGCTAATGAATAAATGAATTGAATCACGAATAACAAGCAGGTATCAGAGTAGCTGGTGAAACATCAGACTGCTTTGATTGGCAAAGGAGTATAAGATAGGAATGCATTCTTTCTCTTTACCTACTCAACATATGTGCAAAATATGTAATGAGAAACTGTAAAAACAATTTTGATCCATTTATAATTGGTGGAGATCCAATTCCAGAACTTAGATATGCGATGACACGACCCTCTTCTCGAATTGTGCTGAAAGATTAGAAGAGTTGATGCTGTATGTCTGTCAAGATACAGGTACCCAGACATCCTGGCATTGGCTTCCATACAAAGGTATGAGTGTCGGTCGTTCAAAAAGCAATGGCAAATTACTAAATGTAAATTTTCCAAGTCATCACAAACAGCCAAAAATGCTGGGGTTGACTGCAACGGCCTGTTTAGGATATGCCTCTAACTATTTAACTAGCCACATATCCAATGCGCCTTTTCCCCTCTTTATTGTCTTAACTACTGCAAGTTTGTCCCGCTGATGATTATATTTTCTGTCAATCATCCGACAGGTTGAATAACTGATAATTTGTGGAACTCGGAACATGCAAAACTTGTATCTCCTCACATCATTAGTGGCTGTAGAAACAGGATGAGGCTGGGAAAACGTCACCGCGATGTTGTTGATTGATATCAATAAATAGTCTATTCATTCCTAGTTAGTTCAAATTCATACAAGAGTTATGCTTTCCTTTACAAATCCTGCTTATTTTTATTTTTGGATTATACAGTTTTGGAATACATTCACATCTCTCTCTCTCTCTCTCTCTCTCTCTCTCTCTCTCTCTCTCTCTCTCTCTCTCTCTCTCTCTCTCTCTCTCTCTCTCTCTCTCTCTCTCTCTCCTTTTTTTTTCTCTCACTCACTCACTCTATCTTTCCTTCTATCTACTTTAATTAAAATACATTGCTTGTATCTGGTAACATTTGCTTTTCAACCTCAAACATTAAGCAGTCAACAAACTAATAATAATATTAACAACAACAATAATAATAACAATAATAATAAAAGTAACAACAATAATAAAATTAAAAATAACAACCATACTAATAGTACTACTACACCATAAGTTTAAGACCAATTTACACTCATTAAGACCGTAGCTCTCTGGTGGACATAGCGTAAAACTGCTACCTGGAAATGTCTTTGAAAGTAAAGGCGGCCGGGTGATTCTGATAATGCTTCTTAATACATACCCTTAGCGATTTCCAACTGCCAGGGATTTTTGACGTGCACAATTTGCCTGCTGGAGTGTGTGTGTGTGTGTGTGTGTGTGTGTGTGTGGGTGTGTGTGTGTGCGTGTGTGTGCGTGTGTGTATAGGTGGATGTGTGGGCGGGTGAGTGTGTGTGTTTGTGGGTGGGTGAGTGAGTGTGTGTTTGTGGGTGGGTGAGTGTATGTGTTTGTAGGTGGGTGAGTGTGTGTGTGTATGTGTGAGTGTGAGTGAGTTTGTATGAGTGAGTCAGTGTGTGTGTGTGTGTGTGATGGGTGTGTGTGTGAGTGAGTGTGTGTGTTTGTAGGTTGGTGAGTGAGTTAGTGTGTGTGTATGAGTGAGTGTGTGTGTGTATATGAGTGAGTGAGTGTGTGAGTGAGTGTGTATGAGTGAGTCAGTGAGTCAGTGTTTGTGTATGAGTGAGTGTGTTTTTGTAGGTTGGTGAGTGAGTGAGTGTGTGTGTATGAGTGAGTGTGTGTGTGAGTGAGTGAGTGAGTGAGTGAGTGAGTGAATGAGTGAGTGAGTGAGTGAGTGAGTGAGTGAGTGAGTGAGTGAGTGAGTGAGTGCGTGAGTGAGTCATTCAGTGAGTCAGTGAGTCAGTGAGTCGGTGAGTCAATCAGACAGTTATACAGTCAGTCAGTAAGTCAGTGTGTGTGTGTGAGTGAGTGAGTATGTGAGTGAGTGAGTGTGTGTGTGTTAGTGAGTGAGTGAGTAAGTGAGTGTGTGTGTGTGTGTGTGAGTGAGTGTGTTTGTGAGTGAGTGAATAAGTGAGTGAGTGAATGAGTGTGTGTGTGTGTGTGTGTGTGTGTGTGTGTGTGTGTGTGTGTGTGTGTGTGTGTGTGTTGTGTGGTCCTTATCCGAGAAGGCTAGGTAGCTTATCTCTTAACTCTAAACTTCAGGGGATATGAATAATTCAACAAAAAACGATAAGTTGAATATATAAGTTTTACTAGAACTAGCTTTACTAGATTTATTTTTCATATCCTTTTTTTACAGGACATCGCTGTCAACGCCAGCATTTTACTGCTGTTGTTGATGTTTTGACAAGTTTTAAGTTCAGTAGTTTGCCATTGCTTTCTGAACGTCCAGCTCCCATACCAATTCGCTTACACCCAGCGTACCGTGGTCTGCTGCCAAATCGGTCAACGCTGTGTTTCGATCGCGGGTAAGCGAGCTTATGAATCTCATCCGTAAGTACTTTGCCACGGAGACCGGCTTTACTAGGTTACACGTTACAAAATAGACGTTGAAGCTACAGTCTTCAGCAGCTCACAAGCAGCAAACATACACTGATACGAATAGTTATAGTTATTTGCATATCCTTTTCAGGACGTTGCAGTCAACACCAGCTGTTTTTGATGTTTTTGAAGTTTACGTCCAATAGTTTGCTATTGCTTTCTGAACGACCGGCACCCATACCATTTTTATTGTTTAAAAATCAACGCAAGGTGGTCTGCTGCCAAAACGCCCGCAGCTGTGTTTCGAACGCGGTATGGGGGATTACGAACTGCGTCTGTAACTCCTTCGCCACGGAGCGCGGATGCAACTAAATGAAAAATATATAAACGTTACTCATCTGTTTCCTTGTTATCAACTTGACATGTGTGTGGTTTAACGCCTCGAGTATGTTTGCAAAAGATCAGGGGGACGCGCGTTATCATTCAATCAATCAATCATGTGCCATGCCGGAAAGCGTGGGCGGTCATGACTCGCCATTTCACTCGATCACCAGAGTCGTGGATCAGCTCAGTGTTCCTGTCTCGTCCATGCCATGTGGCCAAGCCATTCAGGTATTTTCCTCTCGGTCTTCCCCTTCGTCTGCTATCATTAGATACTAGATTTTATTAAAACAAATCCCAGCTCCATGGTAGGAATCGAACCCTTCCCCTTCTGAGTCTGAGGTATACGCCGTATGCTCTCAGCTACGGCAACCCAAGAATGCCTTCGCTGTAAATGTTTCATTGACCGCAGACTTGTAAAAGCGTATTTTCAATAAAGTATTAAGCAGAATACGTTGCTGGGGATTAGAAGCCCCATCTCCAGACATGAGACACGAGAAGCCCACCCACACTGTCACCCACTCCCAGATTTAGAGCCAGTTAATTTCCAAATGTAATGCTGTCAGATTTCTAGAACATGCTTCCCAAGGTCAGAATAGATTTTGTGTTGTTTGCCATCCGTCAAAGATAAGATCTGACATTAACTCTTGTCTTGCCAGAATGTCTGAACCAAAATTATAAAGTTAGTTACATGTCCTCTACAAGACTACGCATATAATTCCAGCATTTATTGGCTGTTTGTGAGTTATTGGGCAATTTTACGTGTTGTAATTTGCCATTACTTTCTGAACGCCAACGAGTCACGTCATCAAAATCAATGCAAAGAATAATAGTCGCTTAAAAGTCGACAGGGTCGACTTCATTGCACCGGGTTTTATCCCATATGCCTCGGTCTCTTTCCGCAGCACGGAAAGCGTCGCACAAAGCACGAACTCCGTCGCTTTTGGCGACGACCCACAGGAGTCTCCGAAACATTTACCTCGTAAACCGAAGGACGCGGCCCGGAATCGAACCCACAACCTTCGGAGCACGAGTCAAACAGCTTGACCACTTCGCCACACAGACTCCCGCAAAGTGCAAATGTAACAAATGCAAAGCAATCTGCTCCCAATTCGTCCACAGCTGATTTCGAACCAGCAACTCGGTATGTTCGGGAATTGAGAATTGTTTTTTCTAACCCCTGAGTCATAGAAGCCAACAGGGGATAAAACGATTCAAGCAAATATTCTCGTGAATAATTATTAAATGTGTTAAACCAACTTTTCACGAACACGGAGAGAAATTAATTGTCTTATCCGATACCAAGCAACTCACCATATAGCCATTCTATGGCAAGCAACTCACCATAACTTCGTTCTGTATGCGCTCTAATTTCACCAATAATCACCACTAATATTCCAATAACAAATACTAATCCACCACTAATATTCTAATAACAAATAATATATTTTAATAATTGGCCTGTAATCCCAGGTTGACCCAGCTTAAAATAGGCAACATGAAATATACTGGGACGTACAGAAGGCCGCCATGATATTGACCAACTCACCTATAGAGTACCAATTGGTCTATAAAAATCTAGAGCTAGCACCATACACCCATAACACTTGCAGGGGTATTTGAAACAATAACAGGGTTGAGACAGGGAATGTCTTTTGTTAACTCTGCTTTTCTTACTGACAATAGTCTTGACCATGAAAACAACAAACATTGACTGAAATATAATTCTATGGACTCCTCTGGTAAAGCACTTCGATTATCTAGACTTCGCTCTCATGTCTCACACATGAACTCGGATGCAAGATTAACTGACAACAATGGATTGGAGGTCACAACAATTAGGTTTTAAAATGCATAGGTGGAGAAAACAAAGATAATGAGAATAAATCAAGCAAACAATAATCTGATCTTCCTTGGTGAAACCTAACTTAAAGAGACCGAATCATACATCTATGTAGGTAGCAATGCAGAAAAAGATGGGGTAACAGATACAGATGTGAGAATAAGAATACTGAAGGCTAGGGAAGCTTTCATAGCACAAAGACGTTTGTATGAGTAAACTTAGCACCAAACTTAGCATATTCAATTCTAACGTTAAATCATTTCTGCTGTATGGGTCAGAAACATGAGAATAAATAAAACGATCACAGATAAACTACAGACACGCACTAACTGGTGCCTAAGCAAAATAGAAGGAATAAATTGGTATGACAGAATCATTAATATACAGCTCATGGAGAGAACTAGACGAATACCGGTGAACCAAGAGGTGAAGAAAGGCGCTGGCGATGAATACGATGACAAAACTGAAAATAGTATAACTAGAGGGACGCAGAGGTGTTTCCAAGGCACCAGGGCCGGGTTATATACTGGCCAAGACCTATTGACGCGTCCTCGTCGAGCGTCCTGGGCAACATGTCCCTTCGGGGTCCTGGCTGAAGTCAATAGGATCGCCGATTCCTCCGAAGTCGGAGAGTTAGTTAGTTAGTTAGTTAGTTAGTCACGGTTCCAACTTCACGGAGAGTGTCTGCCTGTATGGCGAGGAACCACCAGTCTGCACACCAATAAGCCAGACATGGGACAACGGATACTCACGCAAACTTCAGGTCCTGTATGACATCACACTGATGTTGGACAACAGGATGCCTTCATCCGACATACAGGACTTTGCGCTGGAGCTCAAGCCAACGAACACAAGCAAGCAAGCAAGCAAGTATAACTAGAAAAACATTTGTCCAGAAAACACAGGACAAAATAAATAGAGAAAGACATAAAAACACATGAAGTAGAGAAGTAGAAACAAATAAATATTCCTGGAAGGACATGGATTTACCTGCATGGGATAACTATATTATATTATGTTATGCTATGCAGAACGACGTCACTGCACATTGGGCATTCACACGCGCATTAAGTCCTTCGATACTGAAATCTACTCCAAAATATTTATGTTACTGTTCCCATCAGGAGTAGCTTATAATATATACTTTCTTTCCCTTGCAGGCGGTGTTGAAGTGCCTGGCCAGGCATCATCCTCAGTTCACGTAATCGGGTTCGCGTTGGCGTCTCGTCAGCATCCGCAACCAAGTCCGCAGTGCATTGATTATATCAGCACTATCCATGCTTCTTCCCGTGTTTAAAATGCATTATTTGAGATGTGGTCTGTACATTCATTACCTTAAACTCAGCTATGCCCCGTTGTGTACATCCAGGTGATTGATGTGAGTCACGACTTCCGAATGCTGTCTATCCATTCGGAGCGGAGACTGCCGGTTGCGATTTTCAATAGCATGTCTATGGCGTCTAATATCATTATCACGAGTGTGACTTCCTGTTCTGCTGGCCATGCGAGTGCTCTGGAGTCAGCGGCGATCTCCATATTCAAGCTTTATGTAGTTATCTTGAACGCATATTTTATTCTTTTTTCCATCACGTCTTATGTGCTATGTAAGCCCAAGATGACATTGAATTGCACCTCACGGACCTATCTGTGTGGATGATGAGGTTTTCAGGATGCGAAATTGTTCGACCTATTCCTTTATCTCAGTGTGGACAGATGAAAGTAACTAACCTCGGCAGTGTCTCTCTAATATAATCACAACACGAGAGTTATTTTTTGTTTGTATTAGGTCTACTGGTGTATCAATCCATTCGTTACCGTGTTGGAACTCTCTTGTCTACCAACACTGGTATATGTTCGGCTACTCGATTTGCTAATTGTCTTTCCGTTCTACCTATGCAAGTCTCTTGGCACTCACTGTGATGAAATCCACTGTCGTTAACATCAGATGATTAAAATTACAGAAAACAGTCTGTGTTCACGGCTGCAAGTTGTTGACTTCTGGTCGGTGAGATCAGGACACCCGCGGGACCCTGAGAATTCCCCGACATCAAACGAAATGGCGGCTTTGATTGTCACCACACGACAGAAAGTTGTAGGCTTGTTATTGTGAACATTGGGAAAATGCAGGAACTCCCTACCTTGTTTTGATTTGTCGCAACAAAGGGAATAACTGGTGACATTGATTAAACACAAGGGAGATAGGATTGTCGAATTAGTTAGTGCCCCTGAAAGACACCTGCGTGACATCAAAAGAACTTGACTAGAACACTCCCAGCTCTTGACAAAAACAAGACTTGTGTAGATTAGTGTGGCCAAGGAAATTGACTAGGATTGACGCGTTGCGTTACCGCAGTTAGGAAATTCAGAGAGCATCTATTGTGTTAGATTTAAGCAACATTAAAATAACATATGTCTTAATGGGAAGTTATAGATGCCATCCAGGAATGAGGCGGGTTTGCTTAAGGTACCAAATATAGTCTATTTAGGCCTAATTAATATAGGCAGTAGCCTTGTTAAAACTAGAGTGTGATGATTAGCTCTGTTAGTTGAAAATAGAGTAGTGAAGTGAGAAGTAGTTCTGCTAGGGTGAATAGTGTAGCGGGGTGATATTTGGAGAGATTTAAGATGGGTTGGGAGATGGGGAAAGTGTCCAATGGGGGGATCTTTCAGTGGTTTGCCCACTGGGGATTTGCACTCTGTTTATTGGTATTTCCTTGTCATAGCCTGATTTGGACCTAGGTGAGTAGCTAATCTGCTCTATGACAGAGTTTAGTTAGCTGAAAAATAACAGAGCAAGGCAATAGGCTTACACTCAGCCGGTAGGATCAGTGACTAGTGCTATCACCAGATGTGTTGTTTCTCTAACAGGTTCCCTGCCAGTTACGAGGAAGTTCAACACTGATTTTGAAGAAGTTCAATTCCAATTGGGAAGAACACCAGTTGAACAGTCAAATGCTTTCTTACGGAAAATGAATAACGTCCGAGAAGAAAGGTGGTATAATGTTTACGCTGGACTCATGATCAGGAGAGTCCACCATAACATGGCTCAGAAGAGCAAACCAATATAACGATTCCTGTGTGTTAAGGTTCACCTAGGATGGGTGATGATTGTTGATGCATCACACATCATACAAACATTATTAACTAAACGAGAACGTTAAATATAACATTCACATGGTGTGATAGATTCCAGTGAAATATTACAAAAGACATTATACTTGAGACTATATAGACACTAGTTAGGATCAAGTATATTAACAATAACAGTGATACCGAATTTCACAGTACAAAGGATTCGTACATTTTTTAGGAACGATAGGAACTTATAATGTGTAGTGTGCAACCGGTCCATGATCAGCCGTAAATTACAAACTGTATCGATTTCGGATGATCAGGAAGATGGATTACCAGAAAGCTACAGATGACAGTCAGTGTCCGGCAGGAGAGATACAGCACTGGGTGAGGTGGACTTGTTCTGACTTAACGTGCTGTGGTGTGTCCTTGCAAGGATGAACTGACTGTGCTATTATCTGAGGGTCCGATCCTACACAGATTATAGAACACGTCATACATTTTCTTCGCATACACGTCTCACATACGTTACACTTTTCTTTTAATAAATTAATTGTTATTAATTTTTAGAAGCAAGAGTTGTTGAGTATGTTGCGTTGGGGGGAAGAATGAGAGGGGGTATGATCAGGTAGAGTGATAGAGAGAGAGAAAGAGGTGTCCATGAACCGAAGGAGTGTGGTGGACGGAAGCTAGTGGATTCTCCAGGATATTGATAAGGGGATAAATATAATATGGGTGTTGACTCCCCTCACTCCAGGGACGACACTTTAAACGGACACACGACACTCACAATGGGATTGATAAATGCTGTTTATATGGTGTACGGAGACAATGGTTCTTTCACAGATGGAGGTGTTTTTATATCTGATAATTTGTTCAGCAGAAAAGAATGTGCGGTTTACAGCTGTTTTAAGTCAATCCTGTATTCGTTTCATTACATCGTCTCCTCGAAAGGCAAGCCGAACAAACACTTGAAGTTTGGGGACCAATAATTCTGCGGATGTAGGTTTTGATGGCTGGCAGCCAGCTTGATGAAACCGGTTGGTTACCCATTAGATGTCAAAGTCTGGAGAAGGGCGTCTAGGTCTTCGTTTAGTGTGTCGTCGAAGCAAATCTCCCTAGCTGGAATAGATAGTGTCCACACCAACACACGCTTATATAGGATGGGCGCAAAGCTGTTGAAATTAGTGTTCCTTTTCGATAGACTATTCTTTGAATGGTGCCTCCTCTCGGTGTCGGATCAGGGTGTCCAAGCACGGTAAAGTGTCATTATGTTCGTGGTAAATAGTCGAGGAAATGTTCTTGTGGATTTGGTTCACGATGTAGTGGAACAATTCTGCTTGTTGTCTGGTATCTGTGAGGAATAATATATCACCCAAGTGCCGGCGGTGTAGAACAAGGTCCTTATTAATATCCGATGATCTTTGTTATGCCTGACCCGTGGCGAATGAGTTCAAACGCAGTTCGTTATCCTGCATACCTGCGTTCGAAACACAGCCGCGGGCGATTTGGCAGTAAATCGCCTTGCGTTGTTTTTTTTTACGACAATGGTATGGGTGCCGGTCGTTTAGAAAGCAATGACAAATTACTGAACGTAAACTTGCTAAGAGATCACAACAATAAATGCTGGTGTTGACTGCGACGTCCTGCAAATGATATGCAACTAACTTTTTTACCCCTGAAGTCGGAGTTGGTTCGCCTGATGGCGAGGGACACTTTTAATAGGGAAAGCTAATCCACACGCAAAATTCAGTTCAGCACTACTACAATAGTGTTATAGTGTTACGCTTCAGTTCAAAGTAAGCGAGCGCAAAAAAAAAAAAAAAACAGTAGCTTTTTTGTTTTTCTTAAAAAGTTGCTTAAAAGTCGACGGGTCGACTTCTTTGCACCGGGTTTTATTCCATATGGCTCGGTCTCTTTCCGCACCGCGGAAAGCGTCTCACAAAGCACGAACTCCGTAGCTCTAGTGACGACCCCCCCCCCCCCCCAGGAGTCTCCAAAAAATTTCAAACTTGAACCGAAAGACGCGGCCCGAAGTCGAACTCACAACCTACGGAGCCCGAGTCAAACGGCTTGACCACTTCGACACGGAGACTAAGTGCGCTATAAAGACGTCCGCTGTAAGGAGACGTAGAGAACTCCCTATGGCCACTCCATCTTTTTGACGATAAGATTTTTTTTTTTTAAAGAAAATTTAATTTAATGTTGGACGTGCACATTAGTACTAGTTTTTTTGGAACGTGACCGCGTGTTCGGAGCGATGGCAGATGGCTATGTCCCAGAGTTGACCGGTTTTTGCCTTATGCAGAAATGCGTGGTTGCTGGGCTTCTGGTTGACTGCCACTGCCATCGACGATAAACTGTATTTTCGTGGACTGTGTGGGTGAACATCTAGGAAACATCCAGATGGGAAAATGACTGCCGATTACATCAGAGATAAACTGGATGTTTCGTGGGGGACTATTGTGTTGACATTCTGGCGGCGGCATTATGCACAGTGTATCTGTGCGGGCTGTTGTTTGTCGAGACTCCTGTCTTTTCCACTTTTCACATTGGGCAGTGGGGAGCGTTTTGTGTGATATTCACTGGCACAGGAACGGAGCATAATGGGGATGACCCATTGCTGTGAAGTTGGAACTGTGACTAACTAACTAACTAACTAGTTTCTCAAGTTTGGGTGTTGGATGACCTAACTTTAGTTTCTACACTTTTATGCCAGCCATCACAGTAATATTCTCCGTATAGAGTAGTGACCATTCTCAAAGTAGAGTCTCCATGGCGAAGTAGTCAAGCCGTTGACTCGTAAACTCGCCCCGAAGGCTGTGGGTTCGATTCCGGGCCGCGTCCTTCAGTTCACAAGTGACATTTTTCGGAGACTCCTGTGGGTCGTCGCTAGAGCTACGAAGTTCGTGCTTTGTGAAACGCTTTCCGCACTGCGGAAAGAGACCGAGCCATATGGGGTAAATCCCGGTGCAAAGACGTCGACCCTGTCGACTTTTAAGCGACTTTTAACGACAGTAATATTTGGTTTATTTGGTTATTTCGGGATTTGAAATTTAAATATTGAGCACAACCCACCACTGGCAACGCTGATCGTATTCTGGTATGAACCTAAGGCCTATCCACGTCAATATGGAAGCACTATACTCGAGTTTCCCCCTCGTTTGAGCTCGTCAGTAGTGCATATCCCTGACCGGATCCGGAAACAAGCCCCGGATCGCCGACGTGTGAAGCGGGTGTGTAACCACGCGGCACACATTGGACACACAGCCAAATTATCATAACAGAATATTACAACGTCACCCATCCTAGGTTATGCTCAAGATTGCCCAATCGCCGCGACTGACGTCCGTCAATAGATGTGGACCCGAAACGATCAGGACTTCTCACTGGCAAGGAACACCAGGCCTCCTAAATCCAATGAGCAATAATCAAATTGATTTATTTGGTTATTTCGGGATTTGAAATTTAAATATTGAGCACAACCCACCACTGGCAACGCTGATCGTATTCTGGTATGAACAGTAGCGGCGATTGGGCAATCTTGAGCATAACCTAGGATGGGTGACGTTGTAATATTCTATTATGATAATTTGGCTGTGTGTCCAACGTGTGCCGCGTGGTTACACACTCGCTTCACACGTCGGCGATCCGGGGCTTGTTTCCGGACCCGGCAGTAATATTCCGATTCCGATTCCATTTCAAAAACAAAAATTCCAAATTCGTCCTCGTCTAACCTGCTTCATCAGCTGTGGTTATAATTGAGGATCGTGGTTTTTGTGGGTTTATTTACCCTAATTCTTGTCTTGTGAGTCCTTTCTCGGACTGGTTATGTATCGTTTGTGTCTGTGACGTCAGCAGTGGTCGACGGCTATCCTTTGTGCTCTTCTGTTGTTGTGGTTTTCTTTGTTTGTGTAGGCTCCTTCCTCGTCTGGCTGCAGTCCTTATAAGGACTTTTCGTAATCCCCCTCCAGCTGGGGGATCGGTCCGTGGGTGTCCTTTGTGCATGTTTCATCTTGTTTTCTTTGGCGGTGCAGGCTCCTGGCTTGATTGGTTGCAGTCCTTAAAAGGACTTTTTATTTGGTCTTTTTGTCTCCTTTATTGTGTATTTTCTGTAGGAGCTTATCGACGTTTTCACTTTCCTCCTTGTGTTTGTTTTCACTGTTGCGTTTGCGATACTGCTGCCTAAAGTTTTCTTCCTCCGTGGTCAGCCATGGGACGATTTTACCGTCATCTATATAGTACTCGAAGTCGTTCTCACGGTCGTAGAGTACTACTGGGTATACCATCGGTTTCCCCCGGAGTTTCTTAGGCTTCTTCTTTTCTTTTTCTTCCCAGCGCCTTCTGAATTCCTCGCGCTTGAGTTCCTCCTTGTCGACTGGGTATTCTGTGCCTCCTTCAGAGATCCGACGGTATAGTAGTTCCCTCTTGGGCGTTGTGGTTGGGCTGCTGGCTTCAGCTTGCGGTTCAGGCTCGGTCTCTTGATTTTCTGCTTGCTGTTTCTCTGTGAGTTCTTGTGTGGCTTCTGTTAATTTGTTTTGAAAGAGTCCCATTTCAGCTCTATGCAATTCTCTTTCGGTCTTGATCATTTGTAGGATTTCTTCGTTCTCCTTCTTCATCTCAGCCATGCGCTGAATCTCTTGTTTGATGTCGAGATGGATTTCTTTCACGTCGGCCAGCAGCTTCTCATTATCGCTGGTCGGAGACGTCGTCAGCAGTGCCTTAACTTGCTTCTTCAACTCGTCTATCTGCTTTTGAAGTTGATCTCTTTCAGCTTGTGCTATACCCGTGGCTGTCTCGCCCCTCTGCATTGCTTCCTTGAATGGTGTCTTTGTGATGATGGCGATCTTTAAGACGTCTCTGTGTCTCTGCAGGTACGGACAGCCCAGGTATCTTGCTCCATGTTTGCCCAGGCAGTTGGCGCACTTTCTTTTGTTGTTGGGTGCTCGGAAGTCCGTGTCCAGCTTGGCCAGCGGACACTCCTTGAAGGCGTGGTGATCGGCGCAGTATCGGCATATTTCCGTCTTACTGCGACACGTAGCTCTACTGTGCCCCGCCTTCTGACATCTGGAACATTGCGCGATTCTTGGTATGAATCTCTCTGGTTGCTGCATTCTCTTTTTGAATGATGCTGTGGTCGGCATCTCGCTGCCCTCCGACGTCACTACTGCCAAGGTTGTAGGTATCTTGGAGTAGGTGAGAAGCCGCTCCGCCTTCAAGAATCGGATGTGAAGATTCTCTTCACGTAGCTGCTTCAGGATTTCTTCATCTGTCAGCTCCACAGGAATCCGCTTGACAACCCATCGGACTGTTTTTGAGTTGGTGTTTCCGACTCTGGTGTCTTTCTCCTCCTTCTCTACTGTCTTGGTTATTGACTGTGTTGGGCTGTCAATCTTCTCCCTCGTAGTAGCTTCAGTGATGGCTGTAGTATCAGGCTCTTTGATGCAACTAGCAGGTGGGCTCTCGACGTTCTTCTTCTTGTTGTCGGCTCCCACGCTGCACATCTTGGCAACAGCGTGTTTCTTGTTGGATTTTCCACGTGACATTTTCCCGCTGATCAGGCTTCTTGACAGAATAATGCGACTTGACTTGTTAGCGCTCGCAGTGCGAATCCGGCAGTAATATTTGGCTTGAATCGTATTTATATCTGGCAACCTTGAGTACGGTGTCCATAGTTGCCATTCTAGATATTTTATATCCAGATCTAGAGGTTTTTGCCGGCGTCTGGATACCGTTTTCTGACATTTGGATGCTAGATGCAATTCTAGATACTTTTCATTTGGAGTCGGATATTTTTAATACTTTCTAGATTTTACTTTTCTTTCGGTGTCATTTACCCATATTATGTTTGGTCTGGACGCGCGTAAATTATGGTAACTGCCATTATTTAAACTTTGAACTGACTTGGGTCAACGCTCAACAATCTGGCAACCCCCCCCCCCCCCGGTAATGAGTAAATGGGCGCATAAGGGCCCTGAAGAAACTTTTGGTCAGTAAACATTTAAACTTAAAGAATTTGGCTGCAATTTGAACCGATAATGCATCGGAGTAGATGTCAATTGGGGGTTTGGGGCCAAAAAGGTCGGGGCACTACAGGAGCGCCAAAAGAAAGCCCCCGGGGACCAAAAGGGTCGGGGCACTACAGGAGCGCCAAAAGAAAGCCCCCTAGGGACCCAACCCCCGGGGGCCCCACCCCCCAGGGCCCCGGGGCGCGACCGCCCGACCGGGCCGTCCTCTGTATCCCGGAGCGCACGCATGGCGACCGAGCCATCGATTTAGAGTGTATCATCTACAGACATACCAAGATGCGCACCGCGAAGAACAGTTGTAAGTGGCTACGGCTACGTTCCACAGAGCCCTGCAATCGGAGTTGTATGAGGGACTACTGCAAAGTCCATGCAGTGCTAATACGGAAGGGTTCATGTACCAAACCGTGCAGAAGCTGTGGGAGGGGGGTCACAAACTATCTATCAATTTGTAAGGAGTGTGGTTATAACGCAGCCAATCGCCGAACATGGTACCATGAAAAGGTAAAGCCTTTTAACGCCGAGTTTAAGCGATTGGCTATGATCACAGAAATATAAAAGTCAATTAGAGACATGGAACTATCCACTGTACGTACACACTCACCTGTTAGAGACTGACAGATCTGTGTATTTAGCCATGCCTACGCTGATTCAGTTGAAACAGCAAGCCCGCGAGTATGGCATGCCATACAGTGGGAGGAGGAAGGCCGTTCTTGAGGGGGAAATATCCAGAGCGCGTGAGATGGCTCGGGCCACCCTGCTCGAGAAGAACCCCAACCTACAAGGGGCACGACTTGAAGCAGGGATTACCACCGCCCTGAGATTTGTATATGGTACCGCCGCGGACCGAGCCGCGATCGTCGCCGAGCGACGACACCGCGCCCGGCAGCGTGCTCAACGCCACGCCGACCTCGAAGCAGAGTTCCTTGCCCGAGCTGATAGTGTGCGAGAGGAAACGGATGAGGAGTTGGCTGAGCTAATTCGCAATGCACCCGAATTGAAACTCACCCGGGAGATTGAGGGGAGCCTGAGAAAATATGAAGCAAGCGTCCCAGAAGGTAGCGTCGACTATGATGAGCCTGGACTATTTATGTTTTCGATGGAGCCCGCCATCAAAGCCCTGGTGGTAAAAGGGTTGGGGGATTATGGCAGCGTTAAAATGCAGCTGTATCTCCATCTAAAATACTATCGCACCACCCCAGAAGGCGAACAGATTACGGCAATCGCCACCCATGGAAGCAGGAACTATGAAGTACTGCACGAGGGGGAAATTGATGAGGGGCTGAAGCTCGCCAGAGCCAAGATATTCGCTGACAGTGAATGCTTCACCGAACAGGGCTCGGATTGGCACTATGATGAGTGTGTGCAGCTCGACCTCTACATAGTAAAATACCAACCATTCCGAGGCTCTAGCTACTTCGCGACACCCAGCTTCATTCCACCACGTAGTGTTGTGAATGTAAAGAATGAGGACAACCGCTGCTTTGAATGGGCCATACTCTCAGCACTCTACCCAGTAGCACATGGAGAGCATCCTGATAGGCTCAACAATTATAGCGCCCACCTGGGAGAGCTAAACTTTGAAGGAATCGAGTTCCCAGTGCAGCTGACCAGCATTGCGAAGTTTGAAAACCAGAATCCTACCATAGCCATCAGAGTCTTTGGGTGGAACAAAGGACCAACCATACTCCGGACCAACACACTCCAGCGCAACCAAATCAACCTCTTGCTCCTATGTAAGGATGAGAATAGGCACTATGTCTGGGTCAAGGATGTGGGGCGGCTTCTATATGGAAACAGCAAACATAGGGGTAAGAAGTATCCATGTCTCAACTGTCTCCATGTACACTCCTCTCAGGAAACCTTGGACCAACATGTGCCACTCTGCCAAGGCATCAACACAGCCTGCCAGGTGAATGTCATGCCTAAAGAGGGAAAGATGAATTTCAAGTCCCTCCAGAAACAGATGAGGGCGCCATACATCATATACGCAGACTTTGAGACCTTGAACGTTCCAGTACATGGTGCGGCAATGGATCCAAGCCAGAGCAACACGCGCCAACTTGCTGAGCAGCCCCCCTGCGGCTTCGGCTACACCATTGTACGCTGCGACGGGCTCACCACAAACCCTGTCGTATATCGGGGGGAGGATGCTGCAGACGAATTCCTCAAACGCTTGGGACAAGAGCAGGCCACCATCCACCACAAGTTACAGCGGCCGGCTCTCATGGTGCTGGGGCAAAAAGACCGTGAAGACTTTGCCTCCGCCACCACCTGCCACATCTGTAAAGAGCCGCTGGAGGAGGACAAGGTGAGAGACCACTGCCATATTACAGGCAAATACCGGGGCGCTGCCCACAATGTCTGTAATCTAGCATGGCGCATCAATAGAGACAAGCTGAGGATACCTGTAGTCTTTCACAACCTCAGAGGATACGACTCCCACATCATCATGCAAGCGGCCGGCCGTCTGGACTGGGGAAAAAGAACGGTCTACAAGAAGAAGAAAAACGGCCAATGGCAAACCAAACAAGAAGACAACACAACAATCACCTGCATACCAAACACCATAGAGAAGTACGCCTCCTTCACCATCGGTCAGCTGCAATTCATTGACAGTCTACAGTTCATGAATAGCTCTCTAGACACCCTGGTAGGGAACCTCAGCGAGCTGACACACTGCGGTAAATCAATGGCTCTGACACGTAGAGGCAACGATATAATCTCAAGATGTGAGACGTGCAACACTGAGAAGCACACCCCCTGGGCTGTCTTAATGAACAAGTTCAGGACCACGCTATGCCAGAGCCAGTCACATCTCCTTCTCCGTAAGGGTGTATATCCCTACGAATATATGGACAGCTTCGAGCGCTTTGCAGAGGACCGCCTACCACCCAAAGAGGCATTCTACAGCAAGCTCACCCGAGAAGGAATCAGTGACTCTGACTATGCCCACGCCCAGAAAGTGTGGCAGGAGCTCGATTGCAAAACACTCGGAGGCTACCATGACCTATACCTGAAAACAGACGTCAGTCTGTTGGCTGATATATTCGAGGCATTCCGAGACACCTGCATGGAGGTATATCAGCTCGACCCAGCCCACTACATCAGTGCACCCGGCCTGGCATGGGACGCACTCCTAAAAAAGACGAAGGTGCAACTCGAGCTCCTAACCGACTTGGATATGCACCTCCTCTTTGAGAAGGGACTCCGAGGGGGTGTGGCCATGGTCTCCAAGCGGTATGCTAAGGCCAACAACCCCAAGACTTCAGACTATGACCCCACAACACCCAATTCGTGGATCATGTACCTAGATGCAAATAACCTGTATGGGTGGGCCATGATGGAATACCTCCCCACCGGAGGGTTCCAATGGGCCAATCCAACTCTCGAGGAGGTACTCAACACCCCCGACAACGCCCCAGAGGGATGGCTTGTTGAGGTTGATTTGAAGTACCCAGCGCACCTACATGAAGCCCACAGTGACTATCCGCTAGCTCCAGAAACCATGACCATCCCAGAGGCCTGGTTGAGCAGCTATCAGCGCGAGCTCCAGAACAAACTGGGGGGTAAGTTCACGGAGCAAACAAAGCTGGTACCTCATCTCCACAACAAGGAGCGATACGTCGTCCACTACCGCAATCTCAAACTCTATCACAGCCTCGGTCTAGAGGTCACCCAGATCCACCGAGCCATCAAGTTCAATCAGTCCCAATGGATGAAGCCCTACATAGAGATGAACACCTCTCTACGAGCCCAAGCCAAGTCGGAATTTGAGAAGGACTTCTTCAAGCTGATGAACAATGCCGTCTTTGGGAAGAGTATGGAGAATGTTCGCAAACGCATCAGAGTCAACCTTATCAGAGGCACCGAGACTGACCGACTCCGAAAATTAATCGCCAGCCCCAACTACGAATCGTGTAGAATCTTCAACGGTGGACTGGTGGCGGTGCACAGCATCAAGAACAAGGTCCAGCTGAATAAACCAGTCTATTGTGGGCAGGCCATCCTGGACCAATCCAAGTACCTCATGTACGACTTCTGGTACAATCGGCTTAAACCCCAATACGGTAATAGACTCCAGCTCTGCTACACTGATACTGACTCCCTTCTACTTCAGGTGGAGACTGAGGATGTGTACGCGGACATGAAGACTCACCCCGACTGGTACGACTTCTCAGATTATCCGCGTGACCACCCCAACCATTCGACTGCGAATAAAAAGGTGGTCGGCAAATTCAAAGATGAATGCAACGGCCGCTCGATAGCTGAGTTCGTCGGTCTCAGACCAAAGATGTACTCAATCCTAGAGGAGGCCGCCAACATCAAGAAAGCCAAAGGAGTGGCTCGGGCAGTTGTGAAGAAGGACCTCAGACACGAACACTACAAGGACAGTCTGTTCGGTCAGCGGGAATACAAGCACACACAGGTTGCCATACGAAGCAAGGGCCACCAGATAGGGGTTTATGAGATGAACAAAACATCTCTGAGCCCCATGGACACGAAAAAATGGATTTGTGCTGATGGTATCAACACTAGGGCCTACGGCTACCTAGAATCCTGCTAGGGAGTAGCTGTGGAGCTCCTCACATCCACGAGCTGGTCCATCTACGAGGTAGAAGTCCATAGAGTAGAGAACCGAGGGATGTATAACGGGCAGATCGCCAGCCTGGGCCTCATCGCTTAGGGAGGATCCGGTCAGGAGGCATTTGGGTGTCGGGAGGAACAATCATCAGCTCTTCGCGAACGAAGCCCCGCGCTGGCCCATCCACCAGGTAGTACAGCGCAGGCCGCCCATCCTGGCATACTGTTCTACGAATCTCGTGTACTGTTAATGACCACGAAGGATCAGTCGCCCGGCGCCGGCCACCTTCAAGCTCATGCTCCCCAGGCGAGCTTGCATACAGATACCGAACTAGAGCCTCAGACGGAATCACAGGCTCCTTGAGGCCGATAGTACGGTGAGCAGGAGCGGCCGGTGAATGGGATACTGAAGTGTCCTTAATGGCATCAACCGGCTTCCGACCCGTCAAACGAGTCACCTCACCGTTAAGAGCCGCGACCACCTGAGGAAGAGCCCGAACCCATTCAGCTGAACGTTCAGAGGACCCTCGAGCCGCCAGTAGTAACTCTTGGGCGTACTGGGCACCGAACAGTCTCTCCGCCAGAGTGCGATTGAACCTCTCGACGATCGCCTGCTGCCGGTGATTCCCAGCTTCTCCACGCCGTATCTGTGTCTTATGCTTTGCTGCCAGCTGGCTCACAGCACCCATAAACTCACGCCCCGGATCAATCTGCAGAAGCCGTGGCCATTTGAGTGGCCCGCGTTTGTAAATTCGCTCTAGGGCCAAAGCCACCCCTTCACTGCTCTTGTCTGTCAAAGCCTCTGCTTCCTTAAACCGTGAGGCAACATCCACAACTGTCAAGGCATACTTAAATGTCTTACGACCAACCCGGTCATGTGGTAGGTAGAGCAAGTCAGCCTGATGGACGGCATTCGGTCTATCTTCATCAATAGATGGCCGCGGAATGTAACGAGGAGCGGGTAAATAGATCTGAAAAATAGCTTGCTTCTTGAGCCAGTCTCGGGCAACATCCTCCGAAACATTAGCTGCAGCAGCTAGCTTCTTAATGGCCGCCAAGCCTTTCCAGTAGCCCTGAGGGCTGTAGTAGATATCCTCCAGATCTTTCATTTTGGTAGTAGCGGTCAATCTCTAAAGCAACTTATAAGCAACAATACCAGTCGCTGCCAGCCCAAGAAGGATAAAAGTGATCTCGCGGTCTTTCTGCGGCTCTGATGGCACATAGAAATCCGACAGGCGAGGTTCAGGCTCGAGGGGCTCGACACGTTTGCCAGAGATCAGGCTGTATTCCCGCATGGCCTGGTCGACATCCTGGAAAGAGTGAACGGCGTGGCCTTCGCGCTGTAGCTCATCGTTGAGCCAGTCCAGCCGCGCGGTTCTCTTTCTCATCCACTCAGCCTGGGCCGCCTGTAGCCGCTCGACAGCCTCATCGTGCCGCCTCATTTCTTCATGGGCGTCCGCATGCCCTAGCTTGGAAAAGAGGTAGTTGCCCCCCGTAAACGCGAGGGCATTGACAACAGCGCCCCCTATCATCATTGCGACAGAGGCCATAGCTAGCGGGGCTGATACTGTAAGGGTTTATGCAATATATCAGCGGGGATCAAGCCCTCTTTGATAAGCAAATCTCGGAGTGCTAAGGCGATGGACGTGTCTAAAACCATCATCCCAAGGTCATACATATCAGCGTCTAGCTTGGGCAAGGTTGCCCCTTTGAAAATCACCTTGGTCAGTTTTGCGGTGCCTACCGTAAGCGCGGCCACCACAGCGCCGTGGTAAACGGCGTTAACAATAGCTTTCCCGTCAACGCCTGCCATTATTCCATATAAAATGGATCTCTATTCTTTAATATGTTAGTCTCCGGTCGCTTGGAGTGCGCAGGCGGGGCATGTGCTTTAGTCCGCCGCATTTTCTGCCTAATTACTCCGACGACAACGACAACGCCAGCCACTCCGATAATCCAGGGAGTCCAGCCACGGTAATCAACTGGCACTATTGGAAACAGCGGTGGTGGGGCCTGCTCATGCTCGGGGGCTAACTTTCGTTTCTTCTCACGAACAGCCTGCTGCAGAGCTAGAGACAGCCTCTCTGCTTCACGACTCTTTCGGGCAGCAGCTCCTCTCTTCCCAGCAGCAACTTTCCTGGGGTCCTTCGTCACTAGTGTCTCCTGTGGAGAAATTTCGGGGGTCTCCTCCTCCATCTTGTTCTTGCTTAGGACAGATATGTCCAAAATGGCAGTGCCTAAAAGTTGCTAGCGCGACAGTTGCAGGTGCTAAGCACATACCGAACTTATGGTAGAGTTCACATGTAACTGTGTTTAGCGCATGCCCTAGAAACGGGTCGGCCTCCAGGTCTGTCACCAAAGCTTGATTATCAGCAATGGGGAGGAACATACTTGCCACTTGTGCGTACATCTGTAACATAGCCGTGCCTAGGGTCTTTGTAATTGCAGCTCCAAGCCTCGCCTCATGCCTCGCATATAGCTTCTCAATTTCTTGATCAGGCAAGGCCTCAACCTGTTCCATTGTAAGTTTGGAGTACTTACCGCCTATGTACTGCCCGGCACGCCCCCCAGCCGCAAGTGCTGCCAGCCTTTCACGATGCAACGCATGTCCGGACTGTGGCGTTGTGGTAGGTGGTGATGCATGTCCGGACTGTGGTGTTGTTGTAGGTTCCGGAGCAGACTCTACCGGCTTTGCCTCTTCACGTAACAGCTGGTCGAGTATGGTGTCACAATCCATCACAGCGTTTGCAAATACCCAACGTCTAACTCTAATATAGGAATGCACAGCCCATCCAAGCACACAACATGTGCATATAAGTTGTAATACAACTAAGGCTGTTACGGAGTAACAAAGCACTGCTTCATACATGCTTAGCTGATGCTTAACATATGCTTAGCTGATGCTTAACATATGCTTAGCTGTTGCTTAACATATGCTTAGCTGATGCTTAACATATGCTTAGTATCTAACAAACCTCACCAGCTTTGAGCACTTTATAAGAAAATGGGAACTTGGTCCTCAGTACCAGCTTTGAGAACTCATTGGTTTCGAGTTGCTTTCGCACCCCATCACGTTCCTCCCTAGAGTGGATGATGTAGTTCTCATCCAGGCAGTCTTCAAAGCTATCCTTATCCTTGGAATGGAAGAGCGCCACCCATTGTGTCTGCGCTCTGAGGCCTTTCGCAACGGCGTTGTACTTCTGGGTTTGAACCCACAGACTTTGCTGGGCATGTCGCCCGCTAAAAGCTAGATAAGTCAACATAGTCCGCTTCTGCGCAATAGCGTCCTCTGCGCTGCAGTCATCAATGATGTATAACGTTGGTGTCCCCTGAAACATTTTATAGAAGGCCTCTAGCCATTTGAGCAGCCGATCACCGGGGTCAAATATGAAGACCTCGCGATCTGACCACACCCACGGCCGGGCCCGGTATGTTTCATTGTATCGTACCGAAGGGCAAGCAATTACAATATGCTCGAAAACACCCCTGTACGGGCCTTCCAGGAGGTCGAGAATGAATTCTGTTTTACCACACGATGTGGGGCCTGTGATGATGGCCGAGTGTGGCTTAAGTGGGAACTCCATTAATAAACAGCACTAACGAATCTCCCGGTGTCGATGTTCAGCTGTCCGTCCATAACCAAATAAACGTAGCAGTACAGGGGCCCCGCCGGTTCGGCCTCTTTCGTGATCTGGAGAGTGATGCCCTCAGAGCCGTTCTCTACACGCCGGCCGCTGCCGTGAAGATGGTCATCGTCGGAGGTCCGGAAGTCCAGCCACAAGCAGAATTTTGACGTCAAGTACTCGCCTAGACTAACATCGAACAATCCTAGCTCTTTGGCGACTGCGCTTGTCTCAGGGTGCCTTTTGAGGCCACCAGCGAAGAATTTCCTCGCTTCGTCCCAGAGCTGGTGTGGTGCTAAGCCGTGCGCAAATAGTTGATTGGCTTGTCCTTCTACGATGACTTCAACTTTGGTGATCTGTGGGTTGTAAAACCACTCTGGTTGGCGTGCAAAATCCTTTTGGTGGGCGGGGTCTTCCCATAATAGGAGAATGCCTTTCAAAGACTTACAGGGTGTGTTCAGATTGATGTTCCATATCGAGTCCTCCTTTTTCTGAGGGATCCGTCTATGTCGTAGGACCCGCTCGTATAACACCACCATACGGCTCTCATACATGCTCCGAATTAGCCGGGCCAACGTGGGTTCAGTGACTACTTCGTACTCGAGACAGATGTTTTCTAGGGAGTATGAGGAGTTGCCGGCATCTTTACCAGTTGCGCGAATCACACGGGAAGCGTCGTTAAAGGTCAACTCAATCTCCAGCCGATCACTAAGAGCAGATTGGTAGAAGGGCGCATGCGTTTCAAGCAGCTCAAAGTCTAGTGGTATGTAGTACCTGTTTTTGAAGGCCTTCGCGATGGCCACGTCTCTCGCATTGGCGAGGGGCAGAACAACAGCATCCGCTGCACCAACACGCGCCTTGGTCACATTCATGCCGGTACTTGTATCGATGCCTTGATACACAGCGCTCGCCCGCTCCGATTGGCTCTTCCAAAGATCCAGATAGACGTTGTAGACGTCACTGTCCACAAGAGAGAAGACTTCATTGCCCGATAGCCTGACGGTCAGCTTTTGAACCAGTGCTCGGCCGAGGTTCTGGACCACGGACCGGTTGACATCAGGGGAGCTGAGGTCGACATTGAATGCCAGCCGCACCGACCCAGGCACGATAACATCGTGTGCACCGAGATTGGGAAAACGAACTAGTAACTGCTGCTTCGGACCGATCGTAGAAGGATTGTTGGTCACGATTATCGTTTGCCGCAATCCTTTCACACCGAGCGGCTCCCGGAGACGGCGGTAAGGGTTAAGCTTACGACCATATGCACTTGAAGACATGGCTAGTTGTTTATTATTGTTGCTTTGTAGCAATATCTAATATGGATAGAGTTGAGCTGACTGATTTTGGTGGTGAAGAGGGGAGGCCTGAAACGGGCGAGGAAGAAGAGACAGGCTTCATCGACGACGATTTTGATGTCGATAATCCCCGCATTGTTAATACCGAGTGGCCGTCACAGGGGGAGACGTCACAGGGGGAGACGTCACAGGGGGAGCGCAACTTATTCATAGAACTAGAAAACAGCGCTATTAACGACTATTTTAAAAGGGTGGAGAAGATGTGGGGTATCAAACCTATAACTGGTATAGATTATACAAAAATTCGTTTGGGTCGCCGGAATGCTCTCTATGTTAACCACCAAAGGATTACACAGTATGATAATGGCATGCCGTTAGCTGTGAATAACCTCAGAGTGAGTACCAGAGAGGTATTGGGATTTGTGGACAAAATACCACCAAAGGTTGTCACCATCCTTGAGGAGACTGCTAGTGATCTGGCGGAGGAAGAAGCTGCTCTAAGTGGTGCAGATATTCAGGCTGTCCCACAAATAGCTTCAAATGTTGGCAACATCTTAGAACGGGCTATGTCGAGTCCAGAAGTGCAGCGGGTTTTAGAAACCTCACACGTAGACCAATACCTGGGAGAGAAAGGCTTACCTCCAGTGAGAGAACTCCGGGGGCTCATGGCGCTTGACAAAGCGGTGACAACGATTAAAGGTAAACTCACAAACTATCTGGTTATTCTCGACCAGCAAGATAAAGAGGTCGCCATAAGGCGGCGGAAAATGTTGATAGCACCCAATGAGGAGAGTAGGGACTTTCAAGAGCAAAAGATTGCCGATATTGAAGAAGCTAAGAAGAGGCTTTTAATAGAGGTCGCTGAGTTACACGAAGACTTACGCACCCAATTCAGTCGGATCCGTGAAACCATTCATCGGGTGGTCAATGAAGACACCACACTGGGTGCGAGGCTGCGGACTCTGTTCCGAGAGCAGGGTATCACCATAGCGAGCATTCTCACAGCGATCGGCCTCTTAATTTCCACTATCACCCTAGCCATTACTGGTGGTGGTGGTCCTACCCCACCGCCTGGCCCGCCACCTATCCCACCACCTGGCCCGCCACCTGGCCCTGGGGCTAAGGCATGGATTCGGCAGAAACTGAAAGACCTAGCGAGCCTTCTAGCCAGGCTAGCTGGTAAGGCTGCGGAGGCACTCCCAGGAATCATAGGCGGTATTATCTCCTGGCTTCTTAACTTCTTGAGTAAGGGTGTGGGATGGCTGGCTGGAAATCTCTGGGCATTAGTGGTTGCACTCGGTGGCTTGCTGCTGCTGGCTATCAGAGAGCGGCTAATTGCGGTGAACAAACCATAGGACCACTAGACCGACTGCGACACCCCCAGCAATGAGTGCTATCTTTTCATTTTGATGCTGCAGCCCAGCTGCCTTATCAGCTATGCTAGTGGTCGGCAGCGCTGGCTGAGCAATGCTGGGCAGCTCTACCGTCGGCTGTGCAATGGTGGGCAGCTTAGGGGCATTAATGGTTGTATTCAGGCCACGCTTTAGGCCTGGCTCTGCGACGACGATCATGTTGTTATATCCAGCTATCTGGCCAATGCGGAGCAGCATGTCGCTGGGGGCCATATACAACCCCGTTCCAAAGACATAATTAACTTCTGAGCTCGCGTTTTGTAGCACATCCTGATATCTTTTGATGGCCGCCGCGAGATCGACGGGCGCAGAGATGGCGTCTTCTACTAATACCAGGAAATGCTTCTGGGCATCAAACGCCGTTCCGGTTCCCAGAATTCGTGTTCTAGTCTGAGCCTGGGCCCCTAAGATGGCCCACACATAGGTTCGAATGCTGTCATTTATTCGCTCAACACCGGGGCGTGTGAAGCCCTGTGACTTGTTAAGAATGAAAGCCTGCCAGCCAGAATCAGCGTGAATATCGTCTTGTGAGATATAATCTATGTGTAGTATGTCATTTGTGGTTTGTTGTGTGAATGAATGGCGCTTTGGGTCATATACACCATCATGTCCATCAGGCAGGACGCGATAACCAGTGTTCGTCCAGTAAATGTATACACTCCCCAACCCGTTATTCCTCCCGAGCCGTCTCCAGTTATCATTCTGGGGAATTCCAAATTCCGCGCATATACGCTGATAGGCTCTTACATCGTAGGGATTTTCAAAGGCGTTCCAACCCTGGTCTTGTGGTAGAGCCACACGCATCTCTTTGAGGATTCGACGAATCTGGTAGTAGACATGGAATATGAAGACGGCTCGCGTTAGTGGGTCAGGGCCGGACAGATGCTCCTGCGCGGACACCCCACACCCCGCCGTGGCACACCATACTGCGAAGTTGAGTTGGTTTTGCCAGAATTGCATCGGATTGCTGTACCAGGCTTGCACGATCTGGTCTGACTCCACGTATGGCAACCGGTATTTTTCAAACATGTTGGGGAACTGTGTTGGAAAGGCTCCTTGGAGGTTGACCTGTATGTCCAACTTTGTGAGATCCTTTATTTGTGCAAACGGGTATACCCCACCCGTCGGGTATTTGGCGTCCTTATTGAACTCGTAAGCAGTCATTATTATTAGCTGTGCTAATATGTTTTTCACACTTAGCAACGTCCAACATGGGGAACCCATCCCCCTCAACCCGGTCCTAGACAATCGCGATGGTGACCTAGAGGTGGCTATCGTGGAATTGTTGTTCTACCCCGCGTGGGTTAATATTTCCGCGAAGCTGAAAAACAATTGGTTCAAACTTGATGATGAAGTTGTTACTATCCCCGACGGGTATTATGATGTCTGTGCTCTTAACAAACAATTCTTTGAGCCACGGAAGCTCTCTCTTTCTCTCAACCCCGCAACAGGCCTTGTAAGTCTCAGTGGTATAAAATCGGGGGTGGCCTTAGGGTTCGGAGGGCTAGGTGGGGTTCTTGGTTTCGGCATAGACTACAGAAGTGAGCGGTTCAATGAGGTGTTTACATTCCATGCGGAGAAGTTTCCTAAACTTATCATATATAAGGAGTTGTACATTCATCTCGAGGGCCTATCATCATATGAAAACCGTCATAATTCGCTTCCCTCCACACTCCTCCGGGCTGTACCTGTTAAAAAAGAGGAATGTAATCAAGGGAGACATGAGATTTTCTCTGTGCCTCATTATAAAAGGCTAGAAACTGGAACGGTAGGGGGAATAAGACTTTCGGTCCTAGATGAAAAGGGTAACGACGTGCCACTGGCATATCTAAGCTGCGTACTTCACATCAGACATGGTTGCTCCGTTGGGTATTTACCATCCTTATGAACTCGTAAATTATTACACATGCTAATATGTACATCACATTAACCAACATCCAGCGTGGGGAACCCATCCCCCTCAACCCGGTCCTAGACAACCGCGATGGTGACCTAGAGGTAGCTATCGTGGAATTGTTGTTCTACCATGCGTGGGTTAATATTTCCTATAAGCTGGGCAATAATGAGTTATGGGTGGAGGGTAAAAAGATTGTTATCCCCGATGGGTACTACGACGTATGTACCCTCAACAAGCAATTCTTTGAGCCTCACAAGTTTTCTCTGACACTGAACCCCGCAACTGGTCTTGTAAGCTTCAATGGTGCACATGACGCCGATATAATGGGAGTAGGCTTATCCTACACTCTTGGGGGATCTGAGTGGGACTTGTATGATACCAAGATTGTTGGAAAAGAGTTTCCCAGACTCCTCTTATATAAGGAGTTGTACATTCATCTCGAGGGTCTATCATCATATGAGAACCGTCATAATTCTCTTCCCTCCACACTCCTCAGGGTTGTGCCCGTTCAAAATGTGGAATGTAATCAAGGGAGACACGAGGTTTTCTCTGTGCCTCGTTATAAGAAGTTGGAGACAGGAACTCTAAACGATATTAGACTTTCAGTCTGTGATGATAAAGGCAAAGCTGTACCGCTGGCATATCTAAGTTGTGAACTCCACATCAGAAAACACAATGGCTGATTCAGAAGGTCCAGGAAGGCATCGCCCAAGAGCATGCTCTACCCTAACCTTTGCTGATTTGGCCGACACTATTGGGTGGCGGGAGCCGGGTCATAACTACAAGATCTATGGCCTCCAGCTCACTCCCCAGGGGGTCTATGCTCGTGCCGCCATAGACCATCCCGACGACGATGACTGGGATCTGCAGCTTGAGCTTCGCACGGGATATACTCACCTCGAGCCCAATGGGATACTTATCAGGTTAACTAACATGGGCAAGGTGTTTGTGAGTTATCAGGCCTGCAGGACAGTCACACGCCCCAACAAGTCTCCTGTTGTGACCTACCAGTCATTTCTGAAAATGCAGTGCGCCAGGGCTCTCTTCTATGCCGTATCGGTGACTGAGGCTAAAGTCCAGGGGACTAAATATTGTCTGAAGGCTGTTACAGATTGTAAAGCTGACCTTGATATGCTAGGTAAGCCTCCTAAGGAGTCAACCATCTATCTCGAGTTAGTTATTGGGCCTGTGGCACAGACAGAGTTAGCCCCAGTCCTTCCTGGGGTCTCTATTAAATGGAGTGCGTCATCACTCCCCAGGCATGTTGCTCTCGTCATTACTTCCGCGGCCGACGGAACGTGGGCGGCCCGGGCAACAGAGACGGACATTATAGTAGAGCTCGGTGAGGTTGCGGTAGATGAAATCATTTTTACTACCGTTACTGCTTTTGTCCGGCTTTTGTTCACTACAGGGTCGATTAGCACCGTTCGCATTGAACATTTAATATCTCAGTTGAAGAAGTAGGTTTGACGCGCAAAGAATAATGTCGCTCTATCCTACAATCGATACTAGTGACGGCGGTGCCTATCGTATTCAAGAGCTTACCCGTCTTCGGAAGTCTCTGGAAGATGAAAGGGACAAACGGGCTGCACTGTATAAAAAATATCGGCGTGCCGTTAATGCATTAGACGCTGTGGACAGCGCGATGCTGGCGGCTAGCCTTGGTATGGGGGTGGGGGGTGTTGGGCTTCTTACCACCGTTATCGCTGCCCCTATAGTTGTCGGGCTCGAGATAGCTGCCCTAGCTTGTGGAATCATGTCCGCTGGGAGCAAGCTAGCGTCCCGCAAACTAACATCAAAAGCTAAGAAGCATGATGAAATTTGCACTCTGGCGACGGCTAAGCTTTCTAGTATAGCCGACCTTGTTTCAAAGGCTTTGGATGATGGGAGAATTTCAGACGTGGAGTATAAAATAATTACAGCTGAAGAAAATAAATTTCACCAGTTGAAAAAAGATATTCGGAGCAAGGCGCCGGCGGATCTGGACGAAGAGACAAAAAAATCTCTCATTCTGAAAGGCCGAGACGCGGCACGGGCAGAATTCGTCAAAGCTTTAGGGTCGAAATAACCTGTATACACGATCAGGACAGTTTGGAACCACCCCCCTACTCCACTGAATGATCCGCCTCTGGATTTCAGTAATGCGCGGAAGGATATACTCCTCAGATAAACAAGGTGTGTATGAACATTTTTTCTCTCCCGCGTGACACGGTTGCTCGCAATGGTGGTTGGCCGACGAAATTTGCGCTAAGTCACACCTATAGGCCCTCTGGGCTATATTGAGGATCTAACTTCACCCCTTTATAGAGTAGCAGTTTGATTCCAGTCGTCTTTTCAAACTTCCAAACCATCCTATGAAGTGCGTCTAGTGTGCAACGCTCACACATCTCATATGGTTTCCTAACACCCCTCTCACAGAATATACACTCTTCTATCACCTCGCCCCGCTTTGCCTCATGCCAAGAACAATAAAGGCCGATGGTTGGGCGGCCGCAATGAAGTTCTTTGCCGAGCTTCGGCCACTCACATCCATAGGTCTCCATCTGTATGTGCCCAATAAGTCAGCCTCTAATTCGACGCGCCCTAATATTTTTCAGATATAACACCATAACGAAGAAAAAGCCGCCTAAACCATCACGCGAATTTAAAAAAAAAAAAAAGAATTAAAAAAAATGCAAAAGTCGGCTTTGTGATTCGTACCCCCACCCCTCTCAGAGGATGACAACAACCCGGGTTTTTATGCACACAACTTGCCATCCTCCGAGAGATGTGAGGTGTGTTGGTTAAACCACATGTATAGAGATTAGGCGACCCCCTTGTTGGTTGCTAATCGAAACGAAATACTAGCGAAACCTAGAAGGTGCCCGCATCCGCACTACGGCAGCCTAGAATATTGAATGGAAACCCGGGTTTGAGCATGCAAACCATTCAATTTCTAGACCTGCTGAGTGTGATGTGGTTTAACCAACTTGACCACGCCACCGACCGAAGTAACACCAACATTTTGTGGTTATATATCACTATTAAAATATGTAGTATACATTTGTATATAATTTTGTACATACATTTGTAAATAATTTTTTTGTACATACAATGTTTTTTTTTCAATGTATGTTATAAAAAAGCAAAGAAATTAATAAAAGCTTATAAAAGTATATCACTGGCTCAACGCGCATTGATTAACTTCCACGTCACTTGTTAGCGGGGGAAATAAGCGTGCTGTGTGTAGCACATTCTGTTAACGAACGTGTGGTGGTAAAAAAAATAGCCCGCCGTTTTTTTTTGAGCTTTGTGGCTGCAGTGATATATCACACCGGCTTGTGTTGGGAGATATGACAGCTTTTCCAAAATATGTCTGAGTAATATATCGTGGCGGGCGGCTCGGTCGCCATGCGTGCGCTCCGGGATACAGAGGACGGCCCGGTCGGGCGGTCGCGCCCCGGGGCCCTGGGGGGTGGGGCCCCCGGGGGTTGGGTCCCTAGGGGGCTTTCTTTTGGCGCTCCTGTAGTGCCCCGACCCTTTTGGTCCCCGGGGGCTTTCTTTTGGCGCTCCTGTAGTGCCCCGACCTTTTTGGCCCCAAACCCCCAATTGACATCTACTATCGGTAATGGTCGGTATCAACCATGGCGTGTATGCAAAATTGAAGGAAGATATCCCATCTTTAATCCTCATAAAATGTGCGTGTCATTCCTTGCAGCCAGCATTATCGCATGCCTCATCAGTCAGAATGTCTAAGGAATATTCAAGGAATTTGGAATTCCTTATTGCTAAAACACATAACTGGTTCTCCAAATCATCTGTCAGACAACAGCAATATAATAATTTATATAAAGCATTAAATGATAGTTCCTCACCACTGAAAATTCTGTCATATTGCAAAACTAGATGGTTATCAATTCAACCAGCTGTTGAAGTAATTGTGAACCGATGGTTGGAGTTGAAGACACACTTCGAAATAACAAGACAAAATGAAAAGGGCTACACAGCTGAAATACTATATGGGATGTACAGTGATGATAGTAGTGTGTATGCGTTACATCCTTGGTCTGCCGACTGTTGCTGGTAGGCTCAAGGTGATGCAGGCGAAGGCATACCTCAGAGTAGCTGCAGACACAGACCACCCTTTGCATGAGGCGCTGGAAGCAGTTACGGGTCAGCGACTGATAAGAGTGAAATCATGGATGGTTCAGGCGGAGGATACGATCAGACAGGTGTGCCCCTTGGAGAACATTAGGCGTGGAGAGGAGTGGGTCAGAGTGCCAGCGGAGCAGTCAGACTTGTGCAGAGTTATAATCACATTAAGCCGGGAGTGCAGGGAGTGGCCAGCGGGGGCCACGGAAGTGGAAATCCAGCAACTAATTCAGGACAATGCGCACTCGAGTGATGTGATTATCTACACAGATGGTTCGGTGTCAAGAGGTGAGAGAAGTGGCTGGGGGTTCATAGCCAAAGCTAATGGTCGATGTTTGGGGCAGGAGAGCCTGGCATATGATACCACAACATCCAGCTTAAGAATGGAAGTGGAGGCAGTCACTGCGGCTCTCCGCTGGATGGAGAATACGACACGCACACACATAGTGATTGTAACTGACTCAGAAAGCATGCTGACGAGGGTGAGGACGGGCAGACTTCGTGCGGAGTGGCTTGCTTCGCTTCGGAGGTCACGGGTGACAAGCATCGCCTGGATCTTTTCTCCGGGGCATGCTGGTGTGCTGGGAAATGAACAGGCGGACAGATTGGCTGGCTCTGCAGAACTTGGTGGAGTATTGATACATGACAAGGCAGACGTGGTTGCGGCTTTGTGGGAGCACGTGTACACCTCGGAGGAGCAAATGGATTACCATGGTCTGGCAAGAATGAGACAGCGAGGAGTGACGAGGGGATCTGGCCGGCGCTCAACGCTCAGAGGAAAGGCGAGACGGACATATAATCAGATTGCTACTGGTACTATTAGTGTTGGAACTCTTCGCTGGCTGCTGAGGATGGGGACGGAGCACTTATGGGAATGCTCCAATGCTGTGATGTCGATTCCTAAATCAATCAATCAATCAGTGATGATAAAAATTTGGCATTTTTCTCTTTTCACAACCCATTTTAAGTGAAGTGCATGTCCTGTTCTTCCCCGAGAGGAGAGTGGGAATCAACAAGTACATCTTCAACTTATTATCTGTTGGGATTATTGCCTGACTTTAGTCTACCCTCCTCTCTTCTGTCTTCCCTTCCATATATCTAGTGGTTTCACTCTCTCTCTCTGTTATTCTCTCAACACATACTCCGACAACAGTTTCTTTCAACAATAAACAAAAGATTTATTAATAAAACTATGTCTGGTGTATGTATTGATTTTGTAAGTGTAGTTGATAGGGTGTTCTATGGTTGGTGTTAGAAAGAACTCTGCATGTCTATCAGCGGTGTTGTTTCTCGCCCCATTCATTCTTCAAGATCACAGGACAGCACATCAAACAGGACAGAGCTCACCCGGGATTATCCGTATGCTTGAATCTGATGGTAAATCCGTTATTGAATGAAACAAAAACTGTTCACCACTGAGTCACTGTACCGTAATAAAAGTCCCGTAAGTTTATGACTGCGCTCGAGTCTGTTTCATGACGGTGCATATCCAACATCGAAAAAACCACCACCTCGTCACAGTTATTCCTATTGTCTATAGATTAATATCAATGTCTCTAATTGTCTATTCTTTCTTCTTTGTTTACTCAAGGGTATTCCTCTTCATCTCTTCTCTTTCAGGGCCTTAGAGTTAT
This sequence comes from Cepaea hortensis, assembly GCA_963921405.1. NCBI lineage: Eukaryota > Metazoa > Mollusca > Gastropoda > Stylommatophora > Helicidae > Cepaea > Cepaea hortensis. The sequence goes on along the minus strand of OY992892.1, from coordinate 53,026,789 downwards.
GTTCGTTTGAGCATACAGTGTTCTGTATTTATTTTAACTTATTTCTTTCTTCATCGTAAATCTGTTCATATTCTGTTTTGTTCCGTGTAAGTACTTTGTTTGCTCAAGTGTATTCCTCTTCATCTCTTCTCTGCTTTCACTAGGAGAGTGGAACCTGGAAAAGTATAACAAATCCAGTGATAAGCAGCCGCCCCTTTCTCCTACTTATGCAAGTGTCCTTCTCCAGCCATAATGATAAGGCTTCCGAAGTACATCCGCATAAGACATATGAATTCACCAAAGTCTAAACTATCCATAAATAGAAAGAAATGGTAATTGCTATTCACACACATCTATATCCCTATGCTAAACTATATCTAATATCTTTATACCTTATTTAGGCATCTATGTTCCTGGAATTGAAAAAACACTTAGCGAATAACACACTATTATCCCCTCTTTCCATCATTAGGGACGTGTATTTCTATTCCCACTCAAGAACATATCTCCTTCAGGTCAGTTTGGAACACACACTAAACTTACACAAAGAATTGACCCTCTTTATATCGGTCATCTCTGCCGCATAGTCCTTGACCTTGCTTGACATCTCAAGTCCCTACTTCATTATCACCTTTTAGTGGAAAATTACAGAACTGGAACTTTTCCGTTATTCATTCACCCAGACCGCAATATGCTGTCCAATAATGCTGTCTGCCTTTGTCCCAAACGAATCTTTCCACTCGACCCTTTTACCTGCGCGGTTAGCCGGCCCCTTCTCCTGTCTTGACCTATAAACACATGCGCCTGGTCTCTCCTTTGTTAACCCTTCTCCTACCTGGGCAGTCGGTGTATGCAGTCGTCCATCTGGGAATCATTAACTCTCAGTATTTCACGACATAGGCCCCCTCTTAAGAGATTAGACCGCGTCGAATCTTTCTCACTGTAGGTTTGATTCCCATGATCCACAATCCTAGTCTTCTTCCTCCGGAGCTAGATGTCTGGATAATAAATCTGCTCCTACATTTTCCTTACCAAAAATGTATTCCACTGTGAAGTCCAGTTGCAGCAACAACGTCCATCACATCCACCGTGCGTTGAGCTTCTTCGAAGTAGCTATTAACATCACGTGTTGATGATATGATTGGATCCTCACATTATCCAGTAGGCGCTCTAATTGACACCCTACTATACTACTAACGACTGAAACTAGTGTTGGCTCCTCGCTCCTGTACGTCCGGTCGACCTACTTTCGACTTGCGTCAGCGACGGCTCACAAAACAGACGGATTGTCCCATCCTGATTGTAACACTGCTTCCATGTCCTCTTGGTTTCCCCCGGCTTTTCCTCTGGGGATGTTCCGCCTCGTCCTCGTCGGACCGAGTCGTCTTTCCCAAATCTCCTGGACTTTTGCTTCCAGGACCATCTTGGGCGATATTGTATCTGGTCAGCCAATCTTCGGTTGGAGTCCTGGGTATTTCTCGCCTTTCCCGACGTTACCCACCCCTTCTGAACTTGGTTACCGGTGAAACTTTCACTCTTGTCCTTTCCCTGACTTGTGATTTCCCTCCTCCTGTCGTTGGGTAAATCTGACCTATCACGTACTGTCCCATAGGCCCTCCTATGTTGTACTGGCGATCTCTGGTCTTCGTCTGGACTGGTAACTTTTGTCCCAATGGCTGCCATCACCATAAAGTGCGAAGCTTTGCTCCCGGATCTCTCTTCATATTTCCTAATGAGATGTCTAGGGAGATTTTTCTTCTCTTCCCCGATCCGTATTTTGTAGATGTTCTTGGACACCACCTTTTCCACAGGATAAGGTCCTTTCCATCCTACTTGGAGTATATTGGTCTCTGCTGGACTCCACACTTCCACTTTGTCTTCCACTTTAAAAGCTAGTTTCCTCTTAATTCGCTTGTTGGGTGGTGCTTTCTGGCACTCCGAACAAGACTTCACCCACCGGCGTACATCTCCGGTCATTCCTGGCCAGCAATAATGGCCGGATATTTGCTGCAAGGTCTCTCTGACACCCATATGTCGATTCTCGCCTATGATGTGTCCACTCTGAAGAATGTGAGGACGGTGGGTCTCTGGAACCACCCACTGCTCATGCAGGTTATCTCCCCTCCCAGCTCTCCGATAGAGTAGTTGATTCTTCAGAAAGTACTGTCCCCGTTCTGGTGGCTCAGCACTTCTTTGCAGCTTCCTGTAGCAAGGATGCAACGTAGTATCCTTCCTCTGGGCAGTATGCAATTCTCCTATCCCTGAGTTGTCGCATAGTGTCTCTGCCTCTTTTTCCTTCCCTTGAGATCCACTGACTACTGTTCCCTTTTGGGCTGGCTGTTTCGGCATCCCCAAAAAGACATATTTCGTGCCAATGATCATTGGGAATAGGGAGTCAGCTAATACCGCCGCAGGAATAATGCCCGTGACGTACCTGGATGTAATCTCCACCTTGGCGATTGGCAGCGTCATGGTAACAGCACTCCTCATTGCCGGCTTTATCTCTATGGTCTCCCCTGTAAGTTGGTCTGGGCTTACCAAGCTGGCGTCCACCACCGCTTCCCCATCCAAACCTGTATCGTAGAGACAAGCAACCTGCTGGCCATTGACTTCAATCAGTTCAACCACAGGTGGTCTCTCTTGGTCCTGAGTGTCTTTCATCTCCTTGACCGTTTCCTTGCCTTCCTCTTTTAATTCCTCGAGGTTGGTTATGCAATTGGCATCGTTTGCCTTGCATCTGCAGTCCACAGTATTATGTGTTATCGACTGGCAGTGTGTACACCATGTTCCCTTCCTAGGTTTCCGTGTGTCCTTTGTGTTCCTTTCTCCTTCGCCAACCTCAGCCTTGTCTGTGATCACCGATGTAGGAATCACTTTGCATGCTGCGAAGTAAGAACTTTTAGGTTTCGATCTGCAGTCCTTCGTGTTATGCGATGGTACCTTGCAGAATGAACACCACCTCTCAGACCACGGTCGTTTCGCTTGAGAATTCGAGGTGCTCTGGTTTCCTACCTTCACCTTCTCTGAACTCTCCTCTGTGTGCTTTATATAAGGTTCCCCTTTTTCTCCTTCCCAGTTTTTAGGTTTCTTTTTCTCTGGTTTCTCCTGACCTTTGGTTTGTGTACTTAGTTCCTCCGTTTCACCATGTACTTCCACGAATCGTTCCGCCAGCTTATTCACAACATCAATCCGTTCCGCCCCTTGTTCTCCTAAGAAGGTTCTGAGAGGTTTCGACATTTGCTTTCGCATCTGGTCTACCACCATCATCTCTTCGAGACTCTCATAATCCCTCTTGAATTCCGCCAAGTCCATCCATTTCTGGAGATAGGATTTCAGCCTTAGACTGTAGGCGGCGAATAGTTCTCCCGGCTCTCGTCTAGACGATCTAAACTTCTTCCTATACGTTTGGGCTGTGACTTCATAATGTTTCATCAAAGCGGCTTTCAATTCCTCATACTGATTTTCCTGTCCTGGTGGTAGGCGTGTGTAGACCTCGTACCCTGAACCACGTAAAGACTGGGATAATTTAAGAGCCCATCTGGTTCTATCCAGTCCCATAGCGACTGCCATAGCCTCGAACCGATCCAAAAACGGGTATATCTTCTCTTTACTTTCATCAAAGACCGCCAAGGGAAACTTCATGGCATGGTAACCCTGTCCACTCATGTATGTTGCCCCAGGTGACGATGAACTTCCTTCTGCTGCATCTATTTCACCCTTAGTTTGTGTCTTGAGCTCCAACTCTTTCAAGCGGTATTCATGTTCCATTTCCAGTTTCTTGGTCTCCTGGTCCATTTTCCTGGCCTCTTGTTCCATTTCCAGTCGCTTGGTCTCCTGGTCCATTTTCTTGGCCTCTTGTTCCATTTCCAGTCGCTTGGTCTCCTGGTCCATTTTCTTGGCCTCTTGTTCCATTTCCAGTCGCTTGGTCTCCTGGTCCATTTTCTTGGCCTCTTGTTCCATTTCCAGTCGCTTGGTCTCCACCTCTATTCTTCTCACTTCCAACTCGGCCTTCCGCTCTTCTCGTTCCGCTTGACGAATCTCTCGCTCTCTTTCCTGGATATAATCAGTTAAGTCTGAACCAGCCAACCCAATTTCCTCTCCGTTGGCCCTAAGTTCTGCTGTAGTTAGTTTGGGGGTGGCTATAGTTAAAGCAGGTAAGTCAGCACGTTGAGTAAAGACACCTCAAGGCAGTAAAGAGTACTCACTATACAATTATGTTCCTACCTAGAACCTATATCATTTATCTATGTCATTTAAATATTATTAATCTACAACCCCACACAGTACATCACAACCACTCTCTCATCCACAAGAGGAGATATAGGATAAAGACTTATGTAGACGTGTGACCGTGTGACTAGGTATGTAATGTGTCTTACCACCTATCCACATTCACTCTGTCTGGAACTTTCTCTCTGTAAAGTCACCAGCATTAATGAACTGTTTCTACCATAAATGTAATGGCACCATATATCCAATGGACGTCCTTCCATTAAAAGTCATCAATATATACTTCTTTTATTCTAATCAGTATATCCCAACATGCAGGTACCCCTCTATGCATATGCCCTGTTATGCCCAGGTCATATGGGTATTTTTCCTACCCCGCTCGCTCCACCAATTATGTCCTGTTCTTCCCCGAGAGGAGAGTGGGAATCAACAAGTACATCTTCAACTTATTATCTGTTGGGATTATTGCCTGACTTTAGTCTACCCTCCTCTCTTCTGTCTTCCCTTCCATATATCTAGTGGTTTCACTCTCTCTCTCTCTGTTATTCTCTCAACACATACTCCGACAACAGTTTCTTTCAACAATAAACAAAAGATTTATTAATAAAACTATGTCTGGTGTATGTATTGATTTTGTAAGTGTAGTTGATAGGGTGTTCTATGGTTGGTGTTAGAAAGAACTCTGCATGTCTATCAGCGGTGTTGTTTCTCGCCCCATTCATTCTTCAAGATCACAGGACAGCACATCAAACAGGACAGAGCTCACCCGGGATTATCCGTATGCTTGAATCTGATGGTAAATCCGTTATTGAATGAAACAAAAACTGTTCACCACTGAGTCACTGTACCGTAATAAAAGTCCCGTAAGTTTATGACTGCGCTCGAGTCTATTTCATGACGGTGCATATCCAACATCGAAAAAACCACCACCTCGTCACAGTTATTCCTATTGTCTATAGATTAATATCAATGTCTCTAATTGTCTATTCTTTCTTCTTTGTTTACTCAAGGGTATTCCTCTTCATCTCTTCTCTTTCAGGGCCTTAGAGTTATGTTCGTTTGAGCATACAGTGTTCTGTATTTATTTTAACTTATTTCTTTCTTCATCGTAAATCTGTTCATATTCTGTTTTGTTCCGTGTAAGTACTTTGTTTGCTCAAGTGTATTCCTCTTCATCTCTTCTCTGCTTTCACTAGGAGAGTGGAACCTGGAAAAGTATAACAAATCCAGTGATAAGCAGCCGCCCCTTTCTCCTACTTATGCAAGTGTCCTTCTCCAGCCATAATGATAAGGCTTCCGAAGTACATCCGCATAAGACATATGAATTCACCAAAGTCTAAACTATCCATAAATAGAAAGAAATGGTAATTGCTATTCACACACATCTATATCCCTATGCTAAACTATATCTAATATCTTTATACCTTATTTAGGCATCTATGTTCCTGGAATTGAAAAAACACTTAGCGAATAACACACTATTATCCCCTCTTTCCATCATTAGGGACGTGTATTTCTATTCCCACTCAAGAACATATCTCCTTCAGGTCAGTTTGGAACACACACTAAACTTACACAAAGAATTGACCCTCTTTATATCGGTCATCTCTGCCGCATAGTCCTTGACCTTGCTTGACATCTCAAGTCCCTACTTCATTATCACCTTTTAGTGGAAAATTACAGAACTGGAACTTTTCCGTTATTCATTCACCCAGACCGCAATATGCTGTCCAATAATGCTGTCTGCCTTTGTCCCAAACGAATCTTTCCACTCGACCCTTTTACCTGCGCGGTTAGCCGGCCCCTTCTCCTGTCTTGACCTATAAACACATGCGCCTGGTCTCTCCTTTGTTAACCCTTCTCCTACCTGGGCAGTCGGTGTATGCAGTCGTCCATCTGGGAATCATTAACTCTCAGTATTTCACGACAGTGCAAAAAGTTAATAAACTATTTGAATCTCAAAATGTTGATAAAATTAAATTACTTGACGATCTCACTTTGCTATTTCACTCAATTGATAAAAGACTTATATTGCCAACGTGTAAAGCTGACTTGTTCACTTGCACTATAGAGAGCTATTTGGCTCCCAAGCCATACCTGAGATACCAAATCGAATCAAAAATTGATGGTTTAATAACAAAAGGACTGTTAACAGAAAATGAAGAGAACAACTTAAGAAAGCACTGTCAAGATTTTCTTGTCTCATTATTCGATCAACTGAAGCAGAGACTTCCTGAAAATTTAGATGTATTGAAAAATATTTCACTCTTTTCTATTAACAACATACCTCAACCAGTAAAGGACATACCTAAATATTGTCAAGTTATTAAATTTTTAGGGGCTACTGATAATAGTGTGGCGGAAGCAGAATATTAGTTAACAAAAATAAATTTGGTTGACTGGACAAACAAAACAGAAACTGAAGCTTTTTGGAGTGAAGTAAGACAATTTAAAGATGTCTCAGATAACAGTCCATTCTGTGAGCTCTTTGAATGTGCGATGTCTGCCATGATACTACCCCATTCAAACGCTGATGCGGAAAGAGTTTTCAGTACTGTGAATTATACAAAATGTAAACTAAGAAACAAGATGAAACTCGATCTCTTAAATGCTATATTGACAATAAGATTTGGCCTGATGAGAGCAGGAAAATGCTGTTCAACTTATCAGTATCAGCTCCCTGATCGTGTAATAAAAGAAATTGGAACAGCTAAAGCATACCAGAGTCATTTTGAATCTGAAGCTTCAACTTCATCATCCAAGCTAAGTGCATCTTGTGAGACAGGCATCAGTGAAGATGAGGACATGATTCTACAGGTAAGTCACATCAATTTTCATTTTAATGTTGCATATCCCTTACAGGATGGTGCAGTCAACATCAGAATTTTTCAGCTGCTGTTGATGTACAAGGCAAGATTACGCTCAGTAGTTTGCCATTGCTTTCTGAGCGACCGGCTCACATACCCCTGTAAGTTACCAGCGCGGCTCGAACCGCGGTCGGTTCGGGCGCAACTGCGTTACTCACGAGAATATACGGGATTACAGCGACAGCCGTAAACTTTTCGCCAGGGAGAGCAGCAGTCACATCAATACATACGTAATTTCTTACTTTCTCAATCTGGATATTTTTCCTAGATACTTTCCAACGAAATCTAGATATTTCTGGATGTTGTTTGGGCCGTTTCTAGATACTTTTGGTTAAAAAAAAAGTGGCAACCCTGAGTCGGTGTCTTCCGGTTGTGTTGTAAACTAATGGTGACTATGTTATCGTTGCATGTTTTACCACGGCTTGTTACCTGTTCTTTAAGAAACCGGTTCTCTAGTTCTAGAACCTGCACTTGTTTAGTCTATCTACAGCAGCGGTACCTCACAAGACAATACTCAACCAGAATGTCCACTTTGTTTGTGAAAAGTTTTGAAGATGAGGATCGTTTACAGATATCGTTGGATTTGAAAATAAACAGGGAAAGTGGAACCAGCACCATTAAAACATTCAATTTAAATAGATTGAAACACGAAGAATTGCGGTTAGCCGTGGATAGGTTACGCCTAAATCTGAGTAAAAAAGTAGTTAAGAAATCTAAGAAAAATAAGAAAGCGAAAACTACAGATGAAAGTGAAGCAAGCGTGTCAAATTCACAATGTCAATCACTTGAAGAATCGGAATCTGATTTACTTGATTTGGTTCCAATTGAGGTTATTCACAATGGCCACGTTTTAGATTTGTCTGTATCAAACAAGGACGCATGGATTGATGGTGCAGTGTTGAAAGTTTGGGAGGAAGAAATATCAGTTTGCTACAATCCTCCATGTGTAAAGTTGCAGAAATTACCGAATACAATCATGGTGGGCTTTCCACTCTTCCCCGAAGTTGAATATGAATTCACAGATTTTAAGAACTGTGAGTTTTATTGGAAACTGCTTGATGAAAAACATTTACATATTTTGAAAATGGGGGTAAATAAAGGAACTCTTGACTTAACTGACTCAGTGGTGTCACATTCGTTTACTCCACAACAAGGAGATGTTGGCAAATATGTACTTTTAGCATGTTTACCAAAAAATGGTGATAAAGTGGGCAGGTTGGAAGTCACTTTCTCAACAAATGCAGTCATCAAAGGCCCTGGTCCATGCCCATTTGAAAAGCGAAGTCAGTTTACAAAGGAGTTTTCCAAAAAGGGAGAGTAGGTATTTTTTTTCATGTCTTGTAAAGTGTGCAGAGTACCAGATAATTAGTTCAGTAATTGCAATGACATTTAATATTTAGCCATCACAATTCACATTAATTTAATTGTATTTACATAACTCCAGAGGTCAGCATGGCTGAATGGGTAAGTGCTCATTCTTAAACCTCAAGTGTGCTGTTGCTGAGCTAGTAGGTTCATCCCCTACACCGGTCATTTAAAATAAAATGCTCACTTCTCATCCTTGTCTTGGGGATGTAAATTAAAAGAACCTCAGAAGTTGGAGTTGATTCGCCTGATGGTGAAGGACACTGGTAATAGGGAAATTTAATCCACACGCAAAAATCAGTCCAGTGCACTATAGAAGTAGTATAATGTGTATGGATTATACTTCATTTCAAAGCAAGCAAACACACACACAAACACAACTTTTCTACTTTTCTCTTTGAGGTGAGTGTAACACAATCAGTTATGCACCTGAAACTTCAGTGTCTGACATTGGCATGCATTTGGTAAACCTAGGAATTTTCCATGAAGGGAGAGTAGGTATTTTTTTTATTCTAAAATAGTTACATGTTAAAGGTGGCAGAAGCGATCACAATTGATCTGAATAGGCCAGTTTTGTGCAAACAGAAAGACATGATAGTCAGGTTAAAATAACCGTAGTAGACACTTGAAATTACTGTGTGAATATGTATATATATATATATTCAGCTTAAAGGATTTCTAATTACTTTATGTTGTGTGATTTCGTCAGTATGTACCTGACGAGATGCAGCAAAATATGCCAGGCAGTAAATCGTGCAATCTATTGTTTGTGTCTTCGTTATTCATTTTTTAAACCTACCCATGGGTGGGTGTTATATCCTAACAATTTTTTCAGGGTAGCAACCTTAAGGCTTTCTTTTGGTGATGTCTAACTGCCATGGGATTTTTGTCTTGCACATGAGGCCTCTGTTTTTTAGCCATTATCAGAGAAAACTAGGTATCTGATCTTACTGCCCAAGAGATCAGACTGCAGTATCATTAGAGACCAATGGTTCTTGGAGACATTTAGTCTATGCTGAAATCAAATTCAGTACTTACTGAACCTGAGGCAGATACTTTAACTCTCAACCACGGGTTGAGTATTCCCTTGTGTGTGGTTGGTAAATGAAAACTCCTGATGTGCACATCACATGAAATAAATTATCAGAGTACGGTAGAAATGAGACCTTTTCTCTGTCTAGCTGTCAGATGGTGTCAGTAATGTATGTCCGCCACCTTTGGTCTTGTAATTGAGAGTTTCCAGACAAACAAATGAGAAGCCCTTGAAGAAACAATTTAAAACTGTAAACTGATGAGAGAAATTAGTTCTAGACAGTCAAAATACTTGGATACATTATGAGGAGAAGCAAATTGAAAGCTTAGTGACAACTGGCAATATTGATTAAAAAGAGCACGAAGAAGGCAAAAAAATAATCTAAGACTACTGATCTTGAGAGACGGCGAACTTCAACCAGTGATCACATATCAGTGTGACACTTGATGATAATGATGAATCGTTCCATGTTGTGAACTGAAATTATTTGGTTTCTTTTTAAGGTTCTTTCCAATTTCATTTTCATATTTGTTCCTGATAATCATTTGTTTTATAATCACTAATGTCTGTGGTTCTGTATTGGGTTATACGTTTCCTTATTCTTTGAACTTTTTTGTTTAAACAAGCATTGACAGTATTACACACTTTGCAACATATTCTGTAAAACCATGTTTCCTTCTTCTTGCCATTTTACTAATAGTCCATGATTTACAACCATATTAGAAAGACATTTTAAAGATTAGAATATGTAGTGCAAGAAACATAGATAAGGAGAGCTGTGTGTGTAAATAAACAGTGGAAAACACAATACAAAGACATAAATTGGTAGACTGAAAAGAATTATCACAAGTAAAGTATGTCCTTACATGCAACATAGAGGGTACATTGGTGTAATGGTTAGCACCATGGCATGAGCAGGATTGGACAAGGGTTCATTGTTATCTGTCAATGTTCACTGTGGGAGGAACAGACTGACCACCTATTCTTCTGTGCACTCAGACCTGCAAACTGTGATGGTTCTAATATTTCACATACCCAGACCTGCAAACTGTGATGGTTCTAACATTTCACATACCCAGACCTGCAAACTGTGATGGTTCTAACATTTCACATACCCAGACCTGCAAACTGTGATGGTTCTAATATTTCACATACCCAGACCTGCAAACTGTGATGGTTCTAACATTTCACATACCCAGACCTGCAAACTGTGATGGTTCTAACATTTCACATACCCAGACCTGCAATAATACAGAAAACACAACAGAAATGATTAATGCTTTAGAAGAATATGGAATAGATAAAGTTACCAGTCTGCTTAATACAATATATGATACTGGAAATATACCTCATGAGTTATGTAATTCTGTATTTATTGCAATCCCAAAGAAATCAGGAGCCTTGGAATGTGATCAACATCGAACAATTAGTATAATGAGTCACATCACGAAGATTTTGCTAAGAATTATCATGCAAAGAGTTAGGAGGAAAATACAACCTGAAATAGGAGAAGAACAATGTGGGTTTGTAGTAGGCAAGGGTACAGTAAATGCTGTGTATATACTGAGAACCGTAATCGAACGTTCTATAGAAGTAAACAAAGATCTACACCTTTGCTTTATTGACTACACAAAGGCTTTTGATAAAGTGAGACATGTCAACATGATAAGGATGCTTGAAGATCTACAAATTGATGGGAAAGACCTTAGACTTGTAAAAAACATATATTGGAAACAACAAGCTGCCATAAGAGTTGATAATGAAGTAAGCCAATATCAGCCTATTAAGAGAGGTGTGAGACAGGGATGTGTAATGTCTCCAGATCTGTTTTCCCTGTACAGTGAAAATATTTTCAGAAATATTGAAAATATGGAAGGAATCAACATTGGGGGACGATGCATCAATAACATTAGATATGCAGATGATACAGTCTTGATTGCAGACAATGAACAGGATCTGCAAAATTTAGTAGATGCAGTTGTTACACACAGTGAACAACAAGGGTTAGAATTAAATTGTAAAAAGACACAGATTATGGTCGTCACTAGGAAGAACGAAATACCACAGTGTAATATACAAGTAAATGGGAATATTCTTCAACAAGTGAATAGGTACAATTATCTCGGAACAGTAATAACATCTGATGGGAGATGCCTTGAAGAGATTAGAACAAGGATCGCCATGGCAAAAGTAGCCTTTAGCAAGATGAAAAACATACTGACCAATAAAAAGATGTCAATTGAAACGAGAAAAAGAGTGTTGAGATGCTACATAGAACCTGTACTTTTATATGGATGTGAAGCTTGGACAATGAGCAGCCAGGCTGAAAAACATCTGATGGCTATAGAAATGTGGTTTCTGAGGAAAATGCAAAGAATACCATGGACAGCCAGAAAGACCAATGAACAAGTCCTTCAAGAAACAAATGAAGATCGTAAACTGATCAGAGACATTAGACGTAGACAGTCACAGTTTTTTGGGCATGTTATGAGAAGAAATGATTTGGAGAACTTGGTGACAACTGGTAAGATCGAGGGGAACAGACCAAGGGGAAGACCTAGAAACAAGTATCTGGATGGCTTGGCCTTGTGGCATGGTCGAGACAGAAACACGGAACTGATCCACGACTCTGTTGATCGAGTGAGATGGCAGAACATGACAGCCCACGCTTACCGGCATGGCACATGATGGATGGATGGACCTGCAAACTGTGATGGTTCTAATATTTCACATACCCAGACCTGCAAACTGTGATGGTTCTAACATTTCACATACCCAGACCTGCAAACTGTGATGGTTCTAACATTTCACATACCCAGACCTGCAAAATGTGATGGTTCTAACATTTCACATACCAAGACCTGCAAACTGTGATGGTTCTAACATTTCACATACCCACGGCAGATTTCTGCTATAGGTCTTTTTTTATTTCATGAAATGTAATAACTAAAAATAAAGAATTTATTATCTTTCATTTGACAGAATATTATGACTGTTTAAATATTGTCTGACAGTGGTTACTCTACACTATTATAGTCATATTTCAGAGGATACATAACTAACCATACTACCTCAGTCCTATATAAGTGCATGCTAGTTCAGATTTTAATTTGGCTTAACTCATTCCAAAAAATATATGTTGGCCCCTGAGAAAAAGGAGCTGGCTCCTGAATTATGTTGAGTGTTTTCTACCTCTGGTCCAAGCATCTGTACATTAACCAGTTACTCCTCACATGGTAGAGCCAACACTGTGGCGAAAGAGTTGCGAATGCAGTTCGTAATCCTGCATACCACATTAGAAATACAGCTGCGGCGATTTGGAAGTAGACTGCCTTGCGTTGGTTTTCATACAAAGGTATAAGATTTGGTCATTCAGAATCCAATGGACAACTACTGAACATAAATTTGCCAAGAAATGACAAACAGCCAAAAATGCTGGGCTTGAATGTGTCGTCCTATAAAGGATATGCTACTAACTTTTTTTTTTAACATAGTAGAAGCACATAAAGTTTCTGTAAGAAAATGATTATATGTGCGTGAAATAACAGTTGAATCTGTGGCTATTTACATGATGATTTCATAACGTCACATCACATAAAGGACCATGTTAGCACAGTGGATTTTCATTAAACTTGTATTAACTCTTTTTGTCCTAACATTCTGCACATTGGAAGCTGCTGTTGGACAGTGGCTAGCAATGCTTGCCTGCTGGCTTTGTGATCATGTGACCAGAAGATGTGCTGGGAAGTAAAGGGACCGTTAGGATATTGAAAACACCAGCCATCAAATGCCGATTGGTCAAACAAATATGAGGCTGTCACCATGTACCCAATACATCTCACTGTGGATAAGTCCTCCACTGTATTATGTTTTATTGTGCACATTCATCAGTTAATGTGTCTTGGGGAAGGGAAGATAGAAGAAATGAGTAATTCGGCTAACAGCTGTGAACTAGTATCTAGAAAACTGAATATTGGTTTTAGCTTTTAGTTCAACATATGAAGATCTCTGTCTCATTTGTTTATCTGGAAACATTACAAATGAATTAATAAATAGAATTACAAGAGCCGGGAAGGTTAACCCGGTCAACAAATGCCCGCAGAAGTCGGATGTGTCGGCCTAACGGCGCAAGAACGCAGCTCTGCTGTAAACAGGCACAACGCAATCACATCCGGAAAAAAACTCCTGATGAACGCAGAAGAAGAAGAAGAATTACAAGACCAAAGGTGGCAGAAAGATTATTACTGACACCATCTGACAGATTTTGAAGACACAGAAAAGGTCTAATTTGTACCCTACTTAGAGAATTTATTGCATGCGTTGTACAGTTAGTTGCATACCCGTTACAGGACTTCACAGTCAACCCCAGCATTTTTAGCCATTTGTGATTTCTTGGCACGTTTACGTTAGTAGTTTGCCATTGCTTTCTGAACGACCGGCACACATACCATTGAATGGAAACTAGTGCAAGGCGGTCTGCTAATTGCCCGCAGCTGTTTCAACCGCGGCATGCAAGATTACGAATTGTGTCCGTAACGCCTCACCACAGAGCCGTTGTATACATCAGTAGGTATCTAATGATATCAGTCTAATCCCTTGAGTTTACAATGAATTCAATTGACAATTAGAGGCACAGGCTATTAAAGCTGTTTCTATTAGATATTATCACTTGTGTATGTTGAACATTATATCCATCTTTATTTCAGATTCAGGGTTTTGACCTACAACCTGTTAGCCCAAGTTTATGCTGACACTTCTTTAGCCAGATGTGAACTGTTTTCCTACTGTCCAGAGAATGCGTTGGAAATGGATTATAGGAAACATCTGCTGCTGAAGGAAATCTTAGGTTGTTGCTGAATTTTTAACTGCATGTATTTCATGTCACTTTAGGACAATTAACAGGACAGCAAAAGTAGTTAAGACCTTTGTTAGTGGAATATCTGTATTACTCAGACCCAAATGAGGTCTCACACTTTCCTGACTAATCAAATGATGCTGTCTTCCCACTCTTCTCTATTTGTGGAATATCTGTATTACTGAGGCCCAAATGAGGTCTGTTATTCTTGACTAATTAAGTGATGCAGACGTCCCTCTCTTTAAGCTGAATCAGGATATTCTGGTTGTAAACTCCAAGAAAGCAACAATTTTGAATACTTTTGATGTTTTTTTGTTTGTTTTTTTGTGTAGCTTACCGCTAGAGTTTTCAATCTTGAAGAATTTGGGAAATGATGATAATCTTTTTCAGCAAGCAATACACTGTTTGATTATGCTGTAAGGTGTCCATGTACTGGGTGCTGTATGTCTGTGCTGTCTGTCTGTGTTGGGTGCTGTCATGTACTGGGTGCTGTCTGTCTACCATCATCATAAGGATTTTCTGTGATGCTTTCAAATGCGAGACATCCAAGGTTCTAGGCAAGCTTCATCACAGTAGACACTTTGTTAACTGGGTTAGCCTGTATGTTATCGGGCATTCTACAGCCTCAGAGTGTCCAGGTCAACTTCCTCATTCCATTTACAGATGATGTATGCCAGCAGGTGCTTCTTTACTTGTTTGTCACTAACTTTTGCCTGCGATCAGATTTTGGAATGTCACTAATGTTTCTGACTGCTCTTCTGTCTGGCACTAAAGAAGGTATTTAAAAAAAATTTATGGTATGACTCTTGTACATCCCTGGAGACATATTGGGCATATGGTGTTAGTCCCATAGTCATGTAGGCCTTGGTGAGTGATATGGTTAATATCATGTCAGCCACTGTTACGTTGGAGCCCAGGTAAATTCTACATAAACTGTGTTATGCAAATTTGAACACCTGGCCACGAGACACATGCCGCTGGCCACTGTAATATTGTGGCTACCAGATCTATCGGTACTCAAAATAAATCTAGGGTATTATGGAAGATTATCATATTGCCAGGTGATTTTTGTCATCGTCATCATGTGCCATGCCGATAAGCGTGGGGAGAGGGGGGGGGGGGGTCATGTTTCGCCATCTCATGTGATCACCAGAGTTGTGGATCAATTTAGTGTTCTTGTCTCGACCATACTACATGGCCAAGCCATCCAGGTATTTATTTCTCTGCCTTCCCCTTGTTCTCTTCCCCTCAATCTTGCAAGTTGTCTCCAAGTTCTCCAATTTATTTCTTCTCATGATGTGGCCAAAACTTTGTGACTGTCTACGTCTAATTTCTCTAATCAGTTGACGGTTTTCATTTGTTTCTTGTAGGATTTGGTCATTGGTTTTTCTGTCTGTCCGTGATATTCTTTGCATTTTCCTCAGAAACTAAATTTCCACGGCCATCAGATGTTTTTCAGCCTGTCTTTTCATTGTTCTCGCTTAACATCCATACACAAGTACAGCTTCCATGTAGCACCTCAACACTCTTTTTTCTTGTTGCAAATGACATCTTTTTATTGGTCAGAATGTTTTCCATCTTGCAAAAGGCTACTTTTGCCATGGCGATTCTTGTCCTGATCTCTTCAAGGCATCTCTCATCAGATGATATGACTGTTCCGAGATAATTGTACTGATTCACTTGGTTAAGAATATTCCCATTTACTTCTATATTACATTGTGGTATTTCCTTTTTCCTAGTGACGACCATAAATTTATTTCTAACCCTAATTGTTCACTGTGTGCAATAGTGAAGAGGACAAATATAGTCAAGGATCTAGCGTTGAGTGTCATAAGCAAAGTTGTTATACTGGAGAGACTGGTTTCTTCTTCTTTCATTCGCTTGAAATTTGTCCATTTCTGCATTGAACTTCACTGTCTTTGTTCACTCAATGGTCCATATAGTTTATCCTCCACTGTTATTCTGTAGGCCAAAAGGTTTGCCTAGATATGTCATATTTTGGGCAGTCTTGAAGTATGTGATCTGCTGTCTGCAGCACCAATTCACATGTGCACATGGCTGATTTTCCAGGGGAAAAACAGTCTTATATGGGAGTGAGTAAATGCTCTGGATAATACTCAAAACAGGAAAATCCAGGCAAATTTTTAATCAAACTACTACTGGAACTGTAAGCGTGAGAGCTCTTTGATAGATTTTGAGGAAAACAACATCATGTGTGGGCATGTCCCACATGCAGTGACGTTGATTCAGAAACCAAATACTAACAGGCTTGAAGTTTTCCTACAGACATATAGTGGAATAGTCGCAGAGCTTTCCTAATAGTCATTGCACAGAACAAATGCACTAGGCCATTGTAGTTCTACATTTATAACGCTCATTTTTGGGCATGTGTTTCTATTGTGTGAAACACGTGCAGCTATGAGATTGAAACTCACAACTTAAAGATAGTATCTAAGGGAAATGTAAACATCAAAACTAACAGGAAGTAATGCAGCTTTACAGAGCACAGTTGCGTAAAACGTGGGATGTTGCAGTGACTGGCTTTCATCAGCAAACACATACACAAAACACAACATATAAACATGGGGAAGATACTACATTGACTACATTAAAGCATAATCAAATGAGAAGAATGGAAAGATGAGAACATTGCAAAGAAAATGAACAAACTGTGCCACTTATCTCAGAATTCCAGGTTGTGAAACTCACTAATTTTGTTTGTAACTAAGGGAAAACACTCTACGGAACAAACTGGCCCACATATTGAACAGAAAATGACAACATAATTCAGCCATGCATCCATCCATCATGTGCCATGCCAATAAGCGCGGGTGGTCATGTTTTGTAATCTCACCTGATCACCATAGTCGTGGATCAGCTCTGTGTTTCTGTCTCGACCATGCCATGTGGCCGAGCCATCCAGGTATTTACTTCTCGGTCTTCCTCTTGGTCTTTTCCCTTCGATCTTGCCAGTTGTCACCAAGTTCTCCAATTCGTTTCTTCTCATAACATGCCCAAAAAATGTTGACTGTCTATGTCTAATGTCTCTGATCAGTTTATGATTCTTGAAGGACTTGTTCATTGGTTTTTATGTCTGTCTATGGTATTCTTTTTCAAAACAAAATTCAGCCATACTGATCTTGATTTTGGTTCAAGAGCACTTTCTTTGAATATAAATATCTCCATTAGTGCTCCAGTCTCCCCTCATATATCTCACTAGGAGAATCTCATGAAATCCCAAGCACAGATGAGGATACAAATGTTTATATACCAGAGTTACACTTTCTATATTCTTTTAGTGGGTAGCTCTTTGAAAAATTTAACAAATGCAATGGCTTGTTTGGCCTGCTCTGTTTGATTTCCAGCTGCAGAGGCATTTTTAACATGAATAACATGCACACGGTTCCTCCCGAGAAGGCTGGTTGTCTGATCCACTAACCCTGGATCAGAAAAGTGTACATCATCCTTTTTGTTTATTCTGTAAATATCCACAACATGAAACAAACCAGGTAGCAGACTTTGTTGCCTGTAAGCCATTCAACCCCCTGATTTATGTTGAATGACAGAGCACCATAATGTATGTAGGCCCTTAACCAACTCATGTCAAGCCTTTTTGTTCTTCTTTTGCATTTCCTTCCATTTCCTTCCCATATTATTCATCTGTCTCTAATTCCCTTCCATCTGTGTTGTTGGGTCTTCCTCTATTTCATTTACCTTGTGCATTCCAGAACTTTCTAGTTATATTTTAACCAGGTTTTCTCAATGTATGTCCTTTCCAGCGTCAGCTTTTCCTCATCTCTTGATTTGTTGGAATCAAGTAGTGTGTATTACATTGTTAAAAAGTGATCAATTGTGTGGTATTTTTATAAAATATTGATATATCTTGAAGTATTTTTCATTCATGATAATATTGTCTTAGTTTAGAACTCCCAGTCTTTCTGTGTTTTCCCTGTTCATCTACTTTGCTGTACTTGGCTATGCTCTGTGATGTACATTCAACACAGTTTGCTTATGATAGTGATATGTTTATACTGTTCATTCAACAGTTTGCTTATGATAGTGATGTATTTATACTGTACATTAACAGTTTGTTTATGATAGTGATGTGTTTATACTGTATATTAACAGTTTGCTTTTGATAATGATGTGTTTATACTGTACATTAACAGTTTGCTTATAATAGTCATGTGTTTATACTGTACATTAACAGTTTTCTTATGATAGTGATGTGTTTATACTGTACATATCAACACAGTTTGCTTATGATAGTGATGTGTTTATACTGTACATATCAACACAGTTTGCTTATGATAGTCATGTGTTTATACTGTACGTTGAACAGTTTGCTTATGATAGTGATGTGTTTATACTGTACATATCAACACAGTTTTCTTATGATAGTGATGTGTTTATACTGTACGTTGAACAGTTTGCTTATGATAGTGATGTGTTTATACTGTACATATCAACACAGTTTGCTTATGATAGTGATGTGTTTATACTGTAAGTTGAACAGTTTGCTTATGATAGTGATGTGTTTATACTGTACATATCAACACAGTTTGCTTATGATAGTGAAGTGTTTATACTGTACGTTGAACAGTTTGCTTATGATAGTGATGTGTTTATACTGTACGTTGAACAGTTTGCTTATGATAGTGATGTGTTTATACTGTACGTTGAACAGTTTGCTTATGATAGTGATGTGTTTATACTGTACGTTGAACAGTTTGCTTATGATAGTGATGTGTTTATACTGTACGTTGAACAGTTTGCTTATGATAGTGATGTGTTTATACTGTACGTTGAACAGTTTGCTTATGATAGTGATGTGTTTCTACTTGCAGGCTATCAGGCAGATCTGCTATGTCTACAGGAGGTGGACAAGTCAATCTTTGGCTCACAGCTGATGCCAGCCTTGCAAGCTTTAGGCTACACAGGACTGTTTTTGGCTAAAAGTGGTGGAACATCCGAAGGATGTGCAACCTTTATTAGTGATAGGAAGTTTAGGTGTGTTCTCATTATTTTATATTTGAGGAAAGGAACTGGACAATGCACCTCATAAACCATGTTTATATACTTCACATATACTTTGTCTCATATGAGATTGCCGTTTCTATGTTTGAACATAGTTGCACTGTTGGTAATGCATTGATTTTCTAGTAATTTGGATTCAATCTTTAGTCGAGGGTGGATTTTTGTGTCAGGCCAAGAATGAAAGAGCCTCATCTCAGTGCAGTCAGTTCACACCCCTATATATCATCTTTGCTGGTAAATTTTAGCATTCGTCACTTATGGAGATTTTACACACTGCTGAAGGTTAATTTTGTAATCATTCACATGCTACAAATGTTATATTCTGTTGTTCTGTAATGATTTCTTATCTGGTCTGTTGTCTTCTGTTGCACGCATGGCATTTTTGTCTGTATGATCAACTCTTTTATAGTTCTTTGAAAAAAAGCGTTCATGTAGTCCCATAGCAGATATTGCTGTTGGGTTGTGAAGTGTTAGAGCTGTCATATATTCTTGGCCATGACATATGAGGTGGAGCCAACAGTTAGTTAGTCACAGTTCCAACTTCACAGCAACGGGTCGTCCCCATTATGCTCCACTCCTGTGCCAGTGAATATCACACAAAACGCTCCCCACTGCCCAATGTGAAAAGTGGAAAAGACAGGAGTCTCGACAAACAACAGCCCGCACAGATACACTGTGCATAGTGCCGCCGCCAGAACGTCAACACAATAGTCCCCCACAAAACACCCAGTTCATTTCTGATGGAATCTGCAGTCATTTTCCCATCTGGATATTTCCTAGATGTTCACCCACATGGTCCATGAAATACAGTTCATCGTCGATGGTAGTGGCAGTCAACCAGAAGCCCAGCAGCCACGCATTTCTGCATAAGGCAAAAACCGGTCAACTCTGGGACATAGCCATCTGCCATCGCTCCGAACATGCAGTCATATTCTAAAAAACCTCGGGCAGATTCAAAAGCATTTCACACAAAACTCACAGCTCACAGTGTCGCGCCACGCACTCACTCAGTAGCAGGGCGACGGAACGGAGCGAACAGTTCCCTTTATCACCATTTCTTCTCAGACACTTACCAGTAAATTCTGAATAATATCTGCCACCCAGTTTTATGAGGATGGGTCATCAATACCAGAGCAGTACTGGTAGGAAGAAATCATGTCTCTGCTGGGGATTGAACCTAGCCCACTGTATTGGCAGGCAAGCGCACTAAACACAGCCACCACAGCTTGCTTGAAAAGTATATTCTGTCTGTAACGTTTCACTTTTGTTGCTTGTTTAACAAAATAAGTTCTGTATTTGTTGTTGGGTCTAGTCATTTTAGACCGTCTCTGTGGCGACGGTGTTACGAATGCAATTTGTAATCTTGCATATTGCGTTTGAGACACAGCTGCGGGCGATTTGGCAGCAGACCACCTTGCGTTGGTTTTCATTCAATGGTATGAGTGCTGGTCGTTCAGAAACAATGGCAAACTACTGAACGTAAACTTGCCTAGAAATCACAAACAGCCAACAAATTCTGGGGTTGACTGTGACGTACTGTAAGGGATATGCAATTAACTTTTTAACTAGTCATTCAGTTACCCAGATTTCAAAATGAAGCACACTGTTGATGGAATGTTACCGTGTATAGGTTCCAGGGTAAAGATTATTTTATACTGATTAGGATTTCTCTTTACCTCGATGTGGGACATCCAGGGCAGACACTAGTCCGGGTGATGATGGTGGGGATCAACTCTGCTATGAAGCCTTCCGAGGACTCACACTCTGCATGCTACGAGAATTCAAGAGTCACAGCTACTGCCCTGCAGTGATGCTTCGCAGTCAGCACCCATATTTTGCACTCATTATCTGAAGAGCTTGATAAGCATGTTTTGCTTGCTTGCCTAACAGGATGGAACTCGGCTGTCACAATTCCCCAATAAACCAATTATTCAAGTTCTACAAAAAAGGGCAACTCATTTTAACAAGACACAAGAAAACAATGCAAGGAAAGCACATAGAATGTTAGTAAAATAGTGTACAGTACAGGACCCTATCTACATACCTAGAGACATTTTGAGCATATGGTGCATGCCCAGTATTTCCCTAGACCTGACACTCGAGGAATGATGTGGTTAATGTAATGCTCGCCACCTTGTACTTCCCAAGGCATTTCCTGGTTCCCATTTTAGGCTGATTCGACCTGGGCTTGCCAGGTCTACTTCCAACTTCACGGCAAAGGGTCACCCCATTATGCTCTATTCCTGTGCCAGTGAATATCACACAAAATGCTCTTCGCTACCCCATGTGAAAAGTGAAGCAGACAGGAATCTCGACAAACCAACAGCCTGCACAGGTCTACTATGCATAATGCCGCTGCCAGAATGCCAACACAAAAGTCCCTCACAAGAAATACAGTTCATCGTCAATGGAAGAGGCAGTCGCTAGAAAACCAGCAGCCACACATTACTGCATAAGGCAACCCAGTTAGTTCAGTGACCGGCCAGTCGGCCGCCATTTTTCTGAACATGCAGTTCACGCTACAAACAATCGCAGACAGATGTAAAAGCACTCCACACGAAATTTACAGCTCACAGTGTCACTCCATGCACTCAACTCAGTAGCAGGGTGACAGAACCATGCTCTACCAGTCCAACATAAGGAAAATGCATAAGCAAATCATAGCTACAAGAATAAACGCTCCAGAGGCGTTAATAGCTCAGCCCTTTATCCTCCATGTTGGGGACCAGAAGTTGGGTTTATACATTGCTGAATCAGACCTATTTATAGCTAAGCATTGTCTTCATCAGATTTACTCAAAAAACATGAGCAGATTACATATCTAAGATACTCTTTTGGCCTGTCATTATTATTTTATTGTCTTTTCAATACTGAGAAGCTACTACTGTAGATATCTATTTTTACCTGCTGGCTAACATGCTTGTATTCTTCCATCCAGGATTGTAAAGCAATTGGACATAGTACTGTCGCCTTTCCTGGCCTCAGATCCACTCTGTGCCGATATCTGGTTAGAAGTTTGTAAAAATCAACTGCTTAAAGAGAAGATTGAACAGCGATCCACAGTACTGCAGGTGAATTTCAGTTTTCACTCGTTTTAATATTTGAAATATCTGCTGATTATTTTTAATTGATACATTGCTTTCGTAGAATAAGAGTTGTCTTACTAATAGATGAGTCCACCGGTTGGAAGATGATGGAGTGGCCTCTATATATTGAGCTAGCCATGTATATGTTGAAGAAGTGGCCATGGACTAACACAGGCAGTAGTCATTGAGAGGAGGTGAGTTAGTGAGGGAGCTGTCTCTGTAAAATACCTAAAAACTGACATGGGCATTGGTGGGAAAGTGGTGCTACACTTAAGCTCAGCTGTCATTTTACCAATTCCTGTTACATTTATCAGTATCGCCTAACTTCAATTTGTTGAGCAAGTGGTATTTCAGCCTGTTGTTCTTATGCAGAGTTTGAAGATTGCCACTTGTTCAATTACAAGTTGTTAATATGCGTCATCTTTCTTGTGACCTGGGTGCTCTGATTCCCACTTAATTATAAGTGTGTGTTATAAACTTCTTGGTCTCATCATAGGTTATGTCTGAATGTATTTATTCTCCTGCTCTTATTATCCAGTTACTCTGAAATATCTTTCCATGTGAGCTCAGTAAGATGTTGTTTCTGATTTTCCACTAGTCCACCACATGTAGGTAGCTCTGTTCCCATTGCATCCAAATGTCAGTACCTTAAAACACACTACAAAAGTCCAAGGGAAATTTGAGACAGTAAATAACAAGATTAACAAAGAAAGATAATTTAAATAATACATGAAGCTGGAAATCATTGAAACATCGGCCATAAAACATACATCATCATCATTATCTCTTATACCTTGCGGTGTTGAGGTGAAGCATAAACAACAGGAGATTGCTTATTTATGGGCTTCATAAAACATACAAATACGTACACGTATTGCCACATACAGTTTTCATTGATTACTGCTTATTCTGTGTACGTTAGGTTACAGTGGCTGAGAGCACAGAAAGATGTGGTAGTTATGTGTGTCTAGCCAACACACATCTGTACTTCCACCCACGGGCTTGTAATATTCGTCTGATACATGCAGCTGGAGCTCTGAGGTATCTACAGAATGTCTGTGATACATATACACAGGAGGTGAGTGCAATACACTCTTTCTTATCACTTCAAATCTTCACTGTCCACACTCAGAATTGTAGCATTGTATATAGATAGATCTGCCCGCAGTTTTTGTCGTGAACTGCATGTTTGGAAAAATGGTGGCCGCTGGTTGCTGAACTAATGGTTTGCCCTATGCAGAAATGTGTGGCTGCTTGTTTTCTGGTGATTGCTGTTTCCATCGACGATGAACTATATTTTTCGTGGTGGACTTTTGTGTTGGCATTCTGCCAGTGGTAATGTGCACAGTATACCTGTACGGGCTTAGTTTGTCGAGACTCCTGTCTGTTCCACTTTTCACATGGGGCAGTGAGGAGCATTTTGTGTGACGTTCGCTGGCACAGGAATGGAACATAATGGGCCAACTTTTTGCCATGAAGTTGGAACCGTGACCCACTAACTAACTGATAGAGAAAAAAGACTTGCTTTCACTGTCATCAAGGAAGCCAGTGGGTCACCACCAGGTGCATGCTTTAGGATGTGTTTTCACGTGCGTCTTGTCTCTTTCCAGCATTTCAGTTTCTAATAGGATTTTTGCTGTCCATTCCTGAATGTTCTTGCTGTATATGTTAAAATATTTTTTTTTTTTTGCTGTATGTTCTTCTTACCCCAGCATGCTTACCTTGACATTTCCTTTCTTTCTTGCTTAATTCTATGCTTCTTAACCATCAGATATGTGTGTGCACACACTGCTGTGCCATAATGGATACATCTCACAACTACGCTTGATATCGATCACATGCTTTTGAACATCTCGAAAGCTTTTAGCTCAACTCCATAGCACATGTTGAAATAGTTCACCTTCTAATCTGCATTCTGGCACAACTGTCTACGACTGAGAGATGCAAATTTGATCCCTCATATGAAAGTTGTTACGATAATAAAGAAAATACACTATAGATTGCCAAAGAAGAATAAACCAACACTGAACTGGGGTTATCAACTGCTGTCCGCTAATGGAGATACTGAGGAGTGGATCCCAATACTTATGAGTAAATAGTTTGATGTGCAGTAAGGATAACCTGTTGACTAACTGACGATGCTGTGGCCAGTGGTAATGGTATTCGGATGTTTGTTTCATTGTACAATGTTGCTATCCACTGCTGGTATGGCCCATTTTTTTTTATGAGAGCCAGTTTATGCTTAGTCATCGCAACTTGTCTTGGAGGTTGTCACTCCTCTGACTGTTGCTCTCTAGTTATATGGAATAGACTGCGTATGCTTGACTGAGGTAGCACACAGTAGTAAACTATGAATTAAAAACATATCAGAAGTAAGAACTCAAAGGATGGCTGAGATTGTGGTCCTTGTTTTAAACAATTTGTGTTTACAGTATTTATATTGTGCAATAAGTCATTGTCCTTGAAAGTTAGAGAGTTCTTGCATGTTACATAGAACCAGTTTTAACATACGGCTGTGAATCATGGACAATTAGTGAACAGGCGAAGAACATCTCTGGAAGACTTGGAGAAGTGATATTATAGAAGAATGCTGAAAATTAATTGGACAACCAAAATGAGCAATCGGGACATTTTGAGGGAAGCTAAGTTGCAAATACAACTTATCGCAAACATCAGAAAGAGGCTTTTTGGTTTTGGGCCACATTATGAGAAGACCAAAACTGGAACATGTCGTGACAACCGGAAAGATTTGCAGAAAGAGAGATAGAGGAAGACAGCGGAATAATATTCTTTAGTCTTGTGTCTTGGCACAAAGGGAGTCAACACACAAATTGATCCATGCTGTCGGAGATCAGTATTTTGTTAAGAGGCAAGATTGCCCACACCAGCCGGCAAGGCACTGGATGATGATGGTGATGATAGGTGCTTTTGTTTGGTCATGTTATTAGATGATCATTATATCACATGTTTGTTTAATTGAAAAATTAATTGTTATATGTCGTAGAACTTTAATAACCTCTGGGATTTGTGACAATTTCTGTTCGTACAGGGCAAGAATATTTCACTGGTTTTCTGTGGTGATTTCAACAGTTCACCCCACCTTGGGTTATACCAGCTGATGACGGCTCAGTACATCCCACCTGACCATGCCGACTGGAACTCAGGTAAGAGGACAGTTAACATGCCTCAGTTAACTAAGAGCAGTTCCACTCCACAGAGCCCACATATTAAAAAAATAGAATACGGGTCAACTGCGTGGTGTTCAGCGTCAAAAACCACACTACAAGAGCTGGACAAGGTGCAAAATCAAGCACTTAGAGTCACCACAGGAGGGATAAGATCAACCCCTATAGTGGCGATGGAGAAGATGGGGAGGCCACAAGCTCTAAGAGAGCACAGAGATACGAAAATGCTAGTACAAGCAGAAAAGTTCCTCAGCTTGCCAGGTCACCCTATGAAGAACAGATTTGAAAACCTAGCTATGGGGTATGGGGCAGTTGAAAAGAAGTAGTTTTATCCACCAGGCAAAACAGCTCTGCAGAGAAACCACTGATCTGCCCACAGTTGGTGCCCCCCTGAAAACTATTCCAGAGCGAACTCCATGGAAAGATGAACATAGACTATCACTACAAATCTAGACAAAAGTGAGAGGAATATTTGACAAGGAAGAAAAAAAAAGTCGACAGGGTCGACTTCATTGCACCAGGTTTTATCCCATATGGCTCGGTCTCTTTCCGCAGCATGGAAAGCGTCGCACAAAGCACGAACTCCGTAGCTTTTAGCGACGACCCACAGGAGTCTCCGAAACATTTAATTCGTAAACCGAAGGGTGCGGCCCGGAATCGAACCCACATCCTTCGGAGCACGAGTCAAACGGCTTGACCACTTCGCCACAGAGACTCCCTTGACAAGGAAGAACAGAACAGTATACAGCGCAGAACAGCCACTCTCAGCTTCCTTGATGAAGAATACCCACAGGACCTCTGAATCTGAGTCTACACAGATGGGTCAGCACAAAATGCTGTTCGAAATGGAGGAGCAGGAGTGTACATAGAATACCCAAATAGTACTAGGGACACAGCTAGAGTACCGACAGGAAAGTACTGCCATAACTATGATGCTGAAATTGAGGCAATCAAGATAGCAACAGAGAAATTACTAAATACCAGCCATGGTAGACAACCTGTGGTGCTATTGACAGATGCAAAATCAGTACTCGGGGTGCTCCTGTCTGGGAAATTGCCAGTACTAAGGACACTACTTTCTGAACTTAGCAGTCAGCATAAGGTCACCCTACAGTGGATACCATCCCACTGTGGAATACCCGGAAACGACAGAGCTGATCAATTGGCTAAGGAAGGAGCAAAAGAAGAACAGCCTGATGTGCCCGTTACATACCACCAAAAAAGAATGATCAAATCAGTTAGAAAGCCACCAAAACCTGCTCAAGATGACTACCACATTATGGACAGACCAGAATAAGTCATTATTCTGTGCCTCAGAACAGGACACAATAGATTATGCATCACATGTATACAAAATTCAGGATTGGTGAATCAGCCATGTGGATTGGCATCGCAGACAGCAGACCACATACTCCAAGACTGCCCAGAATACAACTTATCTAGGCAAACCTTCTGGCCTAGAGAGACAACAGTGGAAGATAAACTGTATGGACCGCTGAGTGAACTAAAAAAGACAGTTAAATTCATACAAGAGACAACATTGCAATTATAAACATATTTCAAGCGAACGAAAGAAGAGGAAGAAAAAAATAAATGACCCTTTTCCACACCTTCAGTCATGTTGGATATATATATATATATATATATATATATATATATATATATATATATATATATATATATATATATATATATTCAAATACAAGTCTGTATTTGTATAGACTGACTGGTTCTCATGTGGTAATGTATTTGTTATGCTGGCTACTTTTTCTTCCCAAAACATTTCTTGGTAACTTTTTAGGTCGGGTTTACATGAAAGTTTTTTTTTAAAACTCCCCACTTTGTCTGGGATGTGAATACATGATCACTGGGTCAGCCGTGTACTAGCCACTGCACTAGTGCGAATCCCGGAGTTATTATGTTATTGCTAAACAGTTCCCTTGTAGATCAGCATGGCCGAATGGATAAGATGTGTTCTTAAACATCCGGTGTGCTGAGGTAAGGGGTTCAAACTCTACACCGGACAGTTGGACTAAAATGTTGACTTGTCATCCTTGACTTGGGGACGTAAATTACAAGTACCTCTGAAGTCAGAGTGGGTTTGCCTGAATGTGTGTTCTTAAACATCCGGCGTGCTGAGGTAAGGGGTTCAACCTCTACACCGGACAGTTGGACTGAAATGTTGACTTGACCTGTCCTTGACTGGTCCAGGTTAAATCCCCAAGCAGAGGCTGGATTATTTGTTTCTTACCTTAAGTGTCTGGATTTGATCCCGCCTCATAGGAATGGGCAGCAGACAGTTTTATTGTCATCTGCGAACGGTTTGGGAAAGAAAGGCGACTTTATATTGGCCTAGTCTATGTGAAGGCCTGACAGTTTGCACCCGGTGACAGTGCCAGCATATGGGACTACCTTTACCCAAGAAGGTAACCCGCCAACAAATGCCTGAAGCAGTCGGATGTATCAGCCGAACCGTGCAAATATCGTAGCTTTGCTGTGAATCGCCACAACGCAACTACGTCTAAAACAACATTCGGGATGAACACAGAATAAGAAGAAGACTACCTTTACCTCTTATACAATGTAGTATTTGACCCGTTGATGTAGATCCCTGACTCAACAAATTTACCCCCTAAATGTCATAAATAATAGGGTTTACAATAGTGGCCACAGAGGCTGTGAATAAACTTAACATAGATGTTTGAGTATGCATTTTGTGATAAGCTTGTGTATAAGCCATTAGTGTAGGTATGAAAGTTGATTTGATTATAATTGTCGTTAATGTAGATATGAAAGTGAAGTTGATTTATATTTTGATACTTGCAGCTGGAAGGGAAGAACTCATCTCAAGCCTAGAACTTCACCAGCCAATGAACATTGAGAGTGCTTGTGGAATTCCACCTTTCACAAATTACACATCAGGGTTTCAGGAGACTATCGACTACATCTTCATAGACAGTGACAAGCTACAAGTGACCAAGGTTGTTCCACTGCCCAGTCTTGATGATATCAGTGAGCATCATTTTCTTCCAAATGTTGTCTTTCCATCTGATCACCTGGCCTTGATCTGTGACTTGAAATTCAAATCTTGACACACATGAAATTTGATGTGCTTTGTGGGATTTGTTACCTTGTTCTCAGCAAATATGTAACATGGTAGAACTAAATACCTAACATAGTAGAACTAAATACCTAACATGGTAGAACTAAATGCATAACACGATAGAGCTAAATATGTAACATGGTAGAACTAAATATGTAACACAGTAGAACTAAATATGTAACATGGTAGAACTAAATGCATAACACGGTAGAACTAAATATGTAACATGGTAGAACTAAATATGTAACATGGTAGAACTAAATATGTAACATGGTAGAACTAAATACCTAACATGGTAGAACTAAATGCATAACACGATAGAACTAAATATGTAACATGGTAGAACTAAATATGTAACACAGTAGAACTAAATATGTAACATGGTAGAACTAAATGCATAACACGATAGAACTAAATATGTAACATGGTAGAACTAAATATGTAACATGGTAGAACTAAATATGTAACATGGTAGAACTAAATACCTAACATGGTAGAACTAAATGCATAACACGGTAGAACTAAATATGTAACATGGTAGAACTAAATATGTAACACAGTAGAACTAAATATGTAACATGGTAGAACTAAATGCATAACACGATAGAACTAAATATGTAACATGGTAGAACTAAATATGTAACACGATAGAACTAAATATGTAACATGGTAGAACTAAATACCTAACATGGTAGAACTAAATACCTAACATGGTAGAACTAAATACGTAACACAGTAGAACTAATACGTAACATGCTAGAACTACATACATAACATGGTAGTACAGCGATTAGAGAAATCAGAAGTTGACAGTCTTGTTTATGCACAAGTTATGAGGAAAAATATATTTGAAACCTTAGTGACAACTGGCAAACTTGATGGAGAAAGAGCACGGGGAAGAGAGAGAAATAAATACCTGGATGCCTTGACCACATGGCATATTTGTGAAAAGAAAACAGAGCTGATCCAAGACTAGTGGTTGCGTATGAGAGAGGAGCCCAGATCGCCCATGCATAGCTGCTTAACACAAAATAATAATGAAATATTCACAAAATAAATTTCATAATGATGAACATATTGATACCAATCTCTTGCTATAGAGCTCTAGGAAAGTAAGGGCTGCCCACATATTGACAGTTTTTTTCCCCGCCATGTCCACAAGGTACCTAATGGTGTGTAAATGGACTACTATTTTTACTTCAGTGAGAGATGGGCATTGTTATCTGAACGATATCAAGTTTCTGGATATTAGTGTTTTGCTAGTTCCTGCAAGTTAAATAGACTTATTTGATAGTTTTGTGTGTGTGTGTGTGTGGGGTTCATATTTACTTGTGATTTCTTTTTCTTTTTTGGTTTTTTTTTAAAATCATTATGTCACCAGAATCCAGTAACATTAGGTATCATATTTCTCGAGCAGAGTAATACAAGGTGTTTGTAAAGTCTCACTACACTTTTAATGTAGAAACAATTTGATGACATCATCAAAACATGTGCTTCATAGTCCATCGTGAAGCAATATGCAAGGAATGGCTGTCGTCTGCTGGAGTAATTCTGTGGGGTTTCTTGAAAGCAAATGTTTACAAAAATAATGTATACACAATTGAGGACCTAAAAGAAGCAATCAGAATTACCAGCAGAAGGTATTTGCCAATGTGAAGAGACATATACTGTCATGTCTTGAAGCCCGTGGTGGACATTTCCACACCTGTTATAATGAATACACCATTGGTACTTTCCAGCTTCCCCAAAACAGCGTTAGACCATTTCAGTGACTCTTGTAACTAATTTAATTAATTTTTAAGCACATTATTTGGATGACATTAAATTTGTTCTACAAAGTGTAGTGAGACTTTACAAACACCCTGTATATGTGTGGCAGTATTTTAAGTGTCTTTAAAATTATTGTATATTAATTGTATTGTATCTCTTTTATGTAATTGTATTAGGTGAGAGTACTAAGTTCGATTCCGGGCCGCACCCTTCGGTTTACGAGTTAAATGTTTCGGAGACTCCTGTGGGTCGTCGCTAAAAGCTACGGAGTTCGTGCTTTGTGCGACGCTTTCCGCGCTGCGGAAAGAGACCGAGCCATATGGGATAAACACCCGGTGCAATGAAGTCGACCCTGTCGACTTTTAAGCGACTTTTTTAAGCGACTAAGCTGTACACAATTAGCAGCTATTTGATTGAAATGGGCAAATATTTTAATTGTGTTAGTTGCTACAAACAGTTGTCTGTTTTATTCAGACAGATTTTTTTCTGCATTTGAAATATGTGCAATACCAGGCAGCACACAGCTGCCATAGTGCATGCAATGGCTAGCATGCTTGCCTGGTGGTCCAAGGGTAATGTGTTCAAGTTCCCAGTTCAACCAGCTTAAAACCAGTGTCAGAATATTCTGTGGGAAGTAACGGTGGCAGCTGTGATACTGACCACATCACACATCAAATACTGATTGGTCTATAGAAATGTGGAGCTATCACCATACATCCGGTCAACTTCTAGACATGTGGAAAAGCCCTTTACTTTGACTTACTCTGTGGCATAGGCAATCTCGTTCCTTTACATCTGTTTTCCCATGAATTTGATTGGTGTCTATGCCACTCCACCCGACCTATTCAACATTGTCTTCCTCTACTGTGCTGTGTATCACCTCTAGTCTCATTCATCTTCATCATTAAATGTCATGTCAGCTGGTGTAGGTGTTCATGTCTATCCCCATGTCTCGGTCTGAAGTGTTCTGAATCAACTCTGCTGCTGATATTCCCCCATGCCACCATTTCATTATTTGCCATTTTGATCTTTTTGTAATGTGTGACAAACAAACTGCTCTTGTCTTATCCTTATGTGGATTGTAATCTGCTCCCTGAAGCACATAAATCTTTGATTTTCATGGTCACTCTAAAGATTCTTGACTTTCAACAAAAGAACATTTCCCAAAAGCCATTAATTTCCTTATAATGTTTGTGTTCATTGTCCATGGTTTACAAGCATTTAATATTGAATAGCACGGGCATTTTATGCATCTTGAGGCTTGTTTGTTAACACCTATAAGTAAGCAGGTGTTACTTAGAATTTGGTAGCACTGTGGCTAGCATACTTGTCTGAGGACCTGGTGATCATGTGTTTAAATCCCCATCAAGGTGGATTTTTATTACAAATTGATCTGGACTCCGAGGTCAGCCCAGCTTAAAATATGCACCGGGAAATATTCTGGGAAGTAAAAGCAGGCTATGTGCTACTGACCACATCACCGATATAACGCCAGTTGGTCTATAAAAATATCTTGGGCTGGCATCATATACCCTTTACCTCAAGACTTGTCAATGAGTTCCTTACCTTTACCTCAAGACTTGTCAATGAGTTCCTTACCTTTACCTCAAGACTTGTCAATGAGTTCCTTACCTTTACCTCAAGACTTGTCAATGAGTTCCTTACCTTTACCTCAAGACTTGTCAATGAGTTCCTTACCTTTACCCCAAGACTTGTCAATGAGTTCCTTACCTTTACCTCAAGACTTGTCAATGAGTTCCTTACCTTTACCTCAAGACTTGTCAATCAGTTCCTTGCCTTTACCTCAAGACTTGTCAATGAGTTCTTTACCTTTACCTCAAGACTTGTCAATGAGTTCCTTACCTTTACCTCAAGACTTGTCAATGAGTTCCTTACCTTTACTTACTTGCAGAGAAAGTATTTCACCCAAGGCAACTTCAAACTTTAAAGGAGGGAACTATATATGTGGAATTAATGTGTGTGAAATATTCAGTCATACTGTGTCCATGAGAGCTACAGGGATATCAGAATTAGTGATTTATTTATGGTTGCCTTAGTGCAGATTTACTCTCCATATTTGCTTGTACAAAGAGAGATGAGAAACAATTACCCATGTTGTCTTTGTGTTTTAAACAACCTGTGTTAATAACTGGTTTTAAATATGTGAAAAACATGAAGTCTAATCTCCATAACCCTAATTTAGATATGTCATTTTAAAATAAAAATATAAACTAAAACAGTCTAGTGTCATGAGTTTATTTTAGTTCTTTCTAATTGTGATTTCTTTGAAGTCAACTGGCTTTGATATATAATGCTTATAATTTATACCACTGTTGCAATGCCTGATAGAGCATTGCATGAATATGAAATCAAGAATAAACATTATTACACTCAGAACATTCCCACATGTGCTTCGTCCCCTTGTTTACTGCCTATCTGGAGTTTTCATACTCAAAACAGGAGTCTGATTGAATGTCTGCCTGCATTTTCCTCTATGCATTGAGTGTCATCCAGACCCTCTGCTAACCTCCAGATGGATCAGCTACTCCAGTTGTGGGGTATTTGTTTTGCTGCACTTAGAATATTGTAATCATTGTATTTATTTATGTGTCACTGTTTATAGTTGTATGCATATTTGTTGAGCTAGTGCAACTTTCATGTATGTTTATTGTGCTTGTGAGTCACACTGTAATTGTTATTGCATACATTATATATGTAGGACAAATTCAGTACACTGTAATGTTACTACATGCTTGGGAGTCAAAACTATGTTACTGTATGCTTTGGTGTCTACACTGTAATTATCACTGAATGCTATGAGTCACACTTTAAATGTTACTGTATGCTTGGAGCCACACATGTAATTGTTATTGTATGCTCTAGAAGCACAGATGTAATTGTTACAGTGTGCTTGGAGTCACACTGTAACTGTTACTGTGTGCTTGGAGTCACACTGTAATTATTGTATTCTTGGTAGTCATGTTGTAATAGTTACTGTATGCTTGGAGTCACACATGTGATTATTATTGTATGCTTGGGAGTCACACAGTAACTGTTACCGTATATTTGGGAGTAATGTGTTTGCTATGCTATTGAGGTATGGCCACTCATTCAGTGAATGCAACAAAATGAATACCACAGTTTAAATATAATACTAAGTTTTTATTTTCATCGTTAAACATTATATTTTGTAATGCACAATAAAAGTGGCTTCAACATACAGGGAGTTTAGACTAGAAGGTAATAGATATGGTGTAGTAATTTTCAAGTAGCATGATATATAATATATATATATATATATATATATATATATATATATGCCGGCTCCATGGCCGAGGAGTTAGCAGCTTTCTCCGCTAACCCCGAATACTCTCGTCACGTGACACGACGAGAATTAGCAGTGGTTCGAATTGCAAAAGTGACTTATGAGAGTATGGAGCCGGTCGCTCAGAAAGTCGTGGCGTGCTGATGAGCGTAATCTAGCCTAGGAATCAACACACAGCTGAAAGATGCTGGTATTGACCGCAATATCCTAAAACAGGATGGAAACGCGGGGAAAAAAAAATAAAATATATATATATATATATATATATATATATATATATATATATATATATATATATATATATATATATATATAATGTGTCAGGTTTTAGTCAGATATGACTGAGCTACCATATGACAGTGGACGGTACTACCTGCTTCGTTTAGCGCCAAATGTTGGGTGGATTGTCCCAGATTGTCCCAACGGCTTCAGGTGGAAGAGCGCAATTGGAAGAGTACAAGCCTTATCCTAGTGTGAGGAAATGCAACCCAAAGACTAAATGTCTTTTAATCCATTTGTCATTTAATGTCATTTAATCCTAAATGTAATTTAATCCATCTGGAGGTTAGCAGAGGGTCTGGATGACACTCAATGCATAGAGGAAAATGCAGGCAGACATTCAATCAGGCTCCTGTTTTCAGTATGAAAACTCCTGATAGGCAGTAAACAAGGGGATGAAGTACATGTGGGAATGTTCTGAGTGTAATAATGTTTATTCTTGATTTCACATTCATGAAATACTCTATCAGGCATTGCAACAGTGGTATAATCTGGCAGGGTAGACCAGGCCCTAAGCCTTGGTTAGTTACTGGTTTAGGGTCGAAGCTCTGCTTGGCGGACAGTTAGAGCATTGCTTTGCTGATCCAGCAGCTTCTGCAGTTTGTCTTGTTCCAGACTTATTGGTGTCACCTTTCCTCTAGAGTAAACTAGGTAGGCCGAGAGAGGGATCATGCTGCATGGGCAACACATGATCTCTTAAATTCAGCCCAGGCTTTGTGTTATGGAGAGATAACCCCATTTTACAAACTATTGTCTGTCAAGACGGCAAGGTGCCAGTCAATATGTGTATATATATATATATATATATATATATATATATATATATATATATATATATATATATATATATATATATATATACTAGCTGACCCGGCCCGGC
Organism: Cepaea hortensis; assembly: GCA_963921405.1. Lineage (NCBI taxonomy): Eukaryota > Metazoa > Mollusca > Gastropoda > Stylommatophora > Helicidae > Cepaea > Cepaea hortensis. Next base: position 52,991,795 of record OY992892.1, on the reverse strand, counting down.
TTCGCCCAGGCCCTGGAGGGGATCTATCTATCTATCAGTCTGTCTGTCTGCTTGTTTGTCTGTCTGTCTGTCTGTCTGGCTGACCCGGCCCGGCTTCACCCAGTCCCTGGTGGGGAGCATCTCATTTAATTAATATAAGTAGTCATATAAGCTCTCCCGTTCCCGACTATCTGTCTGTCTGTCTGTCTGACCCGGCTTCACCCAGTCCCTGGTGGGGAGCATCTCATTTTATTCATATACGTAATCATATAAGCTCTCCCGTTCCCGACTATCTGTTTGTCTGTCTATCTGTCTGTCTGTCTGTCCCGGCCCGGCTTCACCCAGTCCCTGGTAGGGAGCATGTCATTTAATTCATTCATATAAGTAGTCAAATAAGCTTCCGTTCCCGACTATCTGTCTATCTATCTGACCCGGCGTGGTTTCGCCCAGCTCCTGGCGCACAGTAACTTAAAAGAATGTCCTTCCACACACCATTCATTATTTTTAATGAAAACTGTTTTTAATCACCGACATGACAGTTGATAAGTTTTGTAAGCAGAAAAAGATGGGTTAAAATGTTATGCATAATGCATTATTTTTATGCAAACTTTAAAAATACCTTAAAGATTATATCATTATTCCCGGCTTCACCCAGTCCCTGGTAGGGAGCATGTCATTTAATTCATTCATATAAGTAGTCAAATAAGCTTCCGTTCCCGACTATCTGTCTATCTATCTGACCCGGCGTGGTTTCGCCAAGCTCCTGGCGCACAGTAACTTAAAAGAATGTCCTTCCACACACCATTCATTATTTTTAATGAAAACTGTTTTTAATCACCGACATGACAGTTGATAAGTTTTGTAAGCAGAAAAAGATGGGTTAAAATGTTATGTATAATGCATTATTTTTATGCAAACTTTAAAAATACCTTAAAGAGTATATCATTATTCCCGGCTTCACCCAGTCCCTGGTAGGGAGCATGTCATTTAATTCATTCATATAAGTAGTCAAATAAGCTTCCGTTCCCGACTATCTGTCTATCTATCTGACCCGGCGTGGTTTCGCCCAGCTCCTGGCGCACAGTCTGAAAAGAATGTCCTTCCACACACCATTCATTATTTTTAATGAAAACTGTTTTTAATCACCGACATGACAGTTGATAAGTTTTGTAAGCAGAAAAAGATGGGTTAAAATGTTATGCATAATGCATTATTTTTATGCAAACTTTAAAAATACCTTAAAGATTATATCATTATTTAATATAACTCATATGCCTAAAAATAACTATAGACTAAGAGTTTAACAATAGTGCAGGTAAGTCCAACAATATGACTATAAAGTATATAGAAATGTTATTAAAAGTTATGCCCCTTGAAATAACTTTTCTAGAGTGAAGTCCCCCTGCTATATAGACATTATATAATGAAAATGGAAAAGTAAATGTTATTAAATAAGTCGAAGATTTTACATTAAGAAATTATTATAGTCGGTTGCAAATGAATGAAAGGAAGACGTGTAGAAAATTTCATCTCAATCGGATGTACCGTTATCGAACGCATCCAATACAAAAATCCCCACACTCAAACAAACATACACTCTGTTTTATAGATATAGATATATATATATATAAATCGTTGTATGTATGTATGGATGTATGTGGATCCGTCATTGTCATTTATGCGTTCGCGAACGGTCCATCCGATTGAGATGAAATTTTCTACACGTTTTCCTTTCATTCCTGTGCAACCAACTGTCATAGTTTTATCTATCAGCTATCAGCTATTACCTTCCTAAAATTTAATTTTGTAATTACATGACTGAACATAAGAAAATATAAAAAAAAGGGATATAACTTTTAGTAGCATTGTTATATCTTAAGTTAAGTCCCCTGGCTATAGATTAAATGAGTTGATTGACGATGAATTAAATGAGATGCTCCCCACCAGGGACTGGGTGCAGCCGGGCCAGGTCAGACAGACTGACAGATAGTCGGGAACGGGAGCCAAGTTTACTTTAGATAGATCTCTTCCAATCATATTTTCTATCTATTCTTCTATTCTATCTATATTTTATTATGTTCGGGCCGAACATACATACATAGACAGACAGATAGATAGATCGATCGATCGGGAACGGGAGCTTATATGACTACTTATATGAATTAAATGAGATGCTCCCCACCAGGGCCTGGGCGAAGTCGGACCGGGTCGGACAGACAGATAGTCGGGAACGGGAGCTTATATGACTACTTATATGAATTAAATGAGATGCTCCCCATCAAGGTCTGGGCGAAGCCGGGTCAGACAGACAGATAAACAGACAGACAGATAGTCGGGAACGGGAGCTTATATGACTACTTATATGAATTAAATGAGATGCTCCCCACCAGGAGCTGGGCGAAGCCGGGCTGGGTCAGATAGATAGATACATAGATAGATAGATAGATCCCCGCCAGAGCCTGGGCGAAGCCGGGCCGGGCAGCTAGTACATATATATAAAAGACACATTGTATAATACATCATATCAATATTGGCAGCAAAGGAAGTGAAGGTAATGTCACACAGTGATGTTGGATGTCACACAGTGACGATGAGGGTTTGGCTTATATGACATTGGACATGTGCAATGATGACAGGTAACTGAAGGGTAACCAGTTCCCTGAACAACTTCCATGTATCACATATAACAATGACATATTTTAAAAAGTAGTCCCATAGCAGCTACTAATGTTTGGATGTGAAGTGTTAAGTCTTCACATATTCAGTGCCACAATATATGAGGTGCATTTGCCAGTTCCCTTCCTCTTTGTAACATGTAATTACACCGCACAACATCCTCCTTCGTGTACTTTTCTCACGCTTGTTTAGACATACAGCAACCCTTGTTCACTTAAACCAATGCACACATTTCACACCACACCTTGTAGTACACTGCAGTCTTGAACCTTGAGTATTGAACACAAACTGTAGTCAGACATAATTGTTCTCTTTTATTTTTTATAGCCTTGCTCTTGTTTAGTCCAAAAACACAATCTCATGCTTTCATACAGATTTCTGCATGCATAGGGCTTATTGTCTACATAACACAGAACTGCAGTCTGAGGTGACTGTTCTGTTTTCTTTTCTTTGTTATATTTTCTTTTAATTGTTCAATTTTCTTTTCTAACCTTGCTCATCTTTAGCCCACACTGTCTCACAGATTCCTACATGCAAACCTCTCATTGTCTACACAGTAACAATCAGTCTGAGGTGATTGTTCTGTTTTCTTCTCTTTGTTCTATTTTCTTTTCGAACCTTGCTCATCTTTAGCCTACAACACTCATCACACACTGTCTCACAGATTCCTGCATGCATACCTCTCATTGTCTACCTGAACTGTGGGTATTGTTTACTTCTCAACAAGGGCTCTAAAGTCCTGCTTGTGTTGCTGAATGAGGGCAAGAATATCTCCAGTGAATTATTTCACTGATTCAGTGATGACCTCATTCTTGATATAAGATTAATATAATAATTGCACGGGTACTGGTGCATAGCGAGCCATCAATGTAGAGGTGACAAAAGAGGCAAATGGCTGGAGAAGAAGCTGGTTTCTCATGGCTGAAGGTGCTAGAATATGTGTGTGGGCACAAAGCAACAGGTGCATTATGTTCTCCTCAAAGTGGTCAAGTCACCTACCTCACACTACAAAGGTCATGGGTTCATTATTGGACTCACTTGCTGAATAAGGAGCTGTGAATTTTGTATTTGTGGAGACATTTGAGAAGAAAAAAGATCTACTTCATTGTCAACTTTTATGACGGTATATTCTTTCTAATATTTATGTTTATAAGTCTTAAATTAAGATCTTCACCTGTGACAAAACGTCAGTGGCCCATGTCCTCAGGCCTTCTTTTATTTTGGGTGGGCAGGGGGAGGCGGCTTTCGGGAGCTCTCGGTTCTCTTGTTCGCTCAATCACCATGAAAGATGGTTCTTTGGGTTACTTTCATAACACGATTTTTTCATGGAGCGATTAGATATATGTCTTTCCTTTCGGGTAGACCCGATGGAGCGCCTTGCGCCAAATGCGCACTGGTGCGACTTCTTGTGGAATTCATGTCCGTTTCTAAAGTTATCGTTACCCACTGCCTAATGTCAAGATGTCAAGTTGAAGATTGGGACATTTTAAAGGCAGAATACTGATGATGTATGAAATGGTCCTCCTTGAATTGAAGGGAGCATAAGAGATCTGCAAGGCCACGAGAGTATCACCTTAAGACATTCTCAGATGAACCATGGACTTTCAGGACGGCCACAGACTAATGACTCCAATCAAGGAATCAATGTCTGATTAGTCCTGATCTAGTGGCATCCTTCGGTACCCGCTCAGTACAAATCCCATCGTCAATAGTGGAGTGATTGAACCTATGTTCCTGAATGGACCTACAGCTCATTCTCGATCCTACTCACCCGTATCAGTGACATTGAAAAACCCATACCCATTCCACATTCACGAACCATTACCATTATGTGAAATCTTACCCAGCCTGGTCAGTGACATTAAAACACCCATACACCTTTTCCCTGTCAAGAACTGTTCCCATTGTGACAAATGATGTATTCCTGTACCATTGGGCTACAACGAACACAAGACTCATTGTGTAGAGAGGACCACTGGAACTAGTAGGACTGGTTCTACAGGCGCCTGGTGTTTGTACAACCAATCGGGAAGGAGGAAAATACCGGCGGACCAAATCGGTGAGGCAGATGTCGACTGACGGGACTTTGTAGTACTCTTCGGTCTATGAGGGAAAGCCATGAGGCTCTACCTGAACTTTATCCTTGTTGTGTCTGTTTAGAACTATCTGTTTTAACTGCCTTGATGTTTTCCTGTGCTGTTCTTTATTAATTTAATAAATCTCGTTTTAGTTTACTCCAACGTTCACTGGGTTATATATATATGGATCAGCCAGAAATACACTTTAGAGACTAGGTCCCGAGGTCGAAAGAGAGAGTGACAGTGAGTCCAGGGAACGGAGGAGGGTTGGCAAGCAAAGACCTATCCCAGCCAGGGCTATAGAATAATATTGAAATATTGTTACATAGTTACTTGGGACCCTCCACGTAGCTTGTTACAATTTCTGGGGGCACGTCGCGGGATATTTGAAATCCTGGTGGAGTTCTGGCTGATATAGTGATAGGGGACAGATATTCTTGTCTACTATCAATAGGTTCTGCCTACCGTACCTGGCTATTGTCTATACTCTTCCTGACACGGACTGACCGACATACGACATGTTGTGGTCAGGTAAAATAACCAGTTGTGTACTTGAGATTGAAATTTAATATACAATTACCTCTTCCCTTACCCTCTGAATGTAAGATGGCATCCGCTAAATTTAATGTTGCCGAAGTACAGGCTACAGGGCGTGAGATGGGTTATGATGGGGCGGAGTTACAGAAATATGTTCAGGAAGTGGAAAGAGACTTCAGACAAGCTGTGCGCGAAGCTAAGAAAATTGAGGCTGAGGCTAGGAAGATGAAGGCTGAGGCTAGGAAGATGGAGGCTGAGGCTAGGAAGATGGAGGCCGAGCAGGCAGTCAGAGACCATGAGTTCCTTATGAGGGAGTTGGAGCTGAAAGCTCAAACTGCCAAGGAAAGCGAGGGTGCAGTGGGAGGCGCAGTTCTCCCTGACTCAACAACTTCTAGTGGCGGTCCATACCAGGCAATGAAGTTCCCATTACTCCTGTTCGATGAACACAAAGATAAGATCGACCAGTATCTTCACAGATTTCAGTCGATGGCTTTGGCTATGGGATTGGAACGTGGGAAATGGAACTCGAAACTCTCACAGGGCCTGAGGGGGACAGCATATGAGGTCTACTCAAGGTTGCCACCAGGTATGGAGAATGACTATGAGGCCCTGGAAAAAGCATTATTGAAAAGGTTCCAGATGACGGCCCATACATACCGACAGCAGTTCAGAAAGTCAAAGAGAGAGCCAGGGGAGATGTTCGCAGCCTACAGCATTAGACTTAAGTCTTACCTTTTGAAGTGGATGTCATTAGCTGGATTTGCTAACGACTATGAAAGTTTAGAAGAATTAGTGGTCGTGGACCAAATGAAGAGAATGATGCCTAAGCCATTGCAAACCTTCTTGTTGGAAAATGGGGCAGAAAGGTTAGACGTAGTAAACACATTAGCGGAAAGGTATGTGCTAGCTCATGGGGATAATGGGGAACTGTCACAACCCAATCCCCGACCACCAGACACATGGTCTGGAAAGAAGAAGAACCCTAAAACAGCTCACACCAAGAAGGAGGATCCTTTCGATAAAGTTCCAATTAAGAAACCCTCTGGTAAGAGTCCACCTGGATCTCCTAAAAGAAAGTGGAGTGAAAAGTGGTGCGCCTACTGCAAATCTCCCACCCACAATACGGCCGATTGCAGGCGCAAACAGAAAGACTCTCACTATGCTGCCTGTCTTGTAGAAACCGGGGAAGGGTCTAACAAGGAGGTAGAAGGGAGGGGTCGTGAGAACAAAGATTCAGAGAAACCACCAGTAGTAGAGACGATACTTGTGAACGGACAACCAGTCGAGTGTCTCTATGACACCGGTCTGCAGTTTGAGGCCGTAATTTCCTCACACTTAGTGAGCCCAGAGCAGCTAACCGGGGAGTCTATTGAGATTCAAACGGCGACCAAGAGTGCAGTAGCGATGTCTCTTCCGATTGCGAAGGTAGTCATCAAATCGAAATATGTTACCGGCACTATCCAGGCAGCCGTTCTGCTAGATCCGATCTTCCCAATGATCTTGGGTTGTCGCTACGTCTTTCTAGGGATCCCAACAGAACCCATGTACGTAGGGGCAATGCAAACCAGATCTCAATCGGGAGATGAGCAGACGCCGGCCTTGATCGTGAATCCCTTGCCTGGGGAGTTACGAGCTGCTCAAAGCCAGGATGCTACTTTGCAACCTTGCTTCAACCAGTTGCCAAAAAGTTCTGACCCACCAAGACGGGGTCAGTATTATATGAAGAATCGGTTACTGTACCGAAGAGCCGGAGTGGAGGAACGTCAGCATGGACAGCTGGTAGTTCCTAAGGCCTATCGGGAACAGATTCTTCATATGGGACACACCATTTCATTCAGTGGACATATGGGTGTCGGGGCAACACTCCAGCGCATTTCCTGCCATTACTACTGGCCAGGGATGACTGGAGACGTGCGTCGGTACGTCAAGTCGTGCCCAGAGTGCCAGCGTGTGGCACCAAAACACTGGACGGCTCCAGTAATCCTGGGCGACATGCCCATTATGAACTCTCCTTTCGAGAGAGTTGCCATCGATCTTGTTGGTCCTCTTCCCCGGACTAGGAAGAGGAATATGTATATTCTTACGATGGTGGATTGCTGTTCCATGTGGGGTGAGGCGATACCTTTGGCCACAATCGACTCTAAGCGAGTGGCTGATGCACTGATGGAGACCTTTACTCGGTTGGGATTTCCAAACCAGATCCTAACGGACAATGGGTCTCAGTTCTGTGGTAAGCTGATGGAGGAAGTCTTTCGTATCTTCCAGACTAACCACATTCACACAAGCCCATACCACCCTCAGTCGAATGGGCAAGTAGAGAGGTTTAATGGTACCTTGATGACCATGCTTCGGAAGCTGGCTCAAGAGAAACCAGACAGATGGGATGAGTATATCCCAGCCGCCTTGTTCGCCTATCGAGAGGTTCCCCATGGGTCGACCGGGTTGCCACCAGCCACTCTACTATTCGGGAGGCCAATCAAGGGTCCCTTAGAAGCCCTATTGAGATGTTGGACAGAGGAGGAAACTTCCGAAGAAGTTGTATCCTCATATAAATACGTCGAAGAGTTAAAGAAGAAACTCCAGACGGGTTGGGCTTTGGCAGCTCAGAATCTGAGGGCGGCCAGAAGGAGACACGCGGCCTACTACAATAGAAGGACGAAAGATAGGTCTCTTAAAGTGGGGGATCGGGTTCTGTTGTTACTTCCAGTAGGTTCCAATAAACTCGAGATTGGTTGGCAGGGGCCTTTCCCGGTGGAAAGGGTTGTGTCCCGCACCAACTATGCCATCCGGATCAGGGGGAAATCCAAAATCTTCCACATTAACCTCCTCAAAAAGTATGAAGAACGATCTGATGGTACTTCTCTCCTACTCATGACGATGGCGGTCGCGATGGAAACTGAATCGGGCGAAGACGCGGATAGGGAGTATCCTTTACACCCTGGGGAAACCTATAGGGATGTACATATAAATCCTGATCTGTCGGCTGAAGAAACAGACCGGGTCATCCGTTTGTTGGAGTCCCATCAGCAGATTCTTACCGATCGGCCAGGGCGGACAGGGTTGGTCGAGTTTGATATGACTCTGACTACCCAAGACTCCGTTCGCCAAAAAATATATCAAGTGCCCTTTTCGAAAGAGAAGGCCCTGGAAGCCGAAATCCAGAAACTTCTGGACGATGACATCATCACTCCTTCGACTTCTCCTTATAATGCCGGGGTGGTCATGTTGAGGAAGCTCAGTGGGGAGCACCGCCTATGTATTGATTACAGGCAATTAAACAGTTGTACGACATTCCAAGTTGAACCGTTACCGAACACAAATCAACTGTTTGCCAGACTAAATAAGGCAAAGTACTTTTCAAAGATTGATCTAAGCCGGGGATATTATCAGATCCCTGTGAAACCCGAGGTTCGCCCCTTGCTCGCCTTCAGTACTCCGAGCGGGCATTACGAATTCAAGGTGATGCCATTTGGGCTGAGCAATGCGCCCAGTGTGTTCACCCGCATGATGAGAATGTTATTAGAGCCTTTAAAGGATCCCTCTGTCGTCTCGTTTATGGATGATATTCTCATTGTGTCTGACAATCTGAAAGATCACCTGAAGTCCTTGGGACAGATTTTCACAAGGTTAAAAGAGGAAGGGTTAACCGCCCGTCCAGCCAAATGCATGATTGGCTATCAATCCTTGGAATTTCTGGGACATACTATTACCCCAGGGGGACTAGTACCGGAAGAAAAGAATATTGAGAAGGTCAGACTCGCACCCGTCCTAAGTCCAAAAAGGATGTTAGGTCTTTCTTGTCTCTGTGTGGGTTTTACCAGAAATTTATTCCGCGGTTCAACGAAATTGGGGCGCCGTTAACAGAAACCCTGAAGAAAGGATCACCAGATCCTATAGTCTGGACCCCGAGCTGTGAAGAAGATTATGGGAAGCTGAAACGGGCTTTGGTGGACAGGCCAGTCCTGCAACTCCCAAATTTGGAGAAAACGTTTGTTCTAAGAACCGACGCGAGTAACATAGGGATTGGGGCAACTCTGTTGCAGGAAGGGCGAGATGATCCTTCGGTGCTATGTCCGGTGGCGTATGCCAGTAGAAAACTGTTACCCGCGGAACGGAATTACTCCACCGTCGAACGGGAATGTCTAGCTCTAGTATGGGCGGTACAGAAATTTCAACCTTATCTGTATGGAGTACCGTTCAAAGTACAATCCGACCATCAACCTCTGACGTTTTTGGCATCTTCTAAGAAACTGAACGCGAGGTTAATGAGATGGTCATTGCTCCTACAACCGTATCAGTTCACGGTCGAATACATCCCCGGAAGGGAGAATGTGGGAGCGGATTTTCTATCACGGCATCCTATGGTTGAATGTGAAGGTGGGGCCATTCGAACAGAACCTCTGGCAGTAGAAAGTTCGTAGGGTTCGACTTTCTTAAGATGGGGCCTATGTGACAAAACGTCAGTGGCCCATGTCCTCAGGCCTTCTTTTATTTTGGGTGGGCAGGGGGAGGCGGCTTTCGGGAGCTCTCGGTTCTCTTTTTCGCTCAATCACAATGAAAGATGGTTCTTTGGGTTACTTTCATAACACGATTTTTTCATGGAGCGATTAGATATGTCTTTCCTTTCGGGTAGACCCGATGGAGCGCCTTGCGCCAAATGCACACTGGTGCGACTTCTTGTGGAATTCATGTCCGTTTCTAAAGTTATCGTTACCCACTGCCTAATGTCAAGATGTCAAGTTGAAGATTGGGACATTTTAAAGGCAGAATACTGATGATGTATGAAAGGGTCCTCCTTGAATTGAAGGGAGCATAAGAGATCTGCAAGGCCACGAGGGTATCACCTTAAGACATTCTCAGGTGAACCATGGACTTTCAGGACGGCCACAGGCTAATGACTCTAATCAAGGAATCAATGTCTGATTAGTCCTGATCTAGTGGCATCCTTCGGTACCCGCTCAGTACAAATCCCATCGTCAATAGTGGAGTGATTGAACCTATGTTCCTGAATGGACCTACAGCTCATTCTCGGTCCTACTCATCCGTATCAGTGACATTGAAAAACCCATACCCATTCCACATTCACGAACCATTACCATTATGTGAAATCTTACCCAGCCTGGTCAGTGACATTAAAACACCCATACACCTTTTCCCTGTCAAGACTGTTCCCATTGTGACAAATGATGTATTCCTGTACCATTGGGCTACAACGAACACAAGACTCATTGTGTAGAGAAGACCACTGGAACTAGTAGGACTGGTTCTACAGGCGCCTGGTGTTTGTACAACCAATCGGGAAGGAGGAAAATACCGGCGGACCAAATCGGTGAGGCAGATGTCGACTGACGGGACTTTGTAGTACTCTTCGGTCTATGAGGGAAAGCCATGAGGCTCTCTGCCTGAACTTTACCCTTGTTGTGTCTGTTTAGAACTATCTGTTTTAACTGCCTTGATGTTTTCCTGTTCTGTTCTTTATTAATTTAATAAATCACGTTTTAGTTTACTCCAACGTTCACTGGGTTATATATATATGGATCAGCCAGAAATACACTTTAGAGACTAGGTCCCGAGGTCGAAAGAGAGAGTGACAGTGAGTCCAGGGAACGGAGGAGGGTTGGCAAGCAAAGACCTATCCCAGCCAGGGCTATAGAATAATATTGAAATATTGTTACATAGTTTCTTGGGACCCTCCACGTAGCTTGTTACATCACCTTTGATTTGAAAAATTGATCAGTATATGATTTGTATACATTGTTTTATAAAGTACTGCATTACAAGAAATTATTTTTAATTTAGATCAGCTATGCATTCTCCATTACAGCATCATCAAATGCCTTGTAAAGTGGAATAGGCGTTCATGTCCCCACAGATCTTGGTCCATGGTGTTTTAGATCAATTCCATTGGTGACATACCTCCATGCCATCATCTTAGATCATCAAGCATCATTTATCTTGATCTGCCTCTGCCTTTTCTACTGCAGATCTTTGTGGTTGTCTCAATGTCTCTCTTCACATTATATATGTAGGACAAATTCATGCCTATTTGGTCATGCTTTCTATTTAAGATGCACAAACAGTAAAATTTGATGATTCTTTATATTTGAATCCTTAAGAAATTCCTCAAAACATCACTAACTACCTCTGAAGTCAGAGTGCGTTCGTAGATGTTGGATTGGGACACTGGTTATAACTAATCCACTTGCAAAAATCAGTTCCAGTGCACTAGAAGTAGTAGCACGAATATGGACCACAATTGAGGTCAAAAGCAAGCGAATGTTTGATTGATTTCATTCTGACAGACCAGAATTGTTCCTGTGCAAAAGAATCACATGATGGAGCATCTGGTCTTCCCATTTAAATGTTGTGGCGCATTCTGATGTACAAAGTCAAACACTGTCTTATCCTTGAGCTGAAATCGTAAATACAGATCGCACGTCAATGGAAATATTAAGCAGACAAAGACAACATTGAATTATTAAATGTATTCAGAAAATCTACATTATCATCAGGTCCTGTGTCTAGTGGTGCAGACGGTCATGTCTTTTCCTACTCAGTATTTTGATCAGATTGACTGTTAATCATATTCTGTATCACTCTGTCAAACCATCCATTTCCTCTCTCTGTCTCTAATACCCTTGATCTTCCCAGCTGTCACAACTTTCTCCACCATCTCTTGCCCCATACAACTAACCTGTGACCACTATCGTGTCCTGATGTGGTTGATCAAACGTTTTTGTGAACTGACCCCTTGCAGTACTTGGATATTGGTCTCATTAGCCATCCATTGCATTCTTACTATTCCATGCTGAAACCACGACTCTATGGCCTTCAGTTTATTTTTGCTCTCTAGATACGATGTCTGTGGTTTCCAGGCATGCAGTAGTCTGGGCAATGTGTAACATTTTAAAATTTATTTTCTGATTACCAAGGTCAGGGGTAAGTTGAACAGAATCAGAATGTTCATCTAACGGAATGTTGCCTTTGCTTGAACTATTCTCAATATTATCTCTCTGTTGTTCTCACCTGTTATCATTAAGGAATGCTTTAAGGATCTTTTTACATGCCTTGAGGAATATTATGTTTATGGTACTAGTCCCATATTTGTATAGGCAAACTGACATTCGATGAATGATGTCAGTATCACGCTGGGGACGCAGAAGTGTTTCCAAGGCACTAGGGCCGGGTTATATACTGGCCAAGACCTATTGACGCGTCCTCGTCGAGCGTCCTGGGCAACAGGTCCCTTCGGGGTCCTGGCTAAAGCCAGTAGGATCGCCGATTCCTCCGAAGTCGGAGAGTGTCTGCCTGTACGGCGAGGAACCACCAGTCTGCACACCAATAAGCCAGACATGGGACAATGGATACTCACGCAAACCTCAGGTCCTGTATGACATCACACTGATGTTTGATGTTGGACAACAGGATGCCTTCATCCGACATACAGGACTTCGCGTTGGAGTTCAAGCCAACGAACACAAGCAAGCAAGCAAGTATCACGCTGGTTATTACCAGTGTCCTTCGCCATCAGGCGAACCCACTCCGTCTTCTGAGAAACTTGTAATTTATGTTCCCAAGTCAAGGACAAGAAGTGAACATTTTAGTCCAACTGACCGGTGTAGGTGTGGAACCCGCTACCTCACAATTACTACACCAGAAGTTTATATGTGCATGCTCTTAACCTTTCGGCCATGCCAACCTTCTTTCTGACCAGTTATTACAATATATTTCAGTTTTTCTCTTCTCATATGTACCACTCACACACAAAAATAGGTATGGGGGGGGGGGGGGGGAGGGGTGTGAAGGGGGGAAAACCAGATTTTCCACTTACAGATTACCAAAATAACAATCTAATAAAATTACACAGAAAGCCACCTGAACATTGACTGGCTATTTTCTACCTAATCAATTATTAGATGGCTATTTTCTGTTGGACAGGACTGAACAAATTACTGCCCTATTTGTTGTCAAGTTCTATGGAAGCCTGCAGAATCTGCAAAAAGACAATGCAGTTCTGGCGGGTAACAAAGTTGCAGACACAGGATGATAACGAACGCAAAGCAGAAGACAATTCCTTTTACACACTGTAACCAACTTCTTCAGTTCCAAGTTATTATACTTTACCTCTTTCTCACCCATAATATTATTGTAACAATGACAGTTGACTGACAGAAGGAGTTAATATCATATAGATGGGTTAGTTTGCATTTTATTAACATACATTTTCTAGAAAATTTCATCAAACGCTGTAATTGGGAATATATTTCAATAGGAACTTTTTATGTTGTTATATTTTATGATATAACTATATTTCTTCATTCTTGATGAAATAAATAAAAAAGAGACAAGTGAACTACTTCGACCATATTATTATTAAAAGACATCCATCATGTGCCATGTCGGTAAGCGTGGGCGGTCATGTTCTGCCATCTCACTCGATCACCAGAGTCGTGGATTAGCTCCATGTTTCTGTCTCGACCATGCCACAAGACCAAGCCATCCAGGTACTTGCTTCTAGGTCTTCCCCTTGGTCTGTTCCCCTCGATCTTACCAGTTGTCATCAAGTTCTCCAAATCATTTCTCTCACAACATTCTCTGATTATCGATGAGCCCACACAACATGATTTTCTTGGCATCTGTAAAGAAGGTAGTTTGCCATTGCTTTCCTTCCTAGCAGTGACCATACTGGTCAGTGACCGTAGCCATTGTCTCCTCAAAAAAGAGATCTTCTGCCTACCGTCGTGAAGCTGGAGACCATAACCTACAACTATCTGTTGTCTGCTCCTCAACTTCATCCACCATCTGCACGCATGGCTTCACGTAACCCTGATCGGGGGGCTAAACGGGTACTCCACCTTGCCCAAGGGTGTCCCGTAGGCTAGCGGAGGGAAGGAGGCGCCTTACTTCTCCTTTGATAGGGGATACCCCTACCCCGCTAAAATATATAACACTATTTAAAAACTAAACTGACTGAGGGCAAGGTTGAAGGCAGGAGGTAGAAAATAGGGAAGATAACATTAAGAGATGGACAAACAGTAGTCTGACAGAATGAAGAATCAGGGCGAGAGACAGACAGTGTTGGAGATCCATTGCAGCAACCTTAACCGTGGAGACGGCACTTGATTGATTGATTGATCTTCCTTTGTAAGTTTTCAAATATAATTTCCTTCCTCTTGAAGAAAATACAAAGAATGATCAGCTGGCCATACACAGATTTCTGTCAAAAAGTTCAGATAAAGAATACTTTATTCGGACTTACTTGATCTATTCCTAAGTATTTTAATGCGGAGACCTCGATGTATTGGCTAGCTTTAATTTTGTTAGCCAGGCAGTGGCCTGCTTCTTGGGTAATAGGTCGGAGTCCTTGAGATTCTAGCTGTTGACACATGCCTTTCTCATAGGCTAGGTCTGACTTCAGGCCTGGGGGAAAAGTAAAAGGTGCCATAAAAAGCAATAAATGGTGTCAAATTTATTGTAAGATTATTAACTGATTCAGTGCCGAAGGATAATATATCGCCAAATATGACCTCCCATTTTTACTGAAGGACGATATATCGTTATACTAGGGTCATTGTGTTATTTGTTTTGTTTTGTGGTATCCTCCGCAATTTCAAAGTTCGGTGAGCGGAAATAGACATTATAATACTTGTTCATTTGATTGTGTTAGAAATGTTAGTTAAATATCCTTTACAGGACGTAGCAGTCAACTCCAGCATATTTTGGCTGTTTGTGATTCCTGGGCAAGTTTACATTCAGTAGTTTGTCAATGCTTTCTGAATGACCGGCTCTCATACCATTTTATAAAAACCAATGCAAGGCGGTCTGCTTCCAAATCGCCAGCTGCTGTGTTTCGAACGCGGTATGCGAGATTACGAATTGCGCCGGTAACTCCTTCGCCACAGAGCTTGCATGTGATTGTGTACCTACGTTTTATGTTTATTTTGCACTGAACCAGTTAACAGGAAACACAAGGAGTGGACATGATCAGCTTTACAAGAATATTGCCTTAAATAAAGGAGGATGTAATGGCAACAAGACTTCATCAGCAAATAAAAACAACAACAAAAACACAACAACAAAAACAGAAATTATACTAATATAACCATGTTAAGTAAAAAGGGTATGTAAGCATATACAGTGAACAATGGAATGCATTAAAATGAACAATGCTTATCGTGCATCAGGCACACTTAGAATAACAGGGTTTTTAATAAAAGAGAAGTTGAGGACATTATGACAACAGGGAATACACAGTTATAGCGTAATTAAGAGTTGCTTTTGAAAATAATACACATATATAATTATTGCTTCTTTTATAATTTTTTTATAATGTTAAGAAAGAACAATGGAATGCATTAAAGTGAACAATACTCATTGTGCATCAGGCACACTTAGAATAAAAGGGTTTTTAATAAAAGAGAAGTTGAGGACATTATGACAACAGGGAATACACAGTTTTGACAATAATACACATATATAATTATTGCTTCTTTTATAATTTTTTTTTAATGTTAAGAAAGATTGCTGTTAAATTTCTGGGATGGTAATTTGCAAAGTAGGGGGGGGGGGGGGGGGGGTTGTTTCTCTTCCTATCCGGTCAATTTGGTTTAAAATGTTGACTTCTCGACCTTGACTTGGCGATGTAAATTGCAAGTACTTCAGAAGTTGGAGAGAGTTTGGGCACAGGACGTTAGTGATAGAGTAAGCTGGCCCACAGCAAAAATCAGTCCAGGGTGGGCGACGATGTAATTCAAAATCAGCGAATGAAAATACAATTTTATTTGCTTTTTAGATAAATGTATGGTGGTGGCATGAAGAAATATCGCTGGCAGAATTAATCCGAAACCCCAAGGACCGAGATCTATGGAGATGCCTCAACACCTAAGCCAGTTGGCAGGGCACATGATAATGATGATGACAGTTGAGAATGAATGGGCTTAAGCTTTGTGATTTTTCATTATATATGTATAGGAACAATTCAGGCAAATTCATTCAAAATACCATTTGCGTTATCTGCTCCTTTAAACGTGTCGCTCAGTACAACTTATTTCGACATGCATTTTTTAAAGGGTTGCTTTCCTTAGCCTTTGACTGCCCCTAGTCTATCTGCGTGGCAGCAGGATCTTGTCTTTGTCTGCTCCCTATTCTTTGATCTGTCTGACATGGGGGTTCTTATCAGTAGCTACACTACCGCCAGTATAGGCCTATCTCTTAACCATCTACAACTTCAAGGTGGGGGGACACAACAGAGGATGAGAGGGGGGGGGGGGGCTATTGAATTATAATGAAATAAAGTATCAGCTGCGTATGCAGTAAGCCCATAAAGTATTGAAGGATTTTTAACTGAATAAGGTATGTTAAAATACAATTTCACCAGAACATCATAAAGTGTAACGTTTGTCATGACTTTCTACAAATATCTAGTTTTCATTCCAATATTCATAAAGTACGCTCCGAGAACCTAGATGTGCAATAAAAGTATATGATGCTATTTTGTGGCAATTGTAGACATTCAAATATCTAGTCACGGGGATAACATCAGATGGAAGTTACATTACAGAGATGGAGAACATAATTAGACAAGCAAAAACTGCACTCTATAAGTTTAGAACATTTTATGCCCTTGTCATTGGAAGATAGAAAAATAGTTCTTGAATATTACACAGAACCAGGTTTAACATATGGCTGCGAAATCTTGGACAGTTAGTAAGCAGTGAAAACTCCCTAGAGCACATGTGTCAAACTCAAGGCCCGCGAGCCACATCAGGCCCGGTGTACAATCATATCAGGCCCGAGAGGAATCAACCGACGTACAAATATATTTGGCCCGAGAGAGAATTTTAAGCAAAAATATTTTTAATAGTCACGATATAAAGTGCAAATCAAATTCCCTACTTAGCAACCTTGCCGAATGATAGGTTACCTGAGAGCGTTCTCGCTTTAAAATTACCAAGAGAAAAGTAAAGTTGATTCTGAAAACAGAGCCTTTCAAAGCCGCTGGGAGGCTGAATATTTGTTTACTGATATTGGCGGTAAACCCGTGTGTCTAATTTGTGGAGATTATGTTGCGGTGATCATAGATTATAATCTGAGAGGGCACTACAAGACTAAACATCACGACAAGTTAAACTGCCTGCCCAGTTCACTCGTCTCATTCCTGAAGAGATGCCCCGGCTTCGTTTACACGCGGCTCGAACCTTGAGCATGTTTGGTAGCACACTGAAATTGTTCTGGCGACTACATAAAAGCATGAGTGGGGTAGTCAAGAATAAGAGCATTTCTGACTTCCAAGGTGCTGACCTCATTTGGCAGAGGACTGACGAGGACAAGGGCAAAGCCCTCTTTGAACGCTATCTAGTGCAGAGCAACCAGACAGACATGGGAGGCCGAAATCTTGCCAAGTAGGTCACCTCAGACAAGTGCAAGGCCCAATAAACTTCGGATGAAGACACAGTGACGGTGAAATAAATCAAGGCTGTGCTTTGATGATAAAAAAAAACAGCGCCCCAGGGCCTGATGGCATAAGATACGACGACATCAATAGGTGTACCGACAACGAGCTAGAGAAACTAGCAGACATGTACAACAACAGTATAGGGAGTGCTAGCACCAAGGAGGAGTGGTTACACAGCTGTCTGATTCCCTTGCCGAAGCCTGACAAAGACCACACACAAATTCAGGGATATCGAATTATAACCATGCAGAATAAAATAGGCAAGCTGCTGGAGAAGGTAATTGCCAGGAAAATATCAAACCAGCTAGAGAGGCAAGATGTTTTCCCACCTACCCTGGGTGGGTACCGTCCAAAAAGAGAAACCTGGACCAATGCAGCAGTTTTTGCC
Organism: Cepaea hortensis; assembly: GCA_963921405.1. NCBI lineage: Eukaryota > Metazoa > Mollusca > Gastropoda > Stylommatophora > Helicidae > Cepaea > Cepaea hortensis. The sequence continues at coordinate 52,973,683 of OY992892.1, read as the reverse complement.
CATGATGTCTATGAAGGTCTCCACTCAGGCATTGAAACCTTTGCTGCAGCGATTGATCTTGAGGACGCGTACAACAGAGTACCATTGGATTTTTTTAATGCTTCAACTTCTCGAACTCAAAATAAGTCCATTCCTCCTTAGTTGGATCGCTGCAGCCCTCTTCCAACGGAAAGTAGTTTTTAGATGTGGCAGTTGGACTTCGGGACCAACAACAATATATCCTGGCCTACCACAGGGATCACCATTATCTCCGGTACTGTTCAACGCCTACACAGTGAGAATCACCAGTGAGCAGATCACTGGACCTGGCAGGACATTGTCATATGCCGATGATGTTTTAGTGTATCGTCAGGGTAAGGATAGAGAGCAGGTTGCTGTGGAACTACAAACCGAACTCAATCGCATAAACACTTGCTGTGTTGAAGCTGGGGCAATGGTCAACCCAACGAAGGCAACAGTGACTTGGTTCTCGTTGAATAATCATATTGTCAACACTCCAACACCAGCTGTACAGCTGTGTTCAGAGACGGTGGACAGAACGCAGGCAATGAATTACCTGGGGATACGGTTTGATCGAAGCCTTGTTTATAATGAGCACATAGCCCAAGTGATAACAAAGGCCAAGCGGGGTTTGGCTGCAATGCGGGTGATGGCGGCAGCAAACTGTGAGCAGCGCCATCTATGTCTTCTGTACGAGGGGCTGGTCATGTCTGTTTTTGAGTATGCAATGGCAATCCTGACTCTCAGCCGTAAGCAGAGAGAAAGAATGGAAAGGATACAGAATGAAGCTATGCGCATTATTCTTGGATGTACAAGAGATACAGCATGCAGGGCGATGCGCTACCTTCTTGATTTTCCAACCATTGAAGAGAGAATACATGTTTGCAGGGCACCCGCCTACCTCAGAGTTAACGGAAACACACAACATCCACTGCATAGTGAAATTAGGAAGGTGAAGGGCAGCAGATTAAAAAGAGGACGGTCGTGGATGGGTCAAGCCGAAGACATTCTTCAACAGGTGTGTTCACTTGAGGACTTAGAACCTGGCGAGGAGTGGGTACAAGTGCCAACAGATTTTTGCACATCCTTTTCAGTTTCCATCCAACTAGATAAAAAATGCAGACAAGAAATCCGGCTGCTGTGGAGGCTGAGGTACAAGCGTTGATTTTCGATAATTCGCTAGACAGTGGTGCTGTCATCTACACAGATGGGTCGGTCGTCCGACATGTGAGAAGCTCAAGGGCCTTTACAGCTCGGGCCGGAGGGAGAATTGTGAAGGAGGACTCTGGTGCTTTCACTGAAACCACAAGTAGCCTGACCATGGAAGTCATGGCAGTAAGTAAAGCAATAACATGGCTCGAGACACAGACATTCACCAGGGCTTGTTTCCTTAGCGACTCAATGAACATGATCAAGAGGATAGAGGAGGGGTCGATCCGAAGAGAATGGTTGCTGCCTCTGGAGCGGTCTCTGCTGGCAAAGATTAGTTTCATCTTCGTGCCAGGGCATGCGGGAGTACAAGGAAATGAGCGGGCTGACAAGTCGCAGGTGAGGCTACGGTGGAGGGCAGACGCGCCTTGGACCAGGCTGACATTCTGAATGCTCTACGAGAAGTAAGACTTTTGCGTGAACCAAGTGATGACTGTGAATCTACAACCATGGCCAGACTGCGAGAACACAAATTAAAAGAGGGATGGCCAAACAAGAACACTAACTGGTGTCGTTAGCCGCTACACGCTGTGGGATTTGCTGAGGAGGGGATCCGAGCAATTATGGACTGAATGGTTCGATGTGCAATGAGTATGATCTGTCGACTAACTAACTAACTGGTAGCACGCATCTGTGTGAGCAGCTGTATTCTGTGATTAACAAAACATCACACAGGAGTCCTCTTACTGATGAACACTTACAGTTCATCATGAGAATCTCAATGACAAAGAACATTACTCCCAACATAAACGAACTTGTAGCAAAGAAAAGATGCCAAACATCGTGCTATGACAAACTGATATAAGAGTGAAAATGTGTATACGAATGATCTTTTTATTATTACAATTTTTTTTTCTCTTTTAATTTATGTTAATGTTTAAAAAAGGTCCAATTTTCGGCTTATCGAATGTTTATCCTGTTCGGCCCGCAACCTTATGTGTGATATGAGTTTTGGCGCGCTGAGCGATTGAGTTGGACTCCCCTGCCCTAGAGGCCTTGGAAATGTAGTTATATAGAAAAATGCTGAACATTCCTTGGACAACCAAGTGAGTAATCTGAACATTTTTAGGGCGGCAAAGACAGCATGTCACAAACAATAGAGACGGACATAATTTTTGGCCATATTATGAGGATATAAAAACTTTAACATTATATGACAACCGGAAATATTAGTGGAAAGAGAGGAAGAGGAAGGCAGGGAGAGAAAATTCTTAACAGTCTTTTGTTATGAACGGAAGAGAATCAACACACGGAATGATCCATGCCGCCAGAAATGTAAATTTGTGGAGAAATATGTTCTCCTACGTCAGTCGGCAAGGAACTTGATGATCATGGCTCATATCGTGTGAACACTGCATGCTAGCTCAACAAACCCTAGTGTATCTTTCACAAGACCAAATGTAACTTCACACATGTCATTTGTTCAGTACACTCAACCATGCATCTTCAAACACCCATTTCACGTACGTCATTTTTTCAGTACACTCAACCATGCATCTCCAAACACCCATTTCACGTATCATCAAGTGTCACCTCTACATTGGTGCTTGAGTCTGCAACATCCGATGCCCTGTGTCTTTCCAGTGCATCTCTTGATGTCTGTCTACATGTATCGTCCTCTTATTGCTTGCATACCCCCCCCCCCCCCCATTTCTCCATTCAGAATAGCCTTTCTCAAGAGGACGTCTTTCTGTATACGGTTGAAGTACTTGAAGTGTCTGACTCTTATCCCATTCACTTGTATTTTCGTTCCTCCCAGTTTTTATTATCAAGACCACCATGTACCGTGATAATAAGCGTGGGCGGCCATGTTTCGCTATCTCACACGATCACCAGAGTCGTCGATCAGTTCTGTGTTCTTGTCTCGACCACGCCATATGGTCAAGCCATCCAGGTATTTACCTCTCTGCCTTTCCCTTATTCTTTTTCCCTCAATTTTGCCAACTGTCACAAATTTATGTAGCTTATTTCTTCTCATAACATGTCCCCGACAAATGTGACTGTCTGCATCTAATTTCTCTAATCAGTTTACGGTTGTTGTTTGCTTCTAGTAAGACTTGCTCACTGGGTTTTCTCTCTGTCCATGATATTCTTTACATTTCCCCAGAAAAGACATTTCCACTGCTATTAGATGTTATTCAGCTCGTCTTCTCATTGTCCACATCTCACACCCGTACAAAAGTACAGGTTCTATGTAGCACATGAACACTCTTTTTCTCGTTGCATTTTACATCTCTCTATTAGTGTCTTTATTATACTTCTTCGTTTGTTTCCTTCTTCTGGCATGATATAGCATCTTCAATCAATCATGTGCCATGCCGGAAAGCGTGGGCGGTAATTTCACTCGATCACCAGAGTCGTGGATCAGCTCAGTGTTCCTGTCTCGTCCATGCCATGTGGCCAAGCCATCCAGGTATTTTCCTCTCGGTCTTTCTCTTGGTCTGTTCCCTTCTATCTTGCCAGTTATCACTAAGTTCTCCAATCCATTTCTTCTCATAACATGTCCAACAAAGCTTGACTGTCTACGTCTAATTTCTCTAATCAATTTACGAGTTTCATTTGTCTCCTGTAGTACTTTGTCATTGGTTTTTATCTTATCTTATCATCTTATCTCTATATAATCACGCGAGCATGTTTTATCTCTGTAACCACGCAGGCCTATTTTCTCTATATTGATTGATTGATTGATTGATTGATTGATTGATCTAGGAACCGACATCACAGCATTCGGGACATTCCCATAAGCGCTCCGTCTCCATCCTCAGCAACCAGCGAAGAGTTCCAACACTAATAGTTCCAGTAGCAATCTGATTATATGTCTGTCTCGCCTTTCCTCTGAGCGTCGAGCGTCGGCCAGATCCTTTCGTCACTCCTCGCTGCCTCATTCTAACCAGACTATGGTGATCCATTTGCTCCTCCGAGGCGTACACGTGCTCCCACAAGGCAGCAACCACATCTGCCTTGTCATGCATCAATACTCCACCAAGTTCTGCCGAGCCAGCCAATCTGTCCGCCTGTTCATTCCCCCGCACACCGGCATGCCCAGGAGAAAAGACCCAGGTGATGCTCGCTACCTGTGACCTCCGAAGCGAAGCAAGCCACTCTGCACGAAGCTTGCCTGTTCTCACCCTTCTCAGCATGCTTTCTGAGTCAGTTACAATCACAATATGTGTATGTATCGTGTTTTCTATCCAGCGGAAAGCTGCACTGACCGCCCCCACCTCCATTCTTAAGCTAGATGTAGTGTCATCATACGCCAGGCTCTCCTGCACCAAACGCCGACCATTAGATTTTGCCAAGAACCCCCAAGCACTTCTCCTACCTCTCAACACCGACCCATCTGTGTAGATAATCACATCACCCGGGCGAGAATTTTCCTGAATTAATTGCTGAATTTCCACTTCCGTGGCCCCTGCTGGCCACTCCCTGCACTCCCGGCTCAATGTGATTATAACTCTGCACAAGTCTGACTGCACGGCTGGCACTCTGACCCACTCCTCTCCTCGCCTAATGTTCTCCAAGGGGCACACCTGTCTGATCGTATCCTCCGCCTGAGCCATCCATGATTTCCCTCTTATCAGTCTCTGACCTTTAACTACATCCAGCGCCTCATGCAACGGGTGATCTGTGTCTGCAGCTACTCTGAGGTATGCCTTCGCTTGCATCACCTTGTGCCTACCAGCAACAGTAGGCAGACCAAGGATGTAACGCATACACACTACTGGAGTGTCTCTGGTGCATCCCAGAATGACCCGCATAGCTTCATTCTGTATGCGCTCTAATTTCACCAGCTGACTCTTTGAGACAGTGAGCAGTCCTAGTCCATAATCAATCACTGAGAGGATCAAGTGCTGGTATAGTGTGAAGAGCATTCTCTGCTCTGTGTCCATTGCAGCCATAATTTTAAGTGCATTGAGTCCCTTTTGAGATCTTGTCACAACCGTCTCCACATGGTCCTTGAAGGACAGACTCCTGTCAAATGTGATTCCCAGATACTTCAGTTTGTTCTCTCTGTTGACGCTTCTACCATCTATCGTGAGGCTTGGGGCATCATCTCTCACAATCCTGTTGTCCAGAGAGCACCACAACACAGCCGCCTTTTCCGGGTTGATGACAGCACTCATTTCAGTACACCAGTCAATCACTTTGTCTACTGTCACCTGTAGCTCCTGAGCTGTTTGATCCCTATTTCTCCCCTGCCTGTATGCAAGAATATCATCTGCAAATGTTAGAATCCTTCCAACCCCTGGTGCTTCTAGGTATGCAATCTTGCTCGTATACACATTAAAGAGCACCGGTGAGATTGCAGATCCCTGTGGCAGTCCCGGGGTTAAAATATGTGGCTCTGAGGTCCATGCGCCCAGACGGAGAGCAACCTGACGAGAATGCAGGACGGCCGCTATCCAGTTCACTAACCAGGGATTGACCCCCTTCTCCATAAGTGCAGTCATCAAAATATCATAGCGAACTCTATTGTACGCATCCTCTCTATAAAACCACAGAAGCCTATTTTCTCTGTATAACAACGCAAGCCTATTTTCGCTATATAACAAGGGAAGCCTATTTCTCTGTATAACCACGAAAGCCTATTTTCTCTACATAACCAGTGAGCTATGAGATGAGGAAAGGATGCTTGCCCTGGAAAGAACACACATTGAGAAAACCTGAGATTAGTGTAACTTGAAAGGCCATTGTCTTGAATCCACGGGGCAAAAGAACTAGAGGAAGACATAAAAATATATAGGGAAGAGGCGTAGTTAATAAATGAATAATATGAGAATGACATTGACGGAGCGGCGTGGGAGTAGCAAATGAAAAAAAGGCTTGGTGTATGTTGGATTGGGGGGGGGGGGGGGGGGGAGGGCATGCCCCAGTGGTAGCTAAAGTGTAAAAGAAATGTAACACGTGATCACTCTAACTTTTTATTTTTAACCCAGATGTGATATGCTGCTTCAGATTTTCAATTTTACTACTTTATAACTTTCTTCTTTCTGCCTCGCACATATTAACATCTGCTTCCACGTGTCCTAGGTTAGAATCACTATCATCTGAGTAAATGCCATTTCGTGATTAATTGTCTTAAACGACTTCCGTATCTGCCATGGGCTCATATATTGCCGAAATGTGTCATTGTGTTATAATACAAAATGTCTGCTTTCATATCAAGAACATTTAATTCATAACTGTGACACATCCCTAATTCCCCATTTCCCGCCATCCATTTTGTTTGGCTCAAACCTACATTATGTTTTGCACTGCATCTGTTAACTTGTTCTTGTAGATTTCCATTTAGTAATTGTTAAGAAATTCTTGGTACTATCCTTGCTGACAATATTAATTTTTGTTTTCTGTACATGTATTTCTAAGCCATTTTCATCACTTAATGTCTATACTTCAAACACTCACATACCAACTAATATCATCTTGGATTTTGGCTTGATGTGTGACAGCCATTTCTCGCTGACGTTTTCAAAGGATTTCGGAAGGCTTATATCAAAGCACACATAGCATATATCAACCTGGAAAAAAAAGAGACAGTTCATTTAATAATATCAATTTTAAGAGACCAATAGATTTGCAATGTTTATATACAGAGGAGCAGTCCTCGTGGTTATCCATCATGTGCCTTGCCGATAAGCGTGGGCGGTCATGTTCTGCCATCACACTCGATCACCAGAGCCGTGGATCAGCTCCGTGTTTCTGTCTCGACCGTGCCACGTGGCCAAGACATCCAGGTATTTAATTCTTGGTCTTTCCTTTGGTCTCCTCCCTTCCATCTTGCCAGTTGTCACCAAGTTCTCCAATTCATTTCTTCTCATAACATGCCCAAAACATGTTGACTGTCTACGTCTAATGTCTCTAATCAGTTTACGATCTTCATTTGTTTCTTGAAGGACTTGTTCATTGGTTTTTCTGTCTGTCCATGGTATTCTTTGCATTTTCCTCAGAAACCACATTTCCACAGCCATCAGATGTTTTTCAGCTTGTCTGCTCATTGTCCACGCTTCACATCCATATAAAAGTACAGGTTCTATGTAGCACTTCAACACTCTTTTTCTCCTTTCAATTGATATCTTTTTATTGGTCAGTATGTTTTTCATCTTGCAAAAGGAGTGGCGGGATAGGGGTATCCCCTATCAAAGGAGAAGTAAAGTGCCTCCTTCCCTCCGCTAGCCTACGTGACACCCTTGGGCAAAGTGGAGTACCCGTTTAGCGACCCTATCAGGGTTACGTGAAGCCATGGGTGCAGGTGGTGGATGAGGTTGAAGAGCAGCCGACAGATTGTTGTGGGTTATGGTCTCCAGCCTCACAACGGCAGGCAGAGGATTTCCCTTTTTTTTTTTTAAGGAGACAATGGCTACGGTCATTGATCAATATGGTCACTGCTAAGAAGGAAAGCAATGGCAAACTACCTTCTTCACAGATGCCAAGAACATTATGTTTTCCTATATCATCGACATTCAGAGAAACGGCGTAAATGGGTGCTCCATAGGATGCTCCATACCTCGCCAGGTAGGGATAGTCATGTGCACCAGGTGACTCCAGACCGTCAGCAGGCTATTAGGTGCAAAAGATTATTATCATTAAAAGTAGGAACCTGGAATGTTATAACAATGAATTCAGATGGAAAATTTGAAAACATCAAACAAGAAATGGGATGAGAGAATATTAATATATTAGGAATTTGTGAAACCAGATGGAGAGGGGCAGGGATTAAGACAGGAGAGGATTGTAAGATTATTTATTCTGGAGGAGAAGAACGGCAAAGAGGTGTAGCCATTATGTTGTATCGGCGAAAATCAAATTCTATTGAAGGTTAATGGGCTGTGTCAGAGTTCTATTAGTAAAATTGAACGGAAGACCTTTTAAAATAAATGTCATTCAAGTATATGCTTCAACAAGTGAATGCAGTGAAGAAAGTATAGATACATTTTATAATGACATGGAGCGTGCTTTGAAGAAATGTAAAAAGTCGGAAATAAATATTATAATGCGTGATTTCAATGCAAAAGTGGGCAATCAAGGTGATGGATGCAGTGTAAGCAACCATGGTTTGGGAGAGCGAAACGAAAGAGGATACAGACTTGTAGAATGGGCAAAAGAACAAGAAATGCTTGTAGGAAACACCTGGTTTAAACAACATCCTAGACGAGTATGGACATGGAGGAGTCCAGACAGCAGGATTAAAAACCAGATAGATTACATCCTGATTAGCAGAAGGTTTCGAAATGCGCTAACAGTCGAAAGAACAGTTCCCAATGCAGACTGTTACAGTGATCACATATTAATTAAAGGCACACTGAGGGTAAAGTTAAAGAAAGTCAAGTATACAACCGGAAACACTAAATATGATTTGTGCAAATTGAAAACTGACCCCAAAAATACAAGATAATTTTAAGATAGAAGTAAAGAACAAATTTGATATATTATCTGATACATTGATCCTATTTCAAGATGTGGATGATCAATGGGAAATTTTGAAGAATTCAATCAGTTTAGCTGCAGAAAAAACTATTCCAAAATTATAGAAAGTGAGTCGTCAGACATGGATGACTGGAGAAATTTTACAGCTAATGTAAACAAGAAGACAGAACAAAAATAATCCTGCCAAATATAAAGAAATTCACAGAAAAGTCAGAACATTATGTAAGGAGGCAAAAGAAGCATGGCTCGAGAAAAATTACATAGAATTTGAAAAAACAACAAAACAGTAAACATACCAAACTAATGAAAAAAAAAATTCAGGAGCTTACTAATCAAAGAACACATACATCAGCAGGCTGCCTAGAGATAAATGATGGAAACATTATAATAGAAAAAAAAAGATGTTACATGTATGGTCAGATTATGTGAAAAACCTTTATGGTGATAACAGAGAAGAACAGTATGATATTAAAAACAATAATGAAGGATCATCAATTATGAAGATGGAGGTTCAGAATGCTCTTAATCATATGAAATCTAGCAAGACCCTCGGTTCAGACAGCATCACAACAGAAATTACTAATGCTTTAGAAGAATACGGAGTAGATAAAGTTACCAGACTTCTGAATACCATATATGATACTGGAGATATACGTCATGAATGATTTAATTCTGTATTTATTGCAATCCCAAAGAAATCAGGAGCCTTGGAATGTGATCAACATCGAACAATTAGTATAATGAGTCACATCACGAAGATTTTGTTAGGAATTATCATGCAAAGATTTAGGAAGAAAATACAACATGAAATAGGAGAGGAACAATGCGGGTTTGTAGAAGGCAAGGGTACAGTAAATGCTGTGTACATACTGAGAACAGTAATTGAACGTTCTATAGAAGTAAACAGAGATCTGTATCTTTGCTTTATTGACTGTACAAAGGCTTTCGATAAAGTGAGACATGTCGACATGATACCGATGCTTGAAGAGCAGTATAACAGTCACCGACAAGCATGAATTTTTCAAGTTTGTTTACTCATGTGATCCCCCTTATATGTAGACACATACATATGGACTGGGTTTAAGTGTGTAAGGTGTAACATGAATGACCGAGATTAAGCACAGAATAAGGCAAGCAAAAGCTGCATTTCAGAAATTTAAAATAATCTTATGCAGTAAGCCACTATCATTGAATGTAAGAGAGTGCTTAAATGCCATATAGATCTGTTTTGCAGCATGGCAGTGAATTTTGGAAAGTAAATGAACAAACTAGGAAGAACTTGGAAGTAATAGTACCTGAAACGAGTGTTGGGAATTCCTTGTACTGCTAGAGTAACTAACAACGATTGCCTGAAATAGGCTGGTACAACTAGAACATTATATAAAACAATAAGAAAGAGTGATATTGGAGAAAATCGAGGCAGAGGCAGACGCAGACGCAGAGAAATTATGCTGGATGGATGAGACGGTGGCATGGAGGAATATCATTAGCAGAGTTGATCCGAAACACTAAAGACCGAGATATGTGGAGAGACATAAACGTCTACACCAGGTAGCGAACATTCTGCGCTATGCATGTGAACTTGTTCTACTAGCTTTTAACTCTTGCTCGCTTTCTGCTAGTAATACTGCATCATCATCATACCTAAGATTGCCTGTCTGTCTTTCGATACGGCAGTTTGCTACTTTATTTCTGTGCTACATCTTCCATCAAATGTCTCCGTGTTTGACTGCATAATCTGTACTACATACTGACCATGTCAGAATTTTCGTTCTCTTTAGAACTGCCATGTATTAGTCTTGCTTCGTTTATTCATTTGTTAAATTTCAATACTGCTACCCGGTTCAACCGCATAAGAAATGTTATAATTAGGGCCCAACCAAGGATCAGATTAATAATCCTGAGACCGAATCAGTCACATTTCGGATATTAATTTAAAAGGGACTGCTATCCACAGGAGGCAATGCACAAATAACTTGATAAACGTTTAATTATAATCTAAACTTCTCGCTCTCTTCTACCACCTTGTCCAGAATAATGTGCAAGTCATTTTCAGACAGGACATTCTTCTTCTTCTTTCGTTCGCTTGAAATATGTCTATATCTGCAATGTCGTCTCTTGCATGAATTGAACTGTTTTTTTCAGTTCACACAGTGGTCCATAGAGTTTATCTTCCACTGTCGTCTCTCTAGGCCAGAAGGTTTGCCTAGATATGTTATATTTTGGGCAGTCTTGGAGTATGTGCTCTGCTGTCTGCGACGCCAATCCACATGTGCACATGGCTGTTTCACCAATCTTGAATTTTGTATACATGTGGTTGCGTAATCTATTGTGTCCTGTTCTGAGCCGCAGAATAATGACTTGTTCTGGTCTGTCCATAATGTGGTAGTCATCTTGAGCAGGTTTTGGTGGCTTTCTGACTGATTTGATCATTCTTTTCTTTTGGTGGTATGTAACGGGCACATCAGGCTGTTCCTCTTTGGCTCCTTCCTTAGCCAATTGATCAGCTCTGTCGTTTCCGGGTACTCCACAGTGGGATGGTATCCACTGTATGGTGACTTTATGCTGACTGCTAAGTTCAGAAAGTAGTGTCCTTAGTACTGGCAATTTCCCAGAGAGGAGCGCCTCGAGTACTGATTTTGCATCTGTTAGTAGCACCACAGGTTGTGTACCATTGCTGTTATTTAGTAATTTCTCTGTTGCTATCTTGATTGCCTCAATTTCGGCATCATAGTTATGGCAGTACTTTCCTGTCGGTACTCTGGCTGTGTCCCTAGTATTATTTGGGTATTCTATGTACACTCCCGCTCCTCCATTTCGAACAGCATTTTGTGCTGACCCATCTGTGTAGACTCGGATCCAGAGGTCCTGTGGGTATTCTTCATCAAGGAAGCTGAGAGTGGCTGTTCTGCGCTGCACACTGTTCTGTTCTTCCTTGTCAAATATTCCTCTCACTTTTGTCTGGATTTGTAACGATAGTCTATGCTCATCTTTCCACGGAGTTCGCTCTGGAATAGTTGTTAGGGGGATACCAACTGTGGGCAGATCAGTGGTTTCTCTGCAGAGTCGTTTGGCCTGGTGGATAAAACTACTTCTTTTCAACCGCCCCATAGCTAGGTTTTCAAATCTGTTCTTCATAGGGTGGCCTGGCAAGCTGAGGAACTTTTCTGCTTGTATTAGCGTTTTCGTATCTCTGCGCTCACTCAGTGCCTGTGTCCTCCCCATCTTCTCCATTTCCACTATAGGGGTTGATCTCATCCCTCCTGTGGTGACTCTAAGTGCTTGATTTTGCACCTTGTCCAGCTCTTGTAGTGTGGTATTTGATGCTGAACACCACGCAGTTGACCCATATTCCAGGTGTGGTCGTATGCTCTGTTGGTAAACTTTGCTAAGTATTTTCGTACTGGCTCCCCATGTGGTTCCACTTAGCTTTCTCAGGATGGCTATTTTCCTTCTGGCTTTTGCTACTGCTTTGTTGATGTGCTTTCTCCATGTCAGCTTGCCATCAAATGTTACTCCAAGGTATGTTGGTTCTTTATCTTCTCTTAGGGGTGTTCCATTTATCTGGATGATCCCTGCCTTTTGTTTTGGAGAGAGGGTAAATAGGGTGGTGCTGCACTTGTCAGTGTTTATGCTGACACACCATCTATTTGCCCATGCAGCAAATGAATCTACAGCTCTTTGTAGCAATCTGGTGGCCACTGATGCATATTCATTTGTGCTCCATAGAACCAGGTCATCGGCGTACATTGCCGCTTTAATTCCATGCGGTAGGTGAGCAACAAGATCATTGATGAAGATTAGAAAAAGTGTGGGGGACAAGACTCCGCCCTGGGGGACACCGTGACGCAGTAGTACTTTCTTGCTCTTGAGTCCGTCTATCTGTACTCGGGCTCTTCTGTTGTGCAAGTATGCTTTCACCCATTTGTACATTCTTCCATTGACTTTGCAGTTTCTCAGTTTCTTCATCAGACCTTCTTTCCAGACATTGTCAAAGGCTTTCTTCAGATCTATCCATGCCGCAAGCACCAGCTTCTTCTCTTGGAATGCATCCTCAATTTCTTGAGAGAGGTAGGTTGTCTGATCTTCCGTAGAGTAGCACTGCCTAAAGCCAGCCTGCTGTGGCACAAGGATGTTTTTACTTTCAATGTACCACTGCAGTCTGTGATTGATGATGCGCTCCAGTGTTTTGCAGAGACAGCTGGTGAGGCTAATTGGTCTGTAGCTAGAGGCAATGGAACCATCTTTCCCTGATTTTAGGAGGGGTATCATGATTGCTTCTCTCCAGGCTTGTGGAACACTGCCTAAGGTCCAGCTGTTATTGAAGATCTGCAACAGCTTTGTTTTGGCCTCTGTTCCTAGGTTCCTGATCATTTCATTGGAGATACCATCAGCTCCTGGTGACTTTCTCATTTTCAGTTTTGATATGGCTAGCTCCAGTTCGCTGATTGTGATGGGTGCCTCCAGAACCTCATGTACTATTTCCTTCTGTCCTGTATGTTGTCGTTTCTCTCGAATCTCTTGTTGTTTCTCTGGACTAATTTTGATATTGCTATCTTGTGCGAACGAGTCCGCAAAATGGTCAGCTGCTTGCTTTCTTGTTAAGATTTTTCCATCTTTATGTAGTGCAATTTTTGAGTTTCTCCCTGTGCCCTCGTCATTAAGCTGTTTTATTAGCTTCCACAATTTCCTTGTGTCTCTTTCAAAGTTCAGAGACTCTGTTTTCTCCTGCCAGCTTTTCCGTCTAGCCTGCAGCTTGGCCCTTTGAAATTTGGCTTTTGCATGCTGGAATTTATTGTGGTGCTCTTGGCTGGGTGTGGCCTCTGCTTGCTTTCTACACACTTCAACATCATTATGCAACTGTTCCAGTTCACTACTCCAGTAGGGTTTATATTGTTTACGGGCTCCTCTTGGTACTGTTTCTCGCGCTGCCTGTAGTATGCATTTCCCAAACTCTTCAACTGCTTTATTTATGTCTTTCTCAGTGTTCAGGTTTCTAACCAGTATGCTGGTGAGATGCTTGTACATTGCCCAGTCTGCTTTCTTGTAGTTCCACCTCGAGAGGGTGCTGCTTTCACTTACAAGCTCATTTTCTACGGTTAGAAAGACTGGCCGATGGTCACTGCCACCAAGTTGTTTCCCAACAGTTCGTGTAATGTTCCACTCCAGGTCTGGTGAATGAAAAGCCAGGTCAGGTGTAGTTGTAGAGTGCCATGATCTCGAGTAGAAAGTATGTGGGTCGGACGGCTTGTTAATCAACATGAATCTATTCTCATCCTGCCAGTCTTCCAGTCTCTCTCCTCTCTGGTCCATGTGATCATAGCCCCAGCTCTGCGAGTGGCTGTTGAAATCGCCACACACAATCATTTTTTCTTTTAGTGGTAGAGTGTTCAGTGCCTGTGGGCGGTCACTTGGACAGTATTAATTGATCAGATGTAGATCTGTATTACCTGTCTTAAGTTTAAGTGTCTGATACTCAGCCCCTTCCATGTAGACTTTGATTTGGGAAGCCATGATGTTATTTCTTACAAGGGTCAGTATCCCACCTTTTCGCCTGTTCTTTCGGTCAGATCGGTAACACTGGTAGCCTCTGATTTTGAAGGCTATATTTTCATTGAGGTGAGTTTCTTGCAAGCAACATATGCTTACTTTTTCTTGGTCCAAGATTTTTTCTAATTCTATTTTTTTGTTGCTGACTCCCTCCGCATTCCAGTGCATTATTTTAAGTCTTCGTTTAGTATGGCCAGTCGTCCTATTCTCATGTCCCCTGGCTCCACAGGACATCTGAGAAGGACCTCCAGTAGTTGGGGTTGGATCCTTTCGAGACATAGGGCCCGGCACTGCACCTGCCTGGGGGTCCAAAGCAGGGCGAGCACCATAACGATTAGCAGTAGTCGACATATTCCATTTTGCGTGATTGCGTGGCATCCTGATTTCTGTGGTGCGCCTCTTGGCTGGTTGCCTCCGTCTTCAGCACCTTTCTTTGCTAGAGCAGACTGTGGTCTCACTCGAGTGTAGATGTGTACGCGCGCACACACCTGTCTGCGCATGCATGTACGTGCATACACATCTAGAGCATACTGGTTATTTTCCGGCGCCAGAGACTCGCCGTCGCCCCTTCTCCTGTTAGTTTAAACAGGTCCGCCACGTGAAGGCCAGGAGTTGGACTTTTGCTGCATAGGTTATGTATTCACGAGCCATTGAGGTATTTGAGCAATGTTGGGCGCTCACCCCAACACCGCGCCTCGGCTACATACAGCAACATTTGGAACCCAGACAGGACATAATATTCATGATATGGCAGAGGGAAAACATGGCAGAAAACGGAAATACAGCGTGCAGTGGGGGATTGTGTTCTGTTGCAATATATCATGTGAGATGGTAATGTAAGTAACATTATATTAGCTTTGATTTCATAAATCTAAAATATCTTACGTGCCACAGCCTTGTAATATTTTTAGTAAATAGGCTAATTTACTAGGGCTTCACGTGCAAACCTTTAAAGTGTGATAGAAATTACAATAACCATGCCACTGACATGTAATATGTCAATATTGTTGTTGAAGATGTCACGAGTGTTAAGCACGCGACTTCACTGTGCAGACGAACACGGTGACGTCATAAGGATAGTAGAAAGATGGCCGCTCCACTTTTGAAATGCACCAAAGACGTGCAGCGCTCTGTTATCCATTTTTTTATTTTTTAAATCAGTGAAGGTGTGAAAGCTTCATTGACAAATGAAGGTCCTATATGGTGATGCACATGCCTGTCAGTGCAGCAAGTGTTTTAGTGGAGTAAGAAGTTTCAAAACGGCGTGACTTCTGTGACAGATTGTTCACGACCGGGTCAGTCACACCGGGGAATGACCCCAGAGTCGATTTGTATGCAGGAACCAAAGCACGTTATCCTGCGTTGCATGCAGTGATGACAACATCGAAAAATCATACATTTGTTCTTTACTTTTTTTCTTCAGAATATATTCACCAAAAAAACTGTTAAGGTTTTCATTTGAATCCCCCTCGTATAATGTGAAAAGGAAATGCTGGTTACCTGAGAAAGGTGTTCTGTAATGGCGTGTTCATTGTTGGGGTCAATAATTTGAATGCTGTAAATATTGTCACCAACCCGGACTGTGTTATCCTTGCAGCTTGTGTGCCGATGGCAATCGTCGCCCCTGGCAGAGAAGAAATGTTTTTAATGGTACAAACTAAAACAGTGGTTCCCAAACTATGTGATGTAACCAAGTGACAGATGTGGGAAGATTCAGTGTTCATTTTTGTAATTGTTTGTGTAGCTTCCTAGTCACATTTAATGTTCATTGATTTGTGACATAGTTTCCATAAAACTTAACCCCGATTTTCTCTAACAATATTAAGTCTGTTTTAAGTCGTTATAAAGGAAAGCAGTAGCACATTGGCTAGCGTGCCCGCCCACCTGTCCGGTGGCAAGGGTTACAATTGTTATCGAGGAGAAATTCTTGTAAAACTTGGCCTGGGCTCCCAGGTTAACCCAGCCTAAAACGGAGACAATTTCTTGGACAGTTAAGGTGTCCAGCGCGATATTGACCACAACACCGCTCAGGTACCGATTATTCCAAAATACAGGTTGTATTTTTAATGACTGTGCAGTATTTGAAAATATTGCCGGTCCAAGTTTTAAGTTTACCTATTAAGTTGCATGAACTTTACAGAGGGTGAATATAAAACTTGAACCGGCAATATTTTCAAACACTGCACGGTCATAAAAATATATCCTATATTAGGACTAGTAACCCCCCCCCCCTCCCCCTAATCTAAATAGGTATCAAGGAATGTAAATATGTCCTTTACTTATTTACCCTTCACTGTCCTGTTCTCCTACCTCGGTTGCTGTCTTCTCTTCTAACTTTCCTCATCCTCCTCATCGTCTGGCCATCTATTTTAAGTGACTCATTAACAGTACATTGACTGATACTTCTATACAAGAACTGAGTCATTCGTAGAATATATTTAAAATGAGGTTTTCACAAACAGGAGATAACTGTCATAAATGTAGAGTTGAACTTTGACAGAAACGGTCATATACAACAATCTTAACCATGCTGGCGCATGAGTAATAGTGGTATGTTAAATATAAACAAGTTAATAATGTACCAAGCAGCGCACCATATATGTATTGGTTGCTAAATACATGCAGTTCTGAACATCATATCCGATCCTGATGTGACACGAACTCATCATATCCTACTTGTCCCGTTAAGTCTTCTATCCAATATGCTATTATTGCAAGATTGATCTAAATCCCTGGCATTCATGATTTCAGTTACCACTGATTACAATCTTCAGCAGAATCATATACCCAGCACACTGGTGTAGGCGTCCATGTATCTCCACAGATCTCGGTTCTTCGTTTTATGGATTAATTCTCCTTATGCAAAATCTCCATGGTACTGTCTTAGACTTAGGCTTAGAATGATTTCTCTAACTACCTCTGTCCGTTCTACTGTTGAATTCCTAAGTCGTCACAATGTTCTCCAATCCATCTTGGCTCATTATATAACCAAAGAACACTGTTTATCTCTTTCTTATAGCTGCTTTTAATTGTTCTACTTTCATTATCCTCATCCAGACAATCACTAATGGTTACTTTGGCCTTCAGAAAGGTATAGAAAGATGTATGTGGAAAGCTTAACTTTCTCGGTAATAGATAATAATATAAACAACACAAACATCAACAAAATAAAAAAATGACAGGTAAGCTAATAAAATAAGATTCATAATCGCTGAGTTCTGCACCAGACCAGAAATAAGACGAAGAAGAAGATATTAGGCCTATGTTAATAATGATTGTTAGTCAAAATTATACTTTATAATTCAACACAGTAACCTAATGTTTAAAGATATACTGTACCAACTGTAATATTGATATAAAGTAAAGCGAGTATGTACAGGCCCTTTTCTACCATTTGAATCGTGATAGGTTTATCGTGCCAACCCCATGTGCTTATAGAACAAAGGGAACTAGACGAGTATGTGGTCAATAACACAACTACCGCTTTTACTTCCTATGACATTTTCTGGTACCCATTTTAAGTGGGTTCGACCTGGGAGCACCCTTTTTATCTTAGACAAACGAACGGCATTGATATTACAGTGTTTATCCTGTACTTACATGGCCGACAACACATCAGCACTCGGAAAGACACCTTCTGTTATTGTTCTTGCCAGACTGGTTTTCCCCGAGCCATGATCTCCAATGAGAAGCACTTTAATTGTGTAAACCTTTGGCGCCATCGGTGTATCTGTTCACTTGTATGCTGATAGTAACAGAGAAAATGGAAACAAAGGCGTCACTCATTGTACCTATGTGCACACAGAAGACATTATACAAACTAATTAGCATCGTCAGTGTGCAGCTTTTACGACCATTATTCGGCTCGATAGTAAATTCAGTAAATAGTTAGTTGCATATTCTTTCCTTAACGTCGAAATCAACCACAGCATTTCATGTCTGTTTGCGTTTTTAGACATCTGAACGTTCAGTGGTTTGACATTACTTTCTGAACTGCCAACGCTCATTGTGAAAATCAACACAGAGCGATCTGATCCCAACGCAACTGACTTTACACCCGGTGTGTTGGGATTACTAAATAGTGTTCACTACTTCTAAGCAGCAGACGTCGACAGAAATGGTTAGCAGAGGAAGATTGTTAGACAGTTAGGACTCTGCCTTGGACGGGTATAGACACTGCATCGGATTCGGGAAAACAATGAGTAAGATACGACACCAGGTCGTTCTAGGAGATGGAAGAAAACACAAATTCGACTCCAGGGAGGCGGCAATAAGAAGGCTAAAAGGAACTTTTGATTTTGTGCCAAAGGATACTATTTCGCCAAAATGTGACTTGCCATTTGGACCGAGGGGCACTATATCACCGTTCTAAGGTCATGGTGTTATTTGTTTCGAATCTATAGTCTGCATATGGCGACAATGCCTTATTGAAAGACACGTGTACAAACACAGCTAACTAAACAGCCTCAAAAAGGGTATCGTCATTAGCTAGATCTATCATTCACCTGAACTGACAACTATGGAATAAGTCTTCTGATGTATAGTTCTCACCCTTTCTCACTATGAATGCCAATCAATACCTATAAATGTACGAGTCTCTTGCTTAAATTAATAACTTAAGCATGATCACAAATCTTGTTTTGTTAAAGTTGGAAGTTGAAACATGCGCATTACAAAGAAATGAGACAGCCGTGTTAGACATCATTCGTGTAGTGCATTAGTTGTAAATAGAGCTATTTCTTCGAATAACCGTTAACAGTATGTAAATAAAATCAAATACATACGTTCATAGCATCATAATTATACTGCTATGTTATACTAGCCACACTAATTTACAACGGTGATATTATATCATATATAACACAGTAATATATGTGAGAAACATTTACTGCACAGTGTGTAATCATGACTTCAATATGGTCTGACAAAAACATACACATTAAACAGGATGTGATATCGTGTGTTATACACAGCGGACACCATGAAGTTAAAGATAAACTACGGTGAACTATGTAACGCGAAAGAAAATGGAAATGTAAACAGAGTTTTACAAACCTGTGTGTGAATGTTAAACATCGGTAGAGTCGTTTGCTGTTCACATAAATAGACACGTGCTACTGTTGGTTTAGCTAAAGTCCACTGGTTTCTGGTTAAGTGTCTTGACTGTTTAAAAAAAAAATAGAAGAAAATAAATATGAAACAATAACAATTCAAGACTGAGAGAGCTCTCTACCGGGAAGTATTTAAAAAAAAAACACACAGTTATAGAAAATAACGGTATTACAAACCAGACATTCTCAAGTGTATACGGGCATTGGAAGAGCTGTGGAAAGATATTACAAACCAGACTTTAACAAATGCATACGGACACTGAGAAAGCTGTGGAGAGATATTACAAACCAGACTTTAACAAATGCATACGGACACTGAGAAAGCTGTGGAGAGATATTACAAACCAGACTTTAACAAATGCATACGGACACTGAGAAAGCTGTGGAGAGATATTACAAACCAGACGTTACCTAGTGTGTAGGGACATGGAGAAAGTTGCAGAAAGACATTACACACCTGGAATTACCAACCGTATGCTGGCATATAGAATGTTATGGAAACATTACAAACCAAATATTAGCGAGTATATATGGGCATTGGGACAGTTATGGAAACATTACAAACCAAATATTAGCAAGTATATATAAGCATTGAGAAAGTTATGGAAACATTACAAACCAAATATTAGCAAGTATATATGGGCATTGGGAAAGCTGTGGAAACATATTACAAACCAAATGTCAGCAAGTATATAGGGGCATTGAGACAGTAATGGAAACATTATAAACCAAATGTTAGCGTGTATGTTGGGACATTGGGAAAGTTATGAAAACATATTACAAACCAAATGTCAGTAAGTATATACGGGCATTGAGCAAGTTGTGGAGTCCATTTCATTATCCTTTTCTAGACAATCGATGTTAATTACCCTGGCCGGCTGAGGTATTCGCACCATTGGTCTCAGAGAGTACATTTCCATTGCCTCTATGATTGTCCTAATTTGTTGACTTACATACCAAGATTTACAACCATACAACAGAACAGGTTTGATACAGCATTTCGGTATTCTTTTTCCTGACATTCATTAACATTGATTTATTACATAAAATACTTTTCATCTTCTAAAGTCCAGCTTTTGCTTCGTCTATTGTGCCGCTAATCCCAGTCATACAATTATGTCTGATATTACTATTACACCCACAAATTTGCATTTATTGACTGCTGTCGCATATTTCCTTCTGTTTTAATATAACAACTTGTTGGTGTGTTTGATGGTATCACACGATGGTGAGGGTGATGATGATATTGGGTTTATCTCAACAAGGTCTGATTTTCACCGCCCCATTTTATAACATACATTTCATTTACATTCTTCAACAATTAAAATTATTTCAGTGTTCGTATATCCAGCCAAGGTTTGAGGCGGCCTGTCACTGGCCACTGTTTATTTTTTTGCACATCTCCTGCTCAACTAACCAATCAGCATTTTTCCAAGCTCCAGCTAGAGGGAGCAGAGGCTGAGAGGTCACGGTATCGCCATCAGAATATCCGGATATGATACCAGTAGAGGGCTGGGCAGTTTTCCAACAACCGCTGGCATCTAATGGTATTACACTTCCTCCTGGTCTTTTGGGTAGTGAGATCGGATACCTAGTCTTCTCAGATAAGAGCGAGAAAAGTGCAACAGTCTTGCACGTTAAAAATGCCACAACAATAGCAGACTTCAAAGAGTGAGCAGAAACGCTGCTGCATTGGGAAAAAAAGATATGAAAGAAAAACCATTCCATGGCTAGATAGAACCCAAACTCTTGGATGGAATCTGTCTAGAGCAGGGGTGGGCAAACT
Source organism: Cepaea hortensis (assembly GCA_963921405.1). Lineage (NCBI taxonomy): Eukaryota > Metazoa > Mollusca > Gastropoda > Stylommatophora > Helicidae > Cepaea > Cepaea hortensis. The sequence continues at coordinate 52,952,602 of OY992892.1, read as the reverse complement.
TTTCGTGCGGAGGGCCGCATTGACAAATGTAAAGCTATTGGCGGGCCACATGGATATATATATATATATATATATATATATATATATATATATATATATATATATATATATATATATATATATATATATATATATATATATATCCATTTTGTTTACAGCAACCTATCAAAATAAGTAATTATTAATTATTTATAGGTTATTAAGCAGTATAAATAACTAATTATTGCAATTTTATTTTACGTATTCACTTATACATTGTATTTGACAATATGGACAACAACTTTTACTAATTTGTTAACACGATTTTACAACTTGTTATTATAACAAATATTCTTTATTATCTATCAATGGCTTTAATTTAGACACACAGCGACTACATTGTCACTACAGTTGTTGATTTCTAATGAGATGTATGTAACTGCTTGCAATTTTTGACAATATTCTTGAAATGTGGAGCAAGTTTACTTGTTGAAATTCGCATGACAGCATGCACGTTGCAGCCCGACAATAATGACCTATTCTTAGATTTGTTGATTTTCAAGCAAGAGATTGCTTGTTCGAAAATGTATGTTGATCCAAATAATGATAAAAGTTTAGCTGCAAAGTTCTTTTTTAAAGTTGGGAAATGATTATTGTGATAAAGATCCATAAAAATCCAGCAAACCATCAGTCTTGAATTTCTCTTTCAGGTCATCATCTGCTCGTAAGTCAAGCAGCTCCAACTGTATGTCCTCTGTGGCTGTATCAGCTTCTGCACTAAAACGTGAACTGAGAATTGAACTATGGCTCTAATTTCTTGAAATCTTGGAATCTCCATCCAAATTCTTCAATCAATACATCTAATTGGGGTTTGTATTTTTCAGTCATTTCACCAGAAATGGTTTCTTGTTTCAGCAAAGGGAAGTGACAATACCTTTTTTCACTTGCTTGTCTGGAGAACATTGATAGTTTTGGCTGAAATGATTTTACATACACATACAATTCATGTGCAAACACACCATTGCCATGAAGTTTGACATTCAGTTCATTTAACTTTTCCATAATTTCAATGGCAAACATAAAGTCTAACTGCCACTCTTTATTGACAATGTTAGTATTAAAGTCACATGCAATGCCCTTCATCTCTAGGAACATCACTATTTCTTCTCTGAGTTCCCACACTCACCTCAACACCTTGATGGATCAAACAGTGAAGTGTTAATAATGTGTTGTTAGGATATTCTGCTTTAATCTTATCACTTATCAACTTTACCTGACCTACATTTTTTCCAGTCAAAGCACGAGCTCCGTCAGTTGTAACACTTACCGTCTTGTTGCAAACCAACCCAGTTCTTTCAATACAGTTTGTAAAAGCACTGAATATATCATGGCCTGTGGTTGTGTCTTTGAGTGACTCAACACTCAGTAACTCTTCAGTGAGTTTGAAAGAAGTGTTTATTCCATGTATAAATATCAATAATTGGGCAGTATCATGTACATTGGTACTCGCATCCAATGCAGGAGAGTACCACAACAAAAAAAAAATTGTTTACTTGCATCTTGAAGTTTATGCATCAAATTGTCACTGATCTTGTCAACACTTCTGACCACAGTTCTCCTTCATAAAGTAATGTTGTCAAATCTTTTTTTTTTTGGTTCTGGACACATAATGTTTGCTGCATCTAGCAAACATTCCTTGATGAACTCGCCATCGGAAAATGGCTTGTTCTGTTTTACAATTCTGTGTGACAGCGCAAGACTAGCTTCAGTTGCAGCATCTTGAATTGAAGACTGTTTAGTGAAAACAGTTTGCTGTTTCTCCAAATTTTTTCACCGACTCAAGGCATTCCCTTTCCTTCTCTTCGGTCGTTAAATTGTATCCGAAATCGGAATGTTTTGTTTGATAATGTCTTTTTAAATTGTACTCCTTGAAGACAGCCACTGACCCACAACACAACAAGCAAACTGATTTGCTACCAACTTTTATAAAACATTACTTAGTTGTCCATTCATCATTAAAAACACAGCATTCATCTTCAATCTTACGTTTGGTAATGACACTCATCATAACGTTACATGAAATTCTGTAAAATGCAACAAAATAACTTAAAAACGAATTAAAAAATTTTTATTTCTAAATGCCCTCGCGGGCCGCATAAAATCACTTGGCGGGCCGCATGCGGCCCGCGGGCCGTAGTTTGCCCACCCCTGGTCTAGAGGAATCATACCTTACAAAAATGTATGCCGAATAAGACACTCTGATTTTGATATGCATAACCATGTGTGACACAGATCCTTAAAATAGGAACCAAGAAGAATAAGAAATCACGTTCTTAAGATGGATGGCGAGAAAGGAAGTCAAACATAGGTCATGCATATTTTCAGATGTAGACTGCGCCTTTAGACCGAATATAATGGACGCAGAAGTTGAACGTACAAATAAGAGAGAGGGCACAAACAACATAAGTGGTCATAGAATGTATGATATCAAGATATGGTATTAATAGATACTGACAATCTACATCTAACGTTAACCAATGCCCATAAGGGGAGCTAAAAATAATAACACTGTAAAATACATACAGTATCACGTAAACAAGGACATAACAGTATTACATAAACTAGAAAATGTCAGTATAACTTACTCCAGGACATGCCAGTATATATCACACACACACACGCACGCGCACGCGCACGCGCACGCGCACACTATGACATAATAATATCACAAATACTAGGACAACACAGTATCACGTACACTGGATATGAGAGTATCATTATACACGGATGCCTGTGTCACATACACTAGGGTATAAAAGTATCACATACCTAGGTCATGAGCATATCACACACACTAGGACATGGCATTATCAAACACATCGGGACTTAACAGTATCATACACAAGGACATGATAGCGTAATACACACTAATGAATGACAGTGTTACATACACTAGCCTATGACAGTATCACATACTCTTGCGAGTGACAGCGTGGCATACACTAATGTATGACAATGTCACGTAGACAAACGGATGCAGTATCACATTCGCTAAGACATGATAGTACCACATGCACTAGCACGGTGGTTCTCAACTTTGTGTGTGGCCCATGCACCCCTTCACCATAATTTCATAACGTCACCCCCCCCCCCCCCCGCACCTTTCGTTGTTCCTCCCTATAAATCCCCCCTCCCCGCCTCTTCACAGTATAAAAATAAACTGGAAGCTAAATTTAATAACGCACCTACATAAACGTGATTTGCGGGTCTACTTACGTTATAAACTGAATTTCAGAAGGGTGGGAAGCACAGAAACGTAAAATATGGAGGGAAAAACAACATCAAGTAATCGGTTCTTGTATTAACGCGATCTTGAAGTAATCTTAATTCCCCCCCCCCCCCCTCTCAGGAATCCTAAAATTCGCCCCTTGGGGAAATTCCCCACCGGTTGAGAACCACTGCACTAGCGTGTGATATTATCGCATAGACTATGACAAGCCAGCATCGCATAAACTAGGACATGATAGTATCACATAAACTAGGATATGTTAATGTTATATACATTAGGACATGGCAGTACCATATACACTAGGGAATGACAGTATCGTATATAAACAAGGACATGTCAGTATCACATTCACAAGGTCATGACAGTATGACATACACTAGGATATAACAGTATGACATCTGCTAGTATCACATCCGCAAGTGGATGATAGTGTCAAATTCATTAGGACATGACAGTGTGACATGCAATAGTCATGACAGTATTCTATCATCACCATCTGAAGTTTGACACTAACTTCTCCAACACTGAGAATTAACCAAGGTGGTTGGCAATAGCGTTGACCAGGCATGGGCAAACTACGGCCCGCGGGCCGCATGCAGCCCGACAACTGATATTATGCGGCCCTCGAGGGCATTTAGAAATAACAATTTTTACCTCATTTTCAAATTATTTTGTTGAATTTTACAGAATTTCATGTTCCGTTATGATTGTTTAAAAATTTTTTGATAACATTTCTGTCTAATTTTATAAATTTGTAAACAGTCCTTGACCTTTGTAATGTAATGCTAAAATGAGAATTTATCGATTTTAGTATAGAAAAATATTTGTCGACATATAAAAATTTAATAAGGATGATTTTATGAAAAACGGATATATCTCGGGTAAATAAAATGATTCATTTTGCAAAAAAATATTGAATTTAAATGTTTTTGCTGTTATAAATTATTTTCACATTTAAAATGTTCACATTATTTTATTTGTTGTAGTAGTCTTGCTATATTTTTCTGAAATTTATTCTGAGTTTACTCCTTGTTTTCCGAATATTTTACTTTCACACACAGCCGGAAGTAGGTTTTGTTTCATTTCCTTTTTAAAGTTTTGTAAAATTCTAACTGTTAGATTTTTATTAAAACAATGAGTGTCACTAAAAAACGTTAAGATTGAAGATGAATGCCGTGTTTGTAATGACGAATGAACAACTAAGTACTGTTTTATAAAAGTTGGTAGCAAATCAGTTTGCTTGTTGTGTCGTGAGTCAGTGGCTGTCTTTAAGGAGTACAATTTAAAAAAGACATTTTCAAACAAAACATTCCAATTTCGGATACATTTAACAACCGAAGAGAAGGAAAGGAAATTCCTGGAGTTGGTGAAAAATTTGGAGAAACAACAAACTGTTTTCACTAACCAGTCTTCAATTCAAGATGCTGCAAAAGAAGCTCGTCTTGTGCTGTCACACAGAATTGTGAAACAGAACAAGCCATTTTCTGATGGCTAGTTCATCAAGGAATGTATGATAGATGCAGCAAACATTATGTGCCCATAACAAAAAACAAACAAACAAACAAACAAATTTTACAACATTACTTTATCAAGGAGAACTGAGGTCAGACGTATTGACGAGATAAGTGACAATTTTATGCATAAACTTCAAGACGAAAGCAAACAATATTTGTGGTACACTCATGCCATGGATGAGAGTACCGATGTACATGATACTGCCCAGTTATTGATATTTATACGTGGAATAAACACTTCTTTCAAACTCACTGAAGAGTTACTGAGTGTTGAGTCACTCAAAAATACAACCACAGGCCATGATATATCCAATGCTGTTACTAACTGCATTGAAAGAACTGGGTTGGTTTGGAACAAGACGGTAAGTGTTACAACTGACGGAGCTCGTGCTTTGACTGGAAAAAATGTAGGTCAGGTAAAGTTGATAAGTGATAAGATTAAAGCAGAATACACTAACCACACATTATTACCACTTCACTGTTTGATCCATCAAGAAAGTCTGTGTAAAACTGTTTTGAATATCAAGCATGTTATTGACCCAGTTGTCAGTGTCATCAACCTCAACAGATCAAGAGGACTTAATCACAGACAGTTCAAGGCATTACTTGACGATTTGGAAACTGAACATTCCGATGTCCCGAACCACACCAATGTTCGATGGCTGATCCTCGCGCAAAGTGTTGAGGCGAGTGTAGGACCTCAGAGAAGAAATAGCGAGGTTCCTAGAGATAAAGAGCATTGAATGTGACTTTAATACTAACATTGTCAATTAGGAGTGGACGTTAGACTTTATGTCTTCTATTGAAATTATGGAAAAGTTAAATGAACTGAATGTCAAACTTCAGGGCAATGGTGTGTTTGCACATGAATTGTATGTACATGTAAAATCATTTCAGGCAACACTCTCACTGTTCTCCAGACAAGCAAGTGAAAAAAGGTATTGTCACTTTCCTTTGTTGAAACCAAAAAAAAAAAAAAAAACATTTCTGGTGAAATGACTGAAAAGTACAAAGCCCAATTAGATGCACTGACTGACGAATTTGAATGGAGATTCCAAGATTTCAAGAACTTAGAGCCACAGTTCAATATTCTTAGTTCCTCTTTTAGTGCAGAAGCTGATACAGCCACAGAGGACATAAAGTTGGAGCTGCTTGACTTACAAGCAGATCATGACCTGAAAGAGAAATTCACTTCAGATGGTTTACTGAATTTCTATTGATCTTTGTCAGAAGAATCATTTCCCAACTTGAAAAACTTTGCAACTAAACTTTTATCATTGTTTGGATCAACATACATTTGCGAACAAGCATTCTCTTGCTTGAAGATCAACAAATCTAAGGATAGGTCTTTATTGTCGGACTGAAACTTGCAAATTGTCATGCGAATTTTAACAAGTAAACTTGCTTCAGAATTCAAGAATATTGTCAAACATTGCAAGCAGTTACATAACCTCATTAGAAATCAACAATTGTAGGTAGTGACAATGTAGTCGGTTTGTGTCTAAATATAAGCCATAGATAGATAATAAAATAAAATTATTATAATAACAAATTGTAAAATCTTGTTAACAAATTAGTAAACGTTTTTGTTTATATTGTAAAATATAACGTTTAAGTGTATAAGTAAAATAAAATTAAATTGCAATAATTCATTATTTATACTCTTAAAAAAACTATAAATAATTCATAATTACTTATTGTGATAGGTAGCTGTAAATAAAGTGGACATAATATACATGAGGCCCCCCCCCCCCCCCAATGGCTTTACAATTGTCAATGTGGCCCTTCGCACAAAAAGTTTGCCCACCCCTGGCGTTGACTATTATATAAAGTCACTTGAGAAAGCTATATCTACACATAAACACTTCCGCTGTTTTTGCAGGCTGTAATATAGGTCAGTCTGACCAGTTTCATAACCCACTGACCTTTATTGTGAACACAGAGAATTAATGTTAAAACAGTCGCATGCATGAATCATATTCCGTTTATATAATGTGTGCATTGTCTGACAAAGGGCAAGGAGTATGTCCATGTATGACTAGCATGTTTACACAATATAGCTTTGTTAGAGATGAACCATTGTCAAATCAGTTTCATCATCATAATCATCGTCATAATCATCATCATCATCGTCATAGTCATCATCAATATCATTATCATCATAGTCATCATCATCATCATAAACATCATCATAGTCATCATCATCAGGACCATCATAGTCATCATCATCATAGTCATCATCATCATCATGTTATCTACCAAACAGCCTAGGCGTTGGCGTATCTCCCTAGACCTTGGTTCTTTGTGTTTTGTACCAGCTCTATTGATAATATATCGTGCCACCACCTTATGCCATATAGGATTATTTCTCTCGATCTCAATCAATCAATCAATCAATCAATCAATCAATCAATCAATAAGGTGGCGTCTCCACAATGAAGGCTTGCTGCCTATGGATCTCCAACTCTCTCTCTCTCTCTCTCTCTCTCTCTCTCTCTCTCTCTCTCTCTCTCTCTCTCTCTCTCTCTCCTCTCTCTCTCTCTCGCTCTGACTGTACATTCTGTCAGATTGATGTTCGTCCATCTCTTGATGTTATCTTCCCACTTGTATCGTTGTCTACCGCTTGCTTGCTTGCCCTCAAGCTTGCCAGCCAGTATGGCTTTTATAAGTATGTTATGTCTTTTAACGTGGCCGAAATATTTCACTTGCCTCTTTTGTTTTCTTTCATCAACTCTCTTTTCATTCCCAGCGTTTCTAGAACTTCTGTATTTGATTGTTTTCGTTTCCATAAATATTCTTCCGCATCTCCAATTCTCCAGGGCCTATGTTCGACATTCTAGTCGCTTGTTCAATATCCTGCCTACCGTGCCACACAATCGTGTCGAATATACATAACATTTGACAATTCTCAATTTAATGCGTTGTTAATCTTTCTAGATGTTATTGCTGATTTCATGCTGTTGAAAGCATTTTTGGCCATTCCTATTATCGTTTTGATTATATTTCACTTCAATGTATTAAACAATAGTTTGACAGTAATACATCATTAACAACAGAACAGGAGAGCTGTGTGGCAAGGATACTACTCCCTTTCAGTCTAACCATTGTGAGCTGCTCCTCTTTGAGGGCGGTGCTTTTTATGTGCTCTCCTGGCCTTCTACTAGAAAACCGTACCTATTATCTTAGTGGAATCTTACCATTTAGGTCTATTCCAGGACTAGGGAGTCTTACGAGCCATTTCTGGTTTTCATTTAGTAGTCGGCAACAACGATTTGGGGATATGCTTGCTTGCTTGCTTGTTTGCTTGTGTTCGTTGGCTTGAGCTCCAACGCGAAGTCCTGTATGTCGGATGAAGGCACCCTGTTGTCCAACATCAGTGTGATGTCATACAGGACCTGAGGTTTGCGTGAGTATCCGTTGTCCCATGTCTGGCTTATTGGTGTGCAGACTGGTGGTTCCTCGCCGTACAGGAAGACCCTCTCCGACTTCGGAGGAATCGGCGATCCTACTGACTTTAGCCAGGACCCCGAAGGGACCTGTTGCCCAGGACGCTCGACGAGGACGCGCCAATAAGTCTTGGCCAGTATATAACCCGGCCCTGGTGCCTTGGAAACACCTCTGCGTCCCTGGGGATATGTATCTCTCATTTCAATTTAACATACCACACCAAGTTAGGAGAAAGTTGACCGATGTTGTATTTTCCAAGGCATGAACTCGAGTCCTTGCCCACAGGAGCATTAAAATCACCGAGAATATAAATGTAGTCAGATGTTGGAACTGCCTTGATCACGGAGTCTAACTCCTCATAGAACAAATCATTCACACCATCAGAGGAATCGAGTGTCGGTGCATATGCAATAATAATGGTGGCAAAACCACAAGAGGTTGCCAAGCGCAGGGATAATAGTCTTTCATTACCTCCTGTTGGAATTTCAATCATTCCCAGTAGCGAATTCTTCAATGCAAAGCCCATACCGTGTTACCTTTTTTTCTGCCTGCCCTCTACCCTTCCAAAAAAAGGTGTAATTGTTTTCCCTTAGTGACCCTTCCTCAGCGATGCAAGTCTCCTGCAGGACAGTAATATCAATGTTAAGACGATTGAGTTCGGCATCAATCACACCCGATTTTGTCACATCGTCAATATTGGTCAAGTCAGTGGAAAATCCTGGACACATGTTTCTCACGTTCCAGGTTGCAAGACGTAGCTTGAGGTTTCTATTTTTCTTTTTATTAGTACCTGGCGCATTGGTGTTACAGCCTGCGATTAAGATTTTGTCCTAGCCCCAAGCACCCATTGAAGCAGGCAGGCTGTGGAGGACCAGCACCCAATTGGCCGGGGGCTGCACAGCTTGAGGCGGGCGGTAGCTGATCAGTGACACCTGTAGGTGTCTCCCACCATCAGAGGCAACGCGTGGCGCCCCATGTCTACGCCAATTGACAGGGTACTTATAACCCGTAACAGTTGCCTCTAGCTTTGATTCCGAGACTAGTTAAGACCAGAGATGGAGTTCTTGCCTCTCCATAGCACAATGCCTGGGCTAAAATATAGAGATCATGTGTTGCCCATGCAGCATGCTCCCTCTCTCGGCCTGTCTAGTTCACTCCAGAGGAAAAGTAACACCTCTACATCTGGAACAAGACAAGCTGCAGAAGCTACCGGATCAGCAAAGCAATGCTCTAACTGTCCGCCTGTCGGAGCTTCGATCCTAGACCAGCTGCCAACCAAGGTTTAGGGCCTGGTCTGCCCTGCCATGACATTTTATCTTTAGGTTGCAATTCCTCACACCAGGGTAAGGCTTGTACCCTCCCAATTGCGCTCTTCCGCCCGAAACCGTTGGCACAATGTGGGGTGTCGGGTTTGGTAAGCGCCGCCCAACGTTCGGCGCAGAAAGCAGCTAGTACCGTCTACAGCCATACGGTAGCTCAGTCATATCTGACTAAGACCTGACACCCATTTTGACATACTTCTACACATTCATACACTCTTCCCTGACTTTAACAACGGTCTCCATACTAAACCATAATTTTTATGTATTTGTCATGAGCTTTCACACCATCTGACCACAAAATATGAAAACAGCTCGGTGTTCTCCCATGGTGCAAGTTGTTAGGGAGACCGCCATTTTGTAATCACTATTGCACAAGTGCTAAATGTTCGATTATCACGAAATCGTACATGGAGTATTGCTTAAGAGCCAGTTTGTGTCCTAAAATAAGATTTTCCAATGTCCATACTCTTCTATGCACTTTATTATAAAATCTGTTATTTCACAGATTCAGTACCAAACAAAAAGAAGTGTGGCCTAAATAAAAATTCTGAGAAGCAGGGGTCTGTCACAGTTATGACTTAAAAGTTGTTAATATGGTAGCATACATGTTGTATTATTACACATTGACAATATTTCGGCAATATTTAAGCCCATGGGAGATACGGAAAGTTGCTTAAGACGCTTAATCATCCCATGACAATTAATTAGTTAGTAACTGTCCCTCGTAACTGCGTATCTTGTTCACAAAAATGACAAAGTGTGGACTTCCAAGGGCCCTAACCTCATTTTCATCATCGTTCACCAATACCCCAACCAGCGGTGCAGCGCAAGTCAGTTTATCCACCAGCTCTTTTGTCAACACACCAGCATGCCCTACGGAAAAGATCCAGCGATTGCTCCCTACATTTAATTTTAAAACTGAAATATGCCATTCTGCACGAAGCAGGCATGTCTTCGCCATTCTCGGCATGTTCTGTCATCAGCTGCATTTATCACCTCCACTCTGCAGTGTTATATATGTAATGTCGAACATTGTCACTGCACACAGGGCATTCCTATGGGTGCTCAGTCCTTCGATGCTGCAGTCATGCCAAACTATTTCTGCTCACTGTTCCCATGAGCAGTAAGTTTTTTTGTTTTTTTTTCGCTCGCTCGCTCGCTTTGAACTCAAGCGTAGTCCATATATACTACTTCTGGTAGTGCTGAACTGCATTTTGCGTGTGGATTAGCTTTCCCTATTAACAGTGTCCCTCGCCATCAAGCGAACCCACTCCGACTTCAGAGGTACTTTTAATTTACGTCCCCAAGTCAAAGACGACAGGTAAAAATTTTAGTCCAACTGTCCTGTGTAAGGGTTAAACCACTTACATCGGCACCAGAACACCGGATGTTTAAGAACACGCGTTCTTATCCATTCGGCCATGCTGCCCTACGAATAGATTACGATATCTCTTCTCTTGATCTGGAAGGCTACACTGACGCGCTTCACTCCCAGTTCGTGAAGTCGAGCTTGCATCAGAGTTTCGTCAGTATTCGACAGTCGACACAGCTCTTTAGAAGTGACAAGTGAAACAAATGTAGGCTGTCGATGCTACATTGTCACAAAAACCGACCTCAACTCAGCAGTCAGTGAAACTAGGAGGAAGTCTCTTGCAGTTAGCTATGTCCTACACGGTTTTACAATTGACAAAGACACATTTTCAGGAATGTGCGTGCCACAACAGTTTTAAGAAGGGCATAACGCGTCAGTTTAAGTTTGACCTCCGTATGCCTTATAGCAAGTGGTATCGGTATTTTACAGTCAAACTGCCAGCCTATTTAACTGACGTGTGACACAGGAAATGGAAACACTGGTATCACATTAAGGACCCGCTATCAAGAAAACAGGATATCATTAATCAATGCGCCAGATGTAGTAGTACACTTATATAGTTACAAATGTGCTTCCTGTTGTTAATTTTTCAGCCAGGCAGAAGACAGATATATATCCTATTGAATGATAATAATAAATAAATAGGCAATTTATTGAAAATGCATAGAGATTGCCAAGATATCTTTGCCATCAAGTTTACATAATATAGCAGGTTAAGAAATATAACAGATCATGGCACAAGATTGAGTAAAATTGTATACTAATTCACTGGAGGATATAAGACTTGGGGGATGTTATCGAAGACGGTAATTAAAAGACAATACAATAATATAGTGTAATATGATTAGGACTAGGACTAAGAGAACGATTTAGCTAAGTTCATGGAGGAGGAAGAGGATGATGATGATGATGACGCTGAAACAGCAGCAAATAAAGGAGAAGAAAATTAGAAAGACGAAGAGTAGAAGGAGGGAAAATAACAATAATAATAATAATAATAATAATAAAACGAAGAATGAGGAGGGGGAAGAAGAAGAAAAAACAAGACGAAGAGGAGGAAGAAGAAGGAAGAAGAGAAAGAAGGAAGAAGAAGGAAGAAGAGAAAGAAGGAAGAAGAAGGAAGAGGAAGAAGACGAAGAAGAAGCAGATAAAGAAAAAGAGAAGAGAAATAGAAATACGAGGAAGAGGAAGAGGAGAAGGACAACGAGCAGAAATAAGCAAAAGCAGATAATAATAATAATAATAATAATAATAATAATAATAATAATAATAATAATAATAATAATAATAATAATGAAGATGCAGAAGCAGACGAAGATGAAGAAGAGGAAGAGGAAGTAGACAGATGAAGAAGAAGAAGGAGGAGAAAAATGAGGAGGAGAAGAAGGAGACGAAGTAGAAGGAGGAGTAGAAGGAGGAGGGAAGGAGGAGGAGAAGGAAGGAGGAGACGAAGAAGAAGAGGGAGGACAAGAGGAGAAGCAAGATGAAAGGAGCAGGAGGGGCAGCAGGAGAAGGGAAGGTGGAGGAGGAGGAGAAGAGAAGAAAAACTTGTTGATGCTTATTATGATGTGTTTGATTCTTGATTTTATTATGATGATAATCATTATGATGACAAGGATGATGCTGACGATTCATTTGGTGATGATGTTGAGATGAAATTATCAAGATTAAACTGGTGATGATGATGGTGATGATGGTGATGATGATGATGATGATGATGATGATGATGATGATGATGATGATGATGATGATGATAGTGTGACACAATCACCACAACTTTGTTTAATTTAACATACTGGAATGACATTGTGATTGTTACTGATGTAAATGATGAAACAGATAGCCAAGCTGTCATGTGTGGCTTTTGCATGATATATAAAATACAACGTTCGTAGGTCAGCTTGGCCGAATTGATAAGAATGCCTGTTCTGAAAAATCCGGTGTGCTGATGCCGAGGTAAGGGGTTCAACCTCTACACAGGACAGTTGGAATAAAATGTTCACCTATTGTCCTTGACTTGGGACGTACATTACAAGTACCTCTGAAATCGGAGTGGGTTCGCCTGATGGTAAGAAACATTGTTAATAGGGAAAGCTAATCCACACGCAAAATTCAGTCCAGCACTACTACTAGAAGTAGTGTGTATGAACTACGCATGAGTTCAAAGCGAGGGAGCGAATAAAACAATCCGTAAAGAGAAATAAAATGCCAACGAGAAATGTATAGCAACCGTACGAATTGCAAAAAAAAAAATAATAATAATTACCGATCAATTTAGTAGACAATATGTCCCAGAACACTCTAATTGTATTATAAAAATGTACCATGATACCTTTCTTTGCAGAAAAGTGCCCTGCTGATAGACCGGATAAAGAAAAGTGGTGTAATGATGCAGGTTATAAGAATGCTAATTAACATGTTAGTATCACCTATACCGTTACCAATTAACAATAGCACGCTACGTGCAGTACTGCGTAACCTTAACTTATATGGTGTCAATAAATGTTATCCTTTTCTCGATTCATCGTATTTAATTCGCAGCGCATTTGAATATTCATTCTTCTTATATAATTAAAATGTTAACTAGGTGCCACCGTGTCAAGTTTTTGTGTACACAATAGTCTGGCTAGAGTGTTTTGCATCCATAAATCAAGACAACTTAATAAGGCTTTAGTATATAAGTACTTGAGAAAAAATCTCATTCCCCAGGGATACATGTATTTCGATGACCCTCTCGACTTCCGAAGGCTGGTCGAAAATCGTTTATTACTGTGTAACAGAGTGTACCTAAAGTTGTCTGAGCCCAGCACATTAGTTATTAAACACATACGATTTATGAAATAAAGAAAGGCAACTTAGAAATTAATCACGCCATGATGATACGTAACGCTTTATGTGCTGCAATTGTAAGTTTCTCTTAGTCTTATAGTTTTTGCTAGAGGTTTTATTGCGTGCGTTCTTCGAAACTTCTATAATAAACAGGGGGTCTAAAGGCGAGCGGATCGACGTCATTGCACCTAGTTTTATCCCATATGGCTCGGTCTCTTTCCTCAGGGCGGCTTGACGAAAAGGTCGCACAAAGCAGGAATTTCATTGTTCCAGTGACGACCCCGAGCGGTCTCCAAGAAAATTACTCCCTTGAACCGAATGAATGAGTTCGAAATTGAACCGCTAGCCTTCAGAAATCTATGCAGCCGACTTAACCACTTCGCCACGGATGCCCCTTATGCCTGCGGCAGAAGAGAACTAACATTAAGTAAACAAGTCCTTCAGTTAAGTTCTGTCTGTACGTTATCGATTTCGATTTCTTCGTTTGTCGATAGGAATACCTCAAATCCAGCACCTCCTTAGGTAGGCAATCAGTATGTCCGAATTCGGCATGCATTTATATAAGATTTACTTCCTCAAAGCCAAGGTAGCGCAGTGACTAAGACGCTTGCCTACGTGATTAGTGGTCATGTGATTCAAATCCCCATCATGGTGCATTGAAAAACATTGACCCGGGCTCCCAGGTAGACCCAATTTACAACTGGTACCATGAAATGTCACAGAAAGTAAAGGCGGTCGATCTGATATTGACTACATAAGTCATGGAGCTCCAGTTGTTCCATAAATGTACCATGTGTTAAATACGACTCAATGCTTTTAAAAAGAGTCCTTTTCTTAACTTATTAATTGCCATGGGATGATAAATCGTCGTAATAAACTTCCCATAACTTTCGTGGGATTATATATAAAACTATGGGTAAAATATTACCATATCAGTTTTTCATATGTATTCTCTTTTATTTTGATATTAACACATGTCTGCTACCATACCAACAACTTTAAAGTCATAACTGTAACACACCCCTACATCCCAATTTCCCATCATCAATTTTTGTTTGTTCTAAACCTACTTTGTATTTGGCACTAAGACTTTTAATACTCACTTACAGTATATCTACTACACCTGCAGACGTTTTAAATATCTTTTACTTTGCTTGATGTTTACTTCTTTCAGACACATCCCTGCGCGTGTGCTATCGGGGCCCTTAAGGAAAGCAAAGAATAGTAACACAGTAGCCTACAATGCAAGGTATTTGGCATGAGGCTGGCTTCCCGAGTAAAAAAAAAAAATTATTTTGGCATACGGTGCTAGATCCATATTTGTACGGACCAATCGATACCCGGTGGCTGATGTGATCAGCATCCCCCCGCCTTTACTTCCCGACATATTTCTTGTTGGTATTCATTCTAGGTTGATCGACCAGGGAGTCCATGTCGATTTTACAAATCCAAATATGCGCCGATACCGATCAAACCCATGACTACCAGGCCAGCGGATGAGTGTCTAGCCACTACCCCATCGTGGCTGTCTATGCCATTGACTACCATGGCTGTCTATGCCATTGACAACAGTGATTGTCTGTGCCATTGACTACCGTGATTGTCTGTGCCATTGACTACCGTGATTGTCTGTGCCATTGACTACCGTGGCTGTCTATGCCATTGAATACCGTGACTGTCTGTGCCATTGACTACAGTGACTGTGTGTGCCATTGACTACCGTGATTGTCTGTGCCATTGACTACCGTGATTGTCTATGCCATTGAATACCGTGGCTGTCTATGCCATTGACTACAGTGACTGTGTGTGCCATTGACTACCGTTGCTGTCTATGCCATTGACTACTGTGGCTGTCTGTGCCATTGACTACCGTGGCTGTCTGTCACATTGATACCGCGGCTGTCTGTCACATTGATACCGTGGCTGTCTGTCACATTGATACCGTGGCTGTGTGTGCCATTGACTACCGTGGCTGCCTGTGCCATTGACTACCGTGGATGTCTATGCCATTTACTACCGTGGATGTCTATGCCAATGACTACCGTGGCTGTCTGTGCCATTGACTACCGTGGCTGTCTGTGCCATTGACTACCGTGGATGTCTATGCCATTTACTACCGTGGATGTCTATGCCAATGACTACCGTCGCTGTCTGTGCCATTGACTACCGTGGATGTCTATGCCAATGGCTACCGTGGCTGTCTGTGCCATTGACTACCGTGGATGTCTATGCCAATGACTACTGTGGCTGTCTATGCCATTGACTACCGTGGATGTCTATGCCATTGACTACCGTGGCTGTCTGTCACATTGATACCATGGATGTCTATGCCAATGACTGCCGTGGCTGTCTGTGCCATTGACTACAGTGGCTGTCTGTGCCATTGATACCGTGGCTGTCTGTCACATTGATACCGTGGCTGTGTGTGCCATTGACTACCGTGGATGTCTGTGCCATTGACTACCGTGGATGTCTATGCCATTGACTACCGTGGCTGTCTGTGCCATTGATTACCGTGACTGTCTATGCCATTGACTACCGTGGATGTCTGTGTCATTGATTACTTTGACTGTGTATGCCATTGACTACCGTGACTGTCTATGCCATTGACTACCGTGACTGTCTATGCCATTGACTACCGTGACTGTCTATGCCATTGACTACCGTGATTGTCTATGCCATTGACTACCGTGATTGTCTATGCCATTGACTACCGTGACTGTCTGTGTCATTGATTACCGTGCCTGTCTATGTCATTGACTACAGTGACTGCCTGTGCCATTGACTACCGTGAGTGCTTGTTCCATTGACTACAAGGCTGTCTATGCCATTGACTACTGTTGCTGTCTGTGCCATTAATACCGTGGCTGTATGTGCCATTGATATCGTAACTGTCTGTGACATTGACTATTGTGGCTGTCTGTGCCATTGACTACCGTGGCTGTCTGTGCCATTGACTACCGTGACTGTCTATGTCATCGACTACCGTGGCTGTCTATGCCATTGACTACCGTGGCTGTCTATAAAACTGAAAACTCTGGCTGCAAATTCCAACCAACCAGGAACAAATATAATAATATGGAGAGAAGATTAACTCAGCCAACCAAACTGAAGGTAAGATCTTTTAGATGAGATAAGACGTGATGCGCTGAAAGCCGCAAAGAGTGTGCTTAGCCGACTTACCTCCTTTCTTCTAGGAAAACTCCATTCACCTGGAATGCATGAATTTCTGTATGAATTGGGAAAGACACAACAAGTGGCAGAAGAAATGAAATGTGATTAGAATTCTGAGACTTTACGAAACAAGATACAACGTAGATAGCAACAATCTTGTGAACACATGTGAAATTGTTCTGGTCTATGGTCATACAAAGGATAATGCCCACCGCAATGAAGCGTGGCTCTAAAGAAGCAAACGCGATTTACATGAAACTTCAAAGGTCTATAGCTAATAATGAATTGACAATATCAAGCATTTGCTGAGTTATTTGAATGCCAAGATAGGATCGGATAACACGGGTTATGAAGAGATCATGGGGAACAAGAGATTTAGATAAGTTAGTTAGTTAGTTAGGTAGTTAGTTAGTTAGTTAGTCAAGGTTCCAACTTCAAGACAACGGGTCGTTCCCATTATGCTCCGTTCCTGTTCCAGTGAATATCACACAAAATGCTACCTCACTGTCCAATATGAAAAGTGGAATAGACAGGAGTCTCGGCAATCCAACAGCCCGCATAGGTACACCGTGCATAATGCCGCCGCCAGAATGCCAACCACAAAATTAATCCACGAAAACCAAAGGTCATCGTAGATGGACTCGGCAGTCACCAGAAAGACCTCATTGACCTGGGTTTTCTCACATGGCTCGGTCTTTTACCGCAGGGCGACCCGCGAATGTTTCGCATAAAGCACGAACTCCGCAGCTTCAGCGCCGACTCCCGGGAGTCTCCTGAAAAATGCACCCGTGAACCGAAAAGGCAACTCAGTCAATTCAGCAACAGCCGGTAGCCATTGTTTCGAACATGCAGGACACTGTACAGGACAGATGTAAAAGCATTCCCCGCGAATTTCACAGCTCACGGTGTCGCCCACGCACTCACTAAGTAGCAGGGCGACGGAACCATGTGCTACCAGTCCAACATGAGGAAAATGCAATTGCAAACCGTAGCTGCAAGCATAAACACGCCACAGGCCTTAACGGTTCAACGCCTAACAACCATGTTAGCGACCGGAAGTCGGGATTTAGGTCGTCTCTAAATGACGTAAAAATGTTTAAGGGCGCAAATGTAGATTCAGATCATCACCTGCTAATAAATAAAATAATATTTTAAATCAAAAGATACAACATAATATCTTTTAAACATGCAAATCAACGAAATGTAGGATATTTCATAAATGCAGCAGTGAAGGAATAATTTATGCTTACAGCCTCTAATAATCGCCAAGTCCTGAAACAGTTGATATATTAGGTGTGCATGGAATCTGCTGGCAGCACGTTACTAACATTTGAAATGCTTCCTATAAAGTAGACCGAGAAAACTGAACAAAAACATAAAGCATGGATTACGCTGGAAATCCTTACAAGCTGATTTAAATAAAACCAAAACAATAACTACTGAAGTCACAGGCCTAGAAAAATATGCAGATGCTAAAAAGAAGTTCGGCAGCAAACATGAATCGATTAAAAAAAAAAAAAACAACAACACATATTTAGATGTCTAGCAAGAGATGCAGAAAAAGCAGCCACGAAAGGAAATCCTAGAGACATTTATAGCATCACAAAACAAAACAAAATAAAATAGTAGGAAAATATAATCCACCAGACAGAACAAAATTAGTAATGGAAATGTACTGACCAACAATACAGATCACATTAATAGGTGTACTGAATAATTTGATGAAAACCTGAAGAGATAAGCATCACCAGACCCTCCACACATTCAGTGTACCGAAGCAGGACTGGATTCAACTGTAAGAAATTGTGAACAGAAGAAATCAGAAAACCTATTAAACTTCTGCGGGATGGGAATGTTGTTGGTCCGGATGGGATCCCAGCAGAAACTACTAAAGCTGATATAACACCTCAACTGAATTGCATCATACATTTCTATTAGCATAAGAGACATAAAAAAGATGAAAAGATTAAGAGAGAGAGAGAGAGAGAGAGAGAGAGAGAGAGAGAGAGAGAGAGAGAGAGAGAGAGAGAGAGGGACACGACGACGAATGAATCTTATTTTCAAAGGGTCATGAGGGAGTGAGAGAAAGAGAAAGTGTGTTTATGTGTGAGAGAGAGAGAGAGAGAGAGAGACAGAAAGAGAGAGAGAGACAGAGAGAGACACAGAGAGAGTTAGAGAGTGACAGAGAGAGACAGAGACGAACTAATTAACTTTATTTTCAAAGGGTGAAAAGGGAGAGAGAGGGGGAGTGAGAGATAGATATAGAAAAGATACGTTACAACCTTGTATCACCTTACTGTTTTCTTACACTCTGTTGGAGATCACAAGACGCTGTTGGCAAGACACCTGATGGTGATGATAGTAAATAAGAGTTTTCAAACAATCCGTGTAGGAACAGTTATATAATTCTACATTTGATTCCTTCTCCAGGTGCTGAGTGTACTGGGGCTGAAACTTACCTTTGGCAGATACATTAATGACGCTGCAAATGAGCCTACGGAAGACAATGTTCATTCAGAAGTAAGCAAACAACATGTTAATGATTTAATTTCTATCAGACAAAATGACATTATTACTTAACTCTTAGCATACATAATGAAGATCATGATTATGATATTCATACTTATCCTACATTAAACCACATGAAGCGACAAACAGTTCGATCGAAAGGTAGTAACATCTACTTTATATGTCTCTCATTAGTGTCATGTACAAAAGATAGCGACATCAAGTTTATATGTCTCTAATTAGTGTCATATACAAATGTAGCAACATCTGCTATATATGTCTCTAATTAGTGTAATACACAAACGGTAGCAACAACTAATTTGTAGGTCTCATATTGACACTAATATAACATCTAATTTGTATAACAGGAAGTAACATCTAATTTGAATATCTCTTATTAGTGTCACGTATAAAAATTAGAAACATCTGCTTTGTATGTCTCTTGCTTGCTTGCTTGTGTTCGTTGGCTTGAGCTCCAACGCGAAGTCCTGTATGTCGGATGAAGACATCCTGTTGTCCAACATCAGTGTGATGTCATACAGGACCTGAGTTTTGCGTGAGTATCCGTTGTCCCATGTCTGGCTTATTGGTGTGCAGACTGGTGGTTCCTCGCCGTACAGGCAGACACTCTCCGACTTCGGAGGAATCGGCGATCCTACTGACTTTAGCCAGGACCCCGAAGGGACCTGTTGCCCAGGACGCACGACGAGGACGCGTCAATAGGTCTTGGCCAGTATATAACCCGGCCCTGGTGCCTTGGAAACACCTCTGCGTCCCTGTATGTCTCTAATTTGTGTCATATACGAAAGGTAGCAACAGCTACTTTAAATTCTGTTATTGGTGTTACAAGGACACACCAGACAAGCTGCATTGAGCCATACATCGTAAACATGCTGTCGTCCATTGTGATTCTGCTGCCTGACAATGCTATTCCACGTGTCGCGAGCATTGTGTAAGAAGCCTGATCACGGAAATGGTTGGCCGTTCTGCCACACCCAGCTTACAGTCCAGACCTGTGACTCATTTGTTCTGACCCTTGAACAAAGCTTTAAATGGACAACGATTCCCCACCAACGCAGACGTCATGACTGCTGTGATCAAAGGGTTAAATGAGCTCCTACGGTCCTTTTTCGCTGACTGCATTTGCAGTCTCCATACTCCGTGGGGTCGGTCTCCCTGGCTTAGGTATTAACGACTTTCTCTGTAAATCCCGTATTTTCACATAGGTAACACAGCTGTGCGAGATTCGGTAGCGGATCGCGTCGCGTTGGTTACCTACGGGAGTATGTGAGCCGATCGCACAGAAAGCAATGGCAAAGTACTGAGCGTAACCCTGCCAAGACATCAACAACAGCGGTAAAATACTGACAGGGATCTCCAGTAAATAGGATATGCGAAAAAATAAAAATCGGTGGGATGAGCATTTTGCTTCACCAAGGCAACCTCATCTAACAAGTCCAGACGCGTGCTTGCTTCCTAACTGTTGCTTTGTTTAAAATTGCCACGCCTGATGATATACCTTTTGTGCGTTAGTAATAAGCCCATTGCGACGTGATTCCTTTGAATTTGCCTCCTACTACATACTACTGCATTTTTAAATAATATGAACTTTTTTTTTATAGTGAGTATGTTCATGTTCGGGAATCACAAACCGTTTCTGGTGTTTTAATAATCCATTTCTGCAATGAATATAGATGCCTTGCTGGTTACACTGTAGATTTTCCTTATTTTGCATTCGGAAAATACACGCTTCTCAACTGACCATTTTTACTTCCAGTCCATCTATATTAGTCTGTATAAGTCCTTTGATATGTGTTAAAAGAGAGGGAAGCCTCATTTTTATGTGTTACTACTTACAAGTTGTACGCATATAATTTAATGAACTGCGGTTGGTAGTTGTTAGGTGTCTACCTGCAATACTAAGTATACTTTACTTAGTTTAGTTTAGTTTAGTCGATGGATCAACATCACTTCACGCGGGTGTAACCCATAAGTACTCCGTTCTACTCCAAACTCAAGCCTGAGTCCGGAGACCTCAGCTCAGTGCACGAACTCCATAGCACCGGCGAGGATCCTGAAATATTTTAAGTAGATTTTAAACTCGAAATTTTGCCCGGGCAGCGCCGTTTGTGTACTCTTTTTCGATTTCCAACTGCCAAGGAAATTTTTACGTGCGCAATAATACACACGGGCGTCCAATCTCACTACTCGGAGACCAGGGAAAATTATGTTACTGGAAGTCCACGTGAACAAATCCCGGCCCTCACAGAGGG
This sequence comes from Cepaea hortensis, assembly GCA_963921405.1. Taxonomy (NCBI): domain Eukaryota; kingdom Metazoa; phylum Mollusca; class Gastropoda; order Stylommatophora; family Helicidae; genus Cepaea; species Cepaea hortensis. The sequence goes on along the minus strand of OY992892.1, from coordinate 52,930,895 downwards.
CATGAACCCGGGACCCCCAGCACTCGAGGCGGACACCATACCTCGAGACCACTCATCCCCCAGTATACTTTAATGAAGGGTCTGAACGTTGGCTCCATATTCAACAACAATTAGGATTTAACAGAAGATTTCACATGCAAACTGACAATAACAATTCAGAGATGAAACATTATTAAGAAGATATAATACAACATTAGCAAACAAATGTAAACTATTGAGAACATGCAAATTTACTGTAGCAACATACGGATGAGAGGTACGGACCTGAAAGCAATCGCTAAAGAAGAAACCCGTGTCTTTTGAACGTTAATTTCACGGCAAAGTTCCTAGATTACCGTGAATTTTCTTTTTTTTAATTCGCATATACTTTACAGGACATCGCTGTCAACAGCAGCATCTTTCAGCTGTCTGTTGATCTCTTGGCAAGATTACGCTCAGTAGTTTGCCTTTGCTTTCTGAGCGGCAGGCTCAGTTATCCCGCAAGTCACAAGCGTGGGTCGAACCGCTCCCAGCTCTCGCCCGCTAGGAGACTCTGCGTGATAAGCGGGATTACGGAGAAAGTGTTGTAACCCCTCGTCCAGAGAGACCGGCTATCGTGAATTAGGAAGAATAAAATACTGACACACTTTTAAACAGAATGTTGTGGAGGAAATCGTGGAGAGAAACGTGTAAAAGAAGATACCATACATGTTTCTGGAAGATATCAAGATATTGCATGGAAGAAGGATACATGAATGTACCGTGAATACGCAGGGCAGGTTTTGGAGACAATAAGCTAACCTTCAGTTCGGAGATGACACTATATGCTGATTTCATTAGTCTTGTCATTTTTATTTTTAATCTGTGATCAAAGTAAAAATAAATCAAAAATCTACACACGGCTACAGATGCATCCTCCCCCGAATGTTACAACTGGACGAACTATCGATGAAATCATTGGAAGTTCATCAACCGACGCCACGTACTTGTATAAAGGCTTGCTTGGTGACGCATCCGACCCAATTCATCTTGTAGACCTCGATATGTTGTTGACCGAGGACCAGTACAACGCTCTGTATGTAAGTTATTTTACTTTTACTTCTTCGTTTCACCAATAAAATTTTGAAATGGAACCCTTTCATAAAATTTACTACAAGGTATGTTGTAGTAAAAATGCTGGGTTGATTGCAACGTCCTATTAAGGACATGCAAATACATGTTTAATGTTGTAGTCACACAACAATTATATTTGTTTCCTAAATTAAGATTGTAAAGAGTTGCTTCAGTTCCTGACGGCGTTGTCTTGATACTTATTGTTATCTGGTGCGGAGTCGTGGACTTTGAACAGAGAGTTGAGTGAAATAATTATTGCGGTTTATGTTTGGATTTACAGAAACTCGAGACGATTGTCACAGAAATACAAAGTGGCAAAATGGTAATCATAAAATACCTAGGAACTAAAAGAGAAATATACAAACGAGACTATTTTTCGTCGCATGCGATCTTTTGGGGATTATACACGATGTAATACCCTGATGAAAA
>OY992892.1:52814374-52924374 GCA_963921405.1 Cepaea hortensis | reverse complement strand
GATATGTCCCTAAAATAAGACCTAGTTAAGATCTTCAGCTAGAATGAGAGACATGTTGTCGAATGGCCAGTAGGAATACAGACGCCACTGTTGCGTACTTGATAATGAACGGATGAAGTTCATAATTCAATACGTCACTCGTGTGAAATCACAGATTTGACACCTTCTTGTTGTCGCGGTTCACCATCGCCCAAGGTGGTGTGCTGCCTAACATTCAGACTATACTTTTGCCCAGAAGATTTGACACCTTTCGTCTTTTCGTGCGTCGTGGTCGTGCATTCGCAACTTCGAGCGTTAACAAGACAAGTCACCTGAACATATCAAGAAGCCTGATACAGGGGGTAATGGCACGTGGCAAGGACACCAAAAGACACGCGATATCCAAGATGTGCAGCGTGGGAGCCGACAAGAAGAAGAACGTGGAGAGCATGCCCGCGAGCTGTAACAAAGAACCTGAAACTACAGCTACTACTTAAGCCACCACAAGGGAGACCGCCGACAATCCACCACAGACAAGAGCCAAACCTACTGAGAAGCAGAGAGTGGAGAAAGACACCAGAGTCGGAAACACCGACTCATCGACAATCAAGTGGGTTATCAAATGGATCCAAGTGGAGCTATCAGACGCAGAAATCTTGAAGCAGCTACGAGAAGAGAATCTCAACACCCGATTCTTGAAGGCGGCGGGGCTCCTCACCCACTCCAAGATTCCCACAACATTGGCTGTTGTGACGACAGAGGGCAGCGACATGCCGATCACATTCAAAAGGAGAATGCAGCAGCCAGAGAGATTCATCCCAAGGATCACCCAATGTTCCAGATGTCAGAGGGCCGGCCACAGCAGAGCAGCATGTCGCAGTAAGACGGAAATCTGCCGGTACTGCGCCGATCACCACGCCTTCAAGGAGTGTCCGCTGGCCAAGCTGGACACGGACTTCCGAGCACCCAACAACAAACGAAAGTGCGCCTACTGCCTGGGCAATCATGGAGCAAGATACTTGGGCTGTCCATACCTGCAACGACACAGAGACGCCTTAAAGATTGCAATTACCACAAAGACACCATTCAAGGAAGCAATGTGGAGGGGCGAGACAGTCACGGGTATAGCACAAGCTGAAAGAAATCAACTGCAAAAGCAGATAAACGAGTTGAAGAAACCAAGGCCCAGGAATGCTAACCTGGTCAATAATGCACGCTAAAAGTCGGATGTGTTGGCCTAAGGGTTCGACCCAGGGGTGCCTAACGAGACACACCACAATCACATCTGAAAAAACACTCCGGATGAACGCAAAGAAGAAGAAGAAGAAACCAAGGCACTGCTGACGCCGACTCCGATCAGCGACAATGAGAAAATTCTGGCTGAAATAAAGGAGATCCATCAAAACATCAAGCAAGAAGTGGAATACATGGCACTGATAAAGAATGAGAACGAAGAAATCCTACAAACCATTAAACAAGAGCGATAACTACAGAAAGCTGAAATGGAACTTTTCCAAAACAAATCAACAGAAGCCATACAAGAAACCACAGAGCAACTGCAAGACGAAAACCAAGAGAACGAGCCGGAACAGCAAGCTAAAACCAGCAGCCAAACCACAACGCCCAAGAGGGAACCACTATCTCGTCGGATCTCTGAAGGAGGAACTCCAGCGCGAGGAATTCAGAAGGCGCTGGGAAGAAACAGAAAAGAAGAAGCCAAAGAAACTCAGGGGGAAACCCATGGAATACCCAGTCTTACACTACAACTGTGAGACCGACTTCGAATACTATATAGATGACGGTAAAATCGTCCCATGGCTGACCACGGAGGAAGAAATCTTAAGACAGCAGATACTCAAACGCGACAGTGAAAACAGGCGTAAGGAGAAAAATCAAAACGTCGAAAAGCTTTTACAGAACATACACAAAAAAAGGAGACAATAAGACCAAATAAAAAGTCCTTATAAGGACTGCACCCAGCCAAGCCAGACGACTCAGAAGCCTGCACCAACAAAGAAAACGACAAGAGGAAACGAGCACAAGGGATAGCCGCCGACCAGTCCCACAGCTGACGTCAGAGACACAAACGCTTACATAACAAGTCCGAGATAGGACTCACTCGAAAGAGCGCACAAGACAAGAAACGGCTAAAAATCCACGAAAACCACGGCTCTCAACAATAACCACCGCTGAGGAAGTAGGTTAGACGAGACCGAATTTGGAATTTTGTTTTGAAATTGAAATTGGAATTGAAAGTGTGAAATGAAGTCACCAATGCACCACGATCAGGCTACATGGACAATAAATGCTAATTTAAGGAAAGCTTTATTGCTTGACATGAGAGACTGAGGACATTGGTTCTACAGGAAATGGTGTCGCAAGAAATTCAGGCAGAATTCTGGATGTGGAGAGTTATGACGATGTTCCAGAAGAAGATGACATGACTGTATTTGAATAAATGTAGAACTTTGTACTTGAATAAATTTAGATGTTTGTATTTGAAATAAAAATAAGACATCTTCCGAAAATAAGCCCTAGTGCATTTTGTAAAGCTAAAATTAATATAAGGCCCATTCTTATTTTCGGGGACACACGGTATATACTTGATGTATAGTTATCACAATATATGCGGACGCGCTAGCGAAGTTGATATCTACTACGCTAGTAATGTCACGAACACGATCGAATGCAAGTTCGACACCTACTCATCGCTCCTCAAATCGAGGGGAAGATTGGCCACCTATTCCTCCTAGCTCTCAGGTCTATAAAATGTGCTGTCGCTCTAACATCACAGACCCAAAGTAAGAAACATTTTCTGAACAAGCGTTTAATTTTACCACAAAATATTCATCAGCGTAGCTTTAGACTATTTGTTCCAACAATGATCTATCACTATGGCATCGTCTCACTATTTATGGCATTTTCTCACTATCTATGGTATTGTCTCACCCTCTATGATATTGTCTCACTATCTATGACATTTTCTCACTATCTATGGTATTGTCTCACCCTCTATGATATTGTCTCACTATCTATGACATTTTGTCACTATCTATGGTATTGTCTCACTATCTATGACATTTTCTCACTATCTATGATATTGTCTCACTATCTATGACATTTTCTCACTATCTATGTCATTATCTCACTATCTATGGCATTGTCTCACCCTCTATGGTAGTGTCTCACTATCTATGGTATTGTCTCACTATCTATGACATTTTCTCACTATCTATGGCATTGTCTCAATATCTCTGACATTTCCTCACTATTCTATTTCTGCTTATAATGTTCCTTCTTACCTTCAATTCTGACACTCAATTTATGTATGTAATTATGCTTACCGTTTATTTCACTGAGTTATGTTCAATATTTTATCATGCTGATAATCTAACAGAAGATCACATGGATTAGCCACATCGTCAGAACACAATACCATCAATTAACCTGCTCTGGCGCTAGAAGGGAAAATCCTTAACCAAGTTGATAATTTTAGATACCTAGGGGCATTTATAACATCAGATGGAAGATGTACAACAGAGATTAGGAGCAGAATAGGGCAGGCAAAAGCCGCATTTCAGAAAATGAAGAGTATCTTATGCAATAAGTCACTATCACTGAATGTAAGAAAGAGAGTGATGAAATGCTATGTAGAACCAGTTTTGCTGTATGGCAGTGAATCTTGGAATGTAAATGAACAAATTAAGAAGAAATTAGAAGCAACAGAGATGTGGTTCCTGAGACGAATGTTGCGAATTCCTTGGACTGCCAGAGTAACTAACGACGACTGCCTGAAACAGGCTAACGAAACTAGAACATTATATACAACAATAAGACAGAGAAAACAGCTTTCCTCGGTCATGTGATGAGAAGAGAGGCATTGGAGAACATCGTAACAACTGGAAAGATCGAGGGGAAGAGAGGCAGAGGTAGACCAAGAGAAGTGATGCTGGATGGATTGAGACGGTGGCATGGAGGAATATCAGCAGCAGAGTTGATCCAGAAAACCAAAGACCGAGATCTATGGAGAGCCATGAACGCCTACGCCAGCCGGCACGGCACTTGATGATGATGATGATGGCGCTACATCAACGACGATTTTCAACGAGAGCAAGAGGATTCCCGAGAAGAAAATGGATTAACGACATCAAAGGCGTCGTACAATCACACAGAATGACACTATTCGGTGCCATCCATCGAGCGCTGGAGTGCCAATTATTCCTTCAAACGATGCTTGACGGCAAAAGTGGAAGATGATGATTATGATACTCAAAGCCTTTAAATAGTAACAGTTTTAATATACCATCACCCTGTAATAATAAGTCACCTTGGTAGAGTAATGGCTAACATTCTTGCCTATCTGGACTGTGGTCATGTGATCAAGTCCCCATCGAAGCGGGCATTTTTTTAAAAAGTGACCCGAGATCGTAGGTTGACCCAGCATAACATGAGTACAAGGAAAGGTTCTACGATGTAAAGGCGACCCACCTGTTATTAATTTATATGGTTGTTTCGGGATTTCTGGTTTGGAGACTGAGCACAATCCACTACTGGCAACGCCGATCGTATTCTGGTACGCTTGTTATTGACGATATCATTCGTGCAGTGTTGAATGATCTGACGGTTCTTTATTCTTTAATCATATTCACTTCGGTCCCCTTGCCATCCGAAAGCATTTCATAGTACCCATGCCAGCCTGGGTCAACTTGAAAACCCAGATTAATATTTAATATCTGCCTCGGTTTGGAGGTGAACCAGTAATAACCGGGCCGCCAATGGAGCTTGTAGCCACGACGCCAACGAAGCGTCTGAAACGAGTGGAGAAATCTCATCTTTACATGAAATATTATTTCTATGCACATTCACTTCACAGAATGGTATAGAAAAACTAATAACCTCAACCGAAAAGAAAAGAGAAAAACAACTTATATCTTAGCATAGAAAAAAAAAGATAATAAATACTACTATGGAGAAAGAAATATATGTTAATGAGGAACAATTGGAGGTGGTGGAACATTTCGAATATCTTGGGTCATTAATTACCAACAATTGTCACACAATGAAAGCAATTAAAAGACGAATATCTATTGCTCTTCAAAAACTAAAACAAATGAATACTTTGTGGCTTGGGACAGATGTACCTACAATAATTAGCTGAAAGATGCTGGTGTTGACCGCAATATCCTGAAATAGGATGGAAACGCGGGGAAAAAAAATAGATTTTTAAGAGCAAGCATCTTTCCCATTGTATCATACGCCTGTGAGACCTGAACACTTACTAACAAGCCGAACAGCGCATACACGCCTTTGAATATGAAAGTTATAGACTAGTTCTAAGAATATCTTGAATAAAGAAAAGAACAAATGCATCCATAAGACAAGATCTGAATACACAAGAAAGTTTGCTACTAAATCAAATCCCGAAACAACCACATAAACAATTTGCTACTAAAGACGATAAAATAAAGAAAAATGAAATATTTTGGTCACTTGAAACGTCATGAAAGTTTGAAGGAACAATAATGGAGGGGTATATGCCCAGGAGCAGGTCTCCCTGGCCTAGGATTTAACGACATTCTCCATAATCCCGTATATCCACGTAAGGAATGTAATTACCCGAGAATCGGTAGTGGTTCGCGCCGCGTTGGTGACTTACGGGCTATGTAAGCCGGTCGCTCTGAAAGCAATGGCAAGCTACTGAGCGTTATCTTGCCAAGATATCAACAATTAGCTGAAAGATGATGATGTTGACTGCAATGTCCTGTAAAGGATATCATCATCATCATCAAGTGCCATGCCGGCTGGAGTAGGCGTTCATGGCTCTCCGCAGATCTCGGACTTTGGTGTTCTGGATCAACTCTGCTGATGATATTCCTCCATGCCATCGTCTCAATCCGTCCAGCATCATTTCTCTTGGTCTGCCTCTGCCTCTCTTCCCATCGATCTTTCCAGTTGTCGCAATGTTCTCCAATGCCTCTCTTCTTATCACATGACCAAAGAAAGCTGTTTGTCTCTTTCTTATTGTTGTATATAGTGTTCTAGTTTCATTAGCCTCTTTCAGGCAAACGTTGTTAGTTACTCTGGCAGTCCAAGAAATTCGAAACATTCGTCTTAAAAACCACATCTCTGTTGCTTCTAAGTTCTTCCTAATTTGTTCATTTACATTCCAAGATTCGCTGCCATACAGCAAAACTGGTTCTATATAGCATTTTAGCACTCTCTTTCTTACATTCATTGATAGCGACTTATTGCATAAGATACTCTTCATTTTCTGAAATGCGGCTTTTGCCTGCCCTATTCTGCTCTTAATCTCTGTTGTACATCTTCCATCCGATGTTATAAGTGCCCTTAGGTATTTAAAATTATCCACTTGGTTGAGAATTTCCCCTTCTATTTCTATATCACATTTTGGTGTCCCCATTTTCTTTGATATCACCATTGTTACTGTTTTCACTATCTATGGCATTTCTCAATATCTATGGCATTGTCTCACTATCTATGGCATTGTCTCACTATCTATGGCATTGTCTCACTATCTATGGCATTGTCTCACTATATATGGCATTGTCTCAATATCTATGGCATTGTCTCACCCTCTATGGTATTGTCTCACTATCTATGCCCTTGTCTCACTATCTATGCCATTGTCTCAATATATATGCCATTGTAAATTATATGCGACAAACAAAAAAATATGCTCGGGAAGAGAGGAAGAGGAAAGCCAAAGAGAAGATGGGTGCAGGATGTGGCAGATAATCTCCAGAAGGGTGTATCGGACGCGGAACATCTTGCTTATGACCGAGAAGTTGTCTGGAAAGTTGTTATGAGAGCGAAGGACATGCTACTGAATGAATGAATGAATGAATGAATGAATAAATGAATGAATGAATGAATGATCAAAGAAAATGGCAGCATAGACAGAGAGATCGAAATTAGATGTCAAAAAGCAAGTGCTGTTATATATAAACTATCACCAATACTGAAACACCCAAAAATACTTATATCCGCAAAACTTCACACCAGTCCTATGCTACCAATGTCAAACTTGGACATTATCCAAATCACACTTAAGAAAAATCAACAACTGCGAGATGCCAACTTAACTATCCGAGACCAGTAAGAAATGCAGTTATCAGACAGACATTGAGATCAACACTTTTGGCCACATAGGTTGAATGATAGATGATCAAATGGTTTTGCCCAGTGTTGCCATTTTGACGCTTTTCGCACTAAATTTAGTGCTTTTTCAAGTCATTTAGTGCGAAAATTTTGCATTTAGCGCGGCCGCGCTAATTTGGTGCTTCACAATTTTCTTTTGGTGCTTTTTATTGCTTTTTTTGTGTGGGTAAAAATTACTTTAAACAATCATTTTGGGGACACTAAAAAGCCGAATTTGAACTGAAGCGAGGGAGTAAAACAGTCTTAGTACATTACCGTGCAATATTCAAGTGATTTAACTCCATTTAATACGATTAAATGAAGTGAGTGACTGCAACGCGCAGGCAATATGCAATGCTTTAAAAAATTGTTTAAACAAGAATGGACTTGAGGTGCAAAGACTAGTTGCACTCGCCACTGACAATGCATCTGTCATGACAGGTGTAAACAATGGAGTAGATACAAAATTAAAATCCGTAGTTCCTCATCTGGTACTAGTTAGGTGTGTATGTCATTCCATTCAGCTGGCAGTGTCACAGGCTGCAGCTGCTTGTCTGCCCAGGAACATGGAGTTCAAGATTAGAGAAACATATAACTGGTTTTCTCACTCAAGTCCTCGTCAAGCAAAGTAGAGGGAGCTCTTTGCTTTATTAAATGATGGACAACATCCGCTAAAGGTTGTTCAATAAAGCCAGACACGATGGATGTCCATTCAATCTGCCATTGTCAGAATATTGCAGAAGTGGGTCGAGCTCAGAACTCATTTTGATATAGCAAGACTCAACGAGCGCTGTTATACAGCAGACCTTCTACATTCTATATTTAGCGACATGAAAAACTATGTGTATCTCATATTTCTCAAGCATATTCTCGGAGAAGTTCAAAGTGAGAATAAGAAATTCGAAGCAGATATACAGGATCCAACAAAACTACTCAGCGACCTTGTCCAACTTACTGAATCTATCAGTTCAAAGATTGCTATTCCTAGGGGAAAAAATACCAGAAAGTGAAGCTATTCAAGATTATTTAGATCCTAATCCCAATCTAGATTATGAGTTTGAGAAAGAAATAGCAGGCTGCAAGTTTCCTGATGAGAAAGAAATTCGAGGAAGGTGCATCCAGTTTTTAATAGAGCTGTTGACACAGCTGCGATTACGTTTGCCCGATAACATTCGAGTGTTGCAGTTCATGTCATGTCTTAGTGGAAGTGAATGTCTACAGCCAATGACGGCCTGTATATTGGATCTTGCTAAAATATTTGTAGAAAATGCAGCTACTCTCACCCGCATCGATTTCCGGTGGAGAAAACTTCATCATATGCAGTGGACAAACCTCTGACATACTTGGACTGTGGGCAGAAATAGCCTCATACAGGGATGCCACCGGTGAAAATCCTTTCCAAGATCTTACAGATTTAGCTTTAACTGTGCTTATGTTATCTCATTCTAATGCGGACGTGGCGCGTATTTCCAGCGGACAAAACATTTGGTGCTTTTTATTTTGTGTGTGTGGCTCTTTACAAAAAATGTTGGTGCTTTTTAGTGCTTTTTTTGGTCGATTTTGGTGCTTTTTCATCAAAGGGAGATGGCAATACTGGTTTGGCCATCTCGTTAGAACGCAACACCATAAACTACCAGCACTGGCCCCACATCAAAGAACGTCTGCTACGAGAGCAATGGGATGTCTGAGAAGAAAATGGATTGACGACATCAAAGACATTGTACACATTGAATTACACTATCCACTGGTTAAAAGACAATATGCACGCTATTTTAGCGTAGAATACGATGGCGTGATGATGTACAGAGCAAACCAGATTGACGTATTCCACATGACATCATATATCCCCAGCCAGCAAACACTGACAGAACTAATGAGTGTCCACAAGGATCTCATGGGCTTTCACGGCCTAGGTTGGAGGGATGAAAAAGTAAGAACAATGAAGAGAAAATGAAAACACGAGAAAAGAATGTGCTACTTATATAAGAAAGTAGCACATTTATTTCTCCATTTCTTTCCATTTTATCTTCATTGTTTTCTCTCTTTTAAAAAATCTTTTCATTCTTCTCATCCCGTTCTTATACCTTTATGTAGTCACTGTAGTGTCTTCCCGTCATTAATCGTTGTGTTTTGTGTACATGTAGTTGTTGTCTGACGAAGGCTAGTCGCAGCAGCGTCCTCTGTTTTCTATAATTTTGTTCTGTAATGCTGCACTGAAAGATGCTGATGTTGACAGCGATGTCCTGTAAAGGATATCATCATCATCATCAAGTGCCGTGCCGGCTGGCGTAGGCGTTCATGGCTCTCCACAGATCTCGGTCTTTGGTTTTCTGGATCAACTCTGCTGCTGATATTCCTCCATGCCACCGTCTCAATCCATCCAGCATCACTTCTCTTGGTCTACCTCTGCCTCTCTTCCCCTCGATCTTTCCAGTTGTTACGATGTTCTCCAATGCCTCTCTTCTCATCACATGACCGAAGAAAGCTGTTTGTCTCTGTCTTATTGTTGTATATAATGTTCTAGTTTCATTAGCCTGTTTCAGGCAGTCGTCGTTAGTTACTCTGGCAGTCCAAGGAATTCGCAACATTCGTCTCAGGAACCACATCTCTGTTGCTTCTAATTTCTTCTTAATTTGTTCATTTACATTCCAAGATTCACTGCCATACAGCAAAACTGGTTCCACATAGCATTTCATCACTCTCTTTCTTACATTCAGTGATAGTGACATATTGCACAAGATACTCTTCATTTTCTGAAATGCGGCTTTTGCCTGCCCTATTCTGCTCCTAATCTCTGTTGTACATCTTCCATCTGATGTTATAAATGCCCCTAGATATCTAAAATTATCAACTTGGTTAAGGATTTTCCCTTCTATTTCTATGTCACATTTTGGTGTCACCATTTTCTTTGATATTACCATTGTTACTGTTTTCTTGATATTCAAGGAGAGTCCTTTCCTTGCACTCTCTGCTACTAAAACGTCTAATAATTGTTGTAGGTCTGTTGAATTATCCGCCACCAATACTGTGTCATCTGCATAGCGTATATTATTTATATTATAACCTCCAACTAGTATTCCTGGCATCTCTTTGATCTCTCTCATTATTACTTCGCTATACAGGGAGAAAAGATCTGGTGACAAGACACACCCTTGTCGTACTCCTAGCTTTATCTGTTCGTAACTACCCTCTTTATTTCCCATTTTAATTGCTGCTACTTGGTTCCAGTAAACATTCTTTATTATTCTTAAATCTTTTCCATCAATGTTGATATCTTCCAAAATTTTAATCAGTTCATCATGTTTTTCATTATCAAATGCCATAGTATAATCTATGAAGCACAAATATATGTCTCTCTGTTTCTCCATTGACCTTTCTATTAGTGTCCGTAATGTATAAATTGCATTGTTTGTGCCCTTTCCTTCCACAAATCCATACTGTTCTTCACTAATTTCCATTTTTATTTTCTTTTTGGTTCTTCTCATTATGATTCTGAGTAGAAGCTTAGTGATATGGTTTATAAGGTTAATTGTACGAAAATCTGCACAATCAATTGCTCCTGGTCTTTTTGGTATAGCTATAAATACAGATTTCAGCATATCACTGGGTAAATATCCACTGCTGTAAATATCATTAAACATTTTGGTTAATATATCTACTCCAAATTCTCCCAATACTTCTAATTCTTCTATTGTGATTTCATCTGGCCCAGCTGTTTTTCCTTTCTTCATACGTTTCATAGCGCAAAACATAAATGCTGCATTACTTTGTGTTATTTTATATTGTTTATACGAGACGGGCTTCTAATAGAAACCATAATAGTGTTATATAAATTATAGTAACCATTCCATTGCCTTGTAACATGTCAATATTGTTGTTAAAGATGTCAAGAGTGTCATCACGTGACATCACGGTTCAGACAAGCACGGCGACGTCATAAGTACAGTTTAAATATGGCTGCCCTACTTACCATCGCAAAGAGTCGACTGTGCTTCAGACTGACCGTCGCAAACTTGGAAAAGTAGTTGCCAATAGCAACATCATCAATAACATCACTTGTCGCACTAATGTGAAGCAATTCCAGCCAATACATTAAGAGTGAGCTAACTATATGACCCACGAATGATATTATAAATATCAAAATGGCCCGTGGCAGAAAAAAAAGGATTCCCCAGACTTGATCCTACCAACAGGTGATGAAGAACATGACAGTATTTTATTATAACAACTCTGAATAATCTCAGCACATGTCAATATTTATTATTACCTTCAACACAGATAATTTTCAAAATAATCAGTACTGTAATACAACAGCTTTCTATCCATTGCATAGACTCACTATTACAACACACGCCGAGAAATGGGTCAGCGGACAAATAATTGTGGCGAAAGCCTGGCTGCAACCACCCCTCTTGCTTAGTACTCTTAGTATTATAAACATTCTTTAATATATGGTTACACTAAGGTTACGTTTACTTTGTATTTATAGCAATGTGGTAATTTAGTTTGGCTTACTTATCCTGGCCAGCTACAAACCAACAGACAACTGGGCACGGAAACGGCCACTTGCTAATCCTAGTTCCACTTTCTGCCTCACTTTTCTGCTAGAAATCGCAGACAACGGTCAGGGCCAATTGAGGTGTTTGAAAGGCAAACCTTTTACAGTAGATTACTGAAATAGTAGATTACTGAACCCAGTAATAGTTCAATAGTAGATTACTGAAATAGTAGATTACTGAAACCAGTACTAAGGCTCACCAAATTTTATATTGAACAAGTGCACCGACCATTAGTGAGAATCGGATTCTGGAACTAGAGTGTTGTGGTATACCAGAGCAACTCACCAGCAGCATGAACTATCGTTGCATCCCAGCAACATAATATCAGTGTTGCGCATAGACGACTGTCAAAGACTGCCTCATGATAGAACACCACCAGGACGTGGGGTCAACCTCAGATAGAGTGAGGGAAGATAGTGCCCGGGATCGGGGCAGGATGGATGATAGAAAGAGGGGGACTGTTGACTAGTCCTCACACGGAGGCGTTGACCAGATAGTTAGCACTACTGGTCACGACAGAGTCACGCCTGCGTGATCGCTACGATCGCCACTCAAGCCAAAGCCGGCTAATAGAAGCGTGCTAACTGAGCTAGCACGCAAAGGGGCGAAGGGCGTATGAAGGTCCTTCCGCGAGGCGTGTAGCGACGCGAGTGAAGCAAGTCAGACGGGGGACGGACTCTGTAGTGTTCACATCGTGTAGAATAGATTTGTTTTCATATAGCCTAGTAGATAGAGAATAGCTATAGGGGTTAGGAAAACTATTGATAGAGAATATTGTGACTTTATGTGTGATTAGATAGCGACTGTTTTTGCAATTGTAAAGAGCCAACGGCAATAAAATGTACCATTTCATTCCTCGCACACGACTGCAAGTCTCTTGTATGGTGTGGGAGAAGTAATCCGATGATGCCTGAAACATGAGTTGTTGACAGGCAATAGGATTAAATGTGGTGTCAGAAGTGCTGCTTGAACCTGAGTTCAAGCTATATACACTTACCCACGGCTCTAGACTAGGTTTACGGATAGGATATTACAAAGATTAAATTGTTTAATTTGTGTCAGTGACGATTACGTGTGCAGACTAGATCGAGTTGCCGGCAGAAGTGTGCCTATCGTGAGGAAATAATGTTTATTTGTGCTTATTAGAATTTTATATATTTAAATAATATGTTTTTCAAAGTTGTAAGTATTCATATTATGTTCTTCTTCCATTTATTTATGTAATTATTTATTTATTTTTGAATAATTGTCACAAATGATTCATGGCGGAGCAATACAAAGGTCAGCGAAAGTATTGATTTTTGCAAGCTAAAAATAGCGCTGCGCCTGTGACGTGGCACGATTGACAAACAGTTGGGCCTCGCCATTTGCAATTAGCATATCAGTGTTTACATACTGGCAAGCTGCTGCCTGCCTGAATCTTTACGATATATTAACTATTATTTGTTTATTTAAGTTAAAGAATGAATATATTTATTTATTTACACAGTATTATTATATTTATATTTATTTAAAAGCAGTTATTGCATTTTTTTTCGTACTTTTCTATTTGTTTACCGTCAGGAGGGCACTACTTTCGGCTATGCAAATTAGATTTGGCCTGCACCATCCTTACTTCCATAGATTAAACTAGGTTAGTAACGAAAGACATATTACGGTAGAACGAAGACAGGACAGTGACATTAAATATTAAGTAATCGATGTTCTGTTTGTTCGTGGGCATGTTTGTGTCATTGTACCAATTTGTCAAAAGTCTATTTGTCGTTTACGAGTTGGTAATTTTTGCTGCTCTGTAAAACAGGGCGAACAACAGCTGAGTGATAACGTGAGTGTGTGCCGAGGTGCCAAACGAGGTGACCTGAGTAGAAAACTCGTGTGTATTCCGGGGTGCCAAACAACGGGACCGGTGTTGCTGACGTGTTGTTCCTTGTTCTGGGGAACATTAAGTTGAGTAAAACCTACGTTTTTGGCATGCATTGTGATTAATAGTGCATCTCTTTTTCAGCGTGTATTGTATGAAAGACTTTGTGCTCTAATTTTTTGGAGAATATAATTTTCCAGAATGTAAACAAAGAGTACAATTTGTAGTGCTCAGATATTAAATAACATAGCATATTAAAGAAAAATAACTAAGTTCAGGTCAACGCAAGCCAATTACCCAGCAACATGGCTACTCTAGCTGACTTCATTAAAGCAGGTAAAGAATTGCAATACACAGGTAAAGAGCTAGAACAATATGCTGATAAGAAATTTAAAGAAGCAAAAGATGCTGAGAGAACTGAACGGGAACGAAAAGAAAATGCAGATAGAGATGAACGCGCACTAGAAAGACAACATCAATTAGAATTGAAACAGAGGCAATTAGAACATGATAAGGAAATTAAACAGAAAGAACTGGAATTAAAGCAAAAAGAGATAGATGAAATGGCAAGAGTTAAGGAAAAACAAATACAAGTAGAATCAGAGACACAATTAAAGATGAAAGAGATGGATGTAGACTCACACGCAGAGATCTCTGCCACTAAACTTAAAAGTCAACAAGAAGAAAATAAGTTCAACAAATACAAAAATATTATCAAAGCATATTGTAAAGAGGATTCAATATCTGCCTGGACAGAAAATGTCGAGTATCAGTTTAAATATCACCAAGTTCCTTTAGAGATGTGGGCTATGATTTATATGAAGAACCTGAGTGGTGAGCCCCTTAAAGTAATAGAATCTATACCAACCGATCTTAGATCTGACTACCAATACATCCGTGATAGGATTATGCAACACTTTTTACTTGATGCCACTGGGTATCAGGTTCAGTTCTCAACTTTAAAACCTAAACCTACTGAGACTTTCATTGACTACGTCTCAAATGTTCAAAGTGTACTAAATAGGTGGCTTAAAGCAGCTAACATAGGAAAAGATTTTGATAGATTGAAAAATTTAATAACTATGGATAAGGTAATATCCACGATACCATCTTCTTTTGCTAAATTTTTGCAGCAGTCAGACATTGAAACCATAGAACAGTTTGAAAAGAAAGGGTCAGCATATTTTTCTTCAAACAGAAATATTTTTAAAACTTCAAATGACTCTGAAATAGTTTCCTTTGTAAAAGATCAATCTAAAAACTATCAGGGCAATAGGAAACCTTATAATAAATTTGACAAGAAAGATAGAAAAGTTTCAAAATGTATCCACTGTCAACTTTTACATGACACTGATGCAATGTGTGACAAATCGCCGAGTTATCCGGCACATCTTGAAAATGTTATTAAGAAGCAACAGAACAAAAGATCTGCATACCGACGGGCCATTAAATGTTTTTTTTTGTTCCAGCTACGGCCATTATTCAAATAAGTGCCTTGGCCGCCAACGTATGAAAGCCAACAATGCTATTTTACTTGATACATCTTCTGATAGTGGTAGTGAGACTGAGTGTGATGTTGAAAATGAATTACCTGTTAACCAAACGGAAGAGGTGTGTTGTGTAAACGATGTGTTGAGTTTTGACAGTTGTGAGCGATGTCACCATTTTCATGCTCACGGAAAATTAGAATGTGGACATACAGTTCCATGCTCAACTGAGAGCGTGAATGCAGCCTTAGCCTCCAGAGGCAATTTAGAGTTCCACAATGCAATGGTCAATGATAGACCATGCCAATGTTTGCTAGACAGCGGTAGTACCCTTATTGGCCTCAGAAAGGAATTAGTGAGTCAAGAGGATTATACAGGTGACTCTGTCAAATGCCGAACCTTTTCGGGTAACATTGAAATTTACCCTTTGGCCAAAGCCCGTATTGACACTCCTTTCCTTTCGGGTACATTTACTTGTGCTATACTTGACAACCCTTATACTGATCTAATTCTGGGTTGCTTACCCCAGCTAAAACAATGTACTAACGATGAAATAACTGCATGGAACCAACTGAATGCAGTTAATGCAACAACCATAGCAGACACTATAAAACATCAAGACACGCTTCAAGATGAGAGACTACTGGTGCTTTCTCCATCTAGCACTGATGATACCAACAGACAAAAAGTCATAGAACGGCAGAAAGCTGATCCTAGTTTGTCTCCTTATTTAAATTTATTGAAAGAACGAGCTAAGGTTACAAAGAACGCATCAGGGTTCTTCAGATTAAATAGTGGCATTCTTACTAAACATTATACTACTGGTAACCATAACATTCAGCAAACGGTGTTACCTGTACAACATCTCATAACTGTGCTAAAGATTGCACATGAGTCACCGTTTGCTGGCCATCTTGCATATGACAAAACCAGGGCCAGAATTCAGGCTCATTTTTATTGGCCAGGTTTTTGCAATGATATTAAATTATTTTGTCGTTCGTGTAATGTCTGTCAACAGTTAGTACGAAAGGGTAAACATGTTACAGCTGAAGTACAACCTTCTACACTGGCTTCTAGGCCATTTGAGAGTGTGGCGGTAGATATTGTTGGACCCCTGAATCAGGTGTCCAGCAAAGGAAATCGCTTCATATCAACGATGGTCGACCTATGTACAAGGCCAAAAAAAGGGGCGAGAACAATTGAACTTGAACCAGATCAGGACATACTTCTCTTGCTTCCTGGCAAACGAAATTAATTATTGACTTCATGGCAAGGGCCATTCAAGGTGGTACGTAAAATTTCAGATGTTGACTATGAAATATCAATAAACGGAAACTTAAAGATATTCCATGTCAACATGTTGAAACCTTACTATTCACGACAAGAGACAGAAGTAGAGACAGACGAACACAGTGCACCCACACCAAGTGATCAGACGACAGACATACATAACGCAACTACACTAGTTAGCGAGACTGGCATATCCGACGAGCATACACTTAGCGAGAATACAGAATACACACTTAGCACCACCACCGTACTGAATCAAGTAGACGACGACGGAATGGAACTACCAGTTCCTATTGTAGACAAGACTGCTACATTAGATAGCATACATATAGAACAGGGACTAACAGACAGTCAACGACGACAATTAGTAGAATTAGTGACGGAATACAAAGACATATTCTCGGACATTCCAGGTAGGACGGACAGAATCGAACACTCCATTCTTCTTTCGGACTCTAAGCCTATTAAATGCAGGCCGTACTCAATCCCACTAAGCTATAGGAAAAATCTAAATAAAGAAATTCTGAATTTAGAGGCTAGTGGGATCATCCAGAAATCCACCTCTGAGTACTCTTTTCCAATTGTTCTAGTTAAGAAGAAAGATTCTACAATTCGTCTGTGCGTGGACTATCGAAAGCTCAACAACGTCACCAAGATCGACGCAGAGCCAATTCCTTCCTGCGAAGATCTTATTCTTGACATGTCCACCTCCAAAATCTTTTCTAAATTAGATCTCACTAAGGGATATTGGCAAGTCCCTATGCAGTCTCAATCCATCCATCTTACTGCTTTTTCAACTCCTTTAGGACTATACGAGTGGCGTTTCCCCTGTAAAAGAACTGATTTGTGGGCCACTGGCGAATAGGGTGACACGAAGAGGAACGACGGAGAGACTGTCAACTTCACCGATGGAAACACCATTTGCAGCTGAGTGCCTAAACACCTTCCTGGAGTCTCAGCCATACTTTGATTGACCTACCACCATCCCGTCTCATGATTAATGAGACCTCGCTCCGAGAACATTTGTTTTTACTTCTAATCAGTTATTCTCCTTTTACGTTCCTTGTGGGAACTTATAATTTTTATTTTCAATTATTAAACTTGTGATAAGCAGTGTTGTCGCTTATTGCTAAATAAGCAATCCTAGTTATTATCTTCATATCCAACATTTAATTAGATCACATAAGTGTGAGAGTAGGGCGAAAGTTGAATCTTCAATCTTTATCGACTTCATTGTGCTGCATAGCTCAAGTTAAGTCTGGGGGTTAATTCTTTTCCACAGGATCATCGTGTCACTGCTAAGTTTGCTGTCATCTTTGTATGTATAGCTGTACAACTTTATCTGCAGTCCTATGCCACGGTAAGAATAGTAAACTTCTTTTTCTGTCATACTCCCTTTGTTTTTAACGAGCCACTCGTTGGCTATTTCTTCAATGGGGAGTCTTTCCTAGCGGTTAGGCTCATTGTCTTCTACTGTACCTGTGAGACTTCTCTCAAAAGTAGCTGACCACGCGACAATAATCAGATTGCAACTGGTACCATTAGTATTGCAGCTCTTCGTTGGCTGTTGAAAATCAGGATGAAGCGGGCACGGGAAAGTCCCCTGAGTTCAGTAATTGTAACATAACTCAAATAGGAGGACTATTTCAACATCAATCACCGATTGGCTGGTAAACATTTAAACTTATTGACAATAACATTTAAATATATACAAAAGTTACATACATCACTGCAATACTTTTCCACATAGTCACCGCCTAAATTCAGGCATTTATCGTACCGTGGCACAAGTTTCTGTAACCCCTCGTTAAGGAATGGTGGCGCGAGGTACACCCATGCGCTCCTTGGCGGTGTCGAAGCGCTGGGTAGCTAGCTAGCCAGACCTTTATCTTGCCGAAGAAATGACAATCTCTCAGCGAAAAGTCCGGACTGTAAGGGGGTGGTTGAAAGTTTTCCAGTTAAACTGTTCAAGTTTGTGCGAGCAGCAGTGTGAGGTCTCGCGTTGTCGTACATGATAATGACGCCACTGGTAAGCATTCCGTGCCTTTTGTTTGCTTAAATTTTTTGAGCTTGTTTGGAGAATGTGTATGCATCTACTGTTTAGACAGTTCCATAGTCTCTGCATTCACAAAGTGAACCCATGTCTCGTCCCCAGTCACCTATTCTGCTGAGAAATGCATACCCTTCTTCTCAGTAGCGCAGAAGGAACCTTAAAGCGGAGCCCATTCTTTGAGCTTTGTGAACGTCAGTCAGTTGCTTTGGTACCCACCGTGAACATAATTTGTGGTAACCTAACCTCTCTGTGATAATTCGAAACAGACTAGTCCTAGAAGTTTGTAGAAATTCTGTAGAAAGATCTGGAATTGTGAAACGGCCCCTTTTCCTTACGACTTGGTCGATCTTTTGAATGAGCTTATCTGTCACACATGAATGTCGTCCTTGTCCATCCTTATAATGCACATCTATACGCCCATCTCTCAATGTTCTGCAAAAATCCTGCATAGAACTGTCACTTATAACGTTACAACTGTACACACGACACAGTCGACGATGAATCTCAGCCGCATGTAGATCTTCTACCTGAAGAAAACGAATTTCACAGCTGGCAGGAAAGTCAACAGTGTCCATGCTTATTATTTCGCGGTTCGTGAACCACTGAACAAATGCGACTGTGGGTTGATGTGTAGTGAGCTAAATGACTACTGAATGTTGCAAACAATTAACGGTATCGCTATGGCAACTGGTGTATTTTTGCCAGCCAATCGGGTATTGATTTTGGAATAGCCCTCGTATTACATGACATCCAAAACACTGCATTAATTTGAATGAGTGCCCCAGCTCCTCAGGGAGAAATGCCTCTTACTAACTTAAATAGTCAACTGAGTTGATATATGTTTCAGTCAGAATATGTCAAGAACGTCTTCTAACCATAGTTGTGTCTTATCCACCTTTGAGTTTATCTTCTAACAGTATAGATAATCCTTTTGGTGTCTTATCCACTTTTCAGTTAACGTTTAACAGTATGTCTTCATAGCGCTATGCCATAATTTTATAAATGTATATTCAAATGTATCGTCCAGTCTTGTTTAACAAACAACTCTTTTGTTTTTGTGGTCTGATCAACAGCTCTCGGCCAAAACGATCCATGCTTGTTAAAGTGAATTGAGTAAGGGCTGTTGTCCATGTATTTATGTTTCTTCCATTGAGAGGTGTGCTTGTTAGAGAAGAGGGTTGTCTCTCTTCGGTATGACAGTAGAGAATAACCAAATTCAACTCAGTGTAAAAGAAAAACATGGCGCTGACGGTTAAAATAATCTGTCAAAATTGACGAAAAAAGTATTCGTAATACCAGTACTGTCAAAAAGAAACGGTTATAATGTTATATGTTTCAAGATCCCATATCAAGCCTATGAATGAAAATATTTGCCGTTATTGTTGATGTTGACCTTCTTCCTTCTTATTCTCTCTTCTTTACTTCCTCCTTCTACCACTACTACTACTACTACTACTACTACTACTACTACTACTACTACTACTACTACTACTACTACTACTACTACTACTACTACTACTACTACTACTACTACTACTACTACTACTACTACTACTACTACTACTACTACTACTACTACTACTACTACTACTACTACTACTACTACTACTACTACTACTACTACTACTACCACTACCACTACCACTACCACTACCACTACCACTACTACGATTACTAATACTACTACTACTACTACTACTACTACTACTACTACTACTACTACTACTACTACTACTACTACTACTACTATTACTACTACTACTACTAATACTACTACTAATACTACTACTACTTCTGCTGCTGCCGCTTCTGCTACTCAAAGACAATCTACCTTGTCTTCTGCTACCAGACAATCGACATTGTTACTTATAAATAACAATGCGCTTCTGCCAAATTGTAATTATTGGGAGCGTTCATTTGAAATCCGTTCGTGCCGAACCGCCCGTAATTGCGAACGTTGAGCATGATCATGTCATAGTCATGTACTGAACAATGAATAAAAGAGCACGTACTTATCATCCCATGATGCATAGATTCTGTTTCTGACCGTTGAGAAAATGGCCGGGTTGATCCAAAATCTGTCCAAAGAAGCTCAAAAAGCAGTGATTCAGTTTCTTTCATTTGAAGGATGTCGACCAGTGGACATTCATCGAAGAATGCAGGCAGCGTACAGTAACAAATGTGTGTCGAAGACAACATTGACAGACTGGGCACGAATGTTTCGGAAAGGACGTCAGTTCACGACAGATCTTCGACGGCCGGGTCAAGCGCATATTGTTGAAATAGAAAATCCCGAGTCTAAATCCAAGTTCATGTAATAAGATTGGTGGGAATGTCTGCAAGGTTGTTACTACACAGTATTAAAGGAACTATCTATACGTTCCTTACAAGTAAATTCTGACATCCCCGTAGAATGTGGACCTCTGCATGCTAATCTATAATTCAATTCACTCTTGGCATTAACGTGACATAAGAAACGTGTTCAAATTAATAACCACAATTTCATGGAGACACTTTATCACGATATAACCAAAAGATATACACATAGATTCCAGAAATTGTATAAAGTAGGAAGATAATATTGACTGAAGATATCAGCTAGCCCTGTGAAATATTTCATCACAGAAGCCTGGAGAATCAGCGTCAATGTCTCTTTCGTCTGGTTAGACAGACAACATTCACCTGAGTTTTATTTTGAGTTTACTTCGATGATACTGGCACCTTAAAATGGCAGCACAGTTTTTTGCAACGGTAGGTCACGACTTGCGGATTTTGTCGGTGCAGGATAACCCAAAGGAGATGTGCTCACATCAGTTTGATTCAGTGCTGACATAGCAAGCAGGCTTCATATTGACATTTAAAAAAAAAAAAAAACTTTATGGTTGACTTTCCAACAAAAGACTTCATACCAGAAGGTTCCATGGTGGGCATATTAAACAGTGTTCATTTTTGACTTTCAAGCAAAATACTTAATAGTGGACTTTCGAACAAAAGATTTCATACCAAAAAGGGACACCTGAAAGTCATAACTCTAGGATAGGTATCTGCACCAGCCCATATCATGCATGAGTTAAGACTCCGCTCTCCTAGTGGGTCTCACATATATATGCATGTACATTAATGGATATCTGTACCCTGGGCATCGTTCGGAGACGACTGAGGATAGGTCACTGTCTAATACAGGGTTGAGACTGGAACCGATCTGTCTGGAGGAGCACCATGTTGTCTGGCCAAGTCCCCTTTTCCTAGAGGTAGATCTTGGTAACAGGTACCCATTCATACCACAACAACAACAGTTATATCTTGGTAACAGGAACCCATTCATACAACAACAACAACAAAAACAACAGTAATATCTTTTCCTAGAGGTAGATCTTGGTAACAGGAACCCATTCATACAACAACAACAACAACAACAACAACAACAACAACAACAACAACAACAACAACAACAACAACAAGAGTTATATCTTTCCCTAGGGGCAGATCTTGGTAGCAGGAACCCATTCATACAACAACAACAGTTATATCTTTTCCTAGAGGTAGATCTTGGTAACAGTAACCCATTCATACAGCAACAACAGTTATATCTTTTCCTAGAGGCAGATCTTGGTAACAGGAACCCATTCATACAACAACAACAACGACAGTTATATCTTTTCCTAGAGGTAGATCTTGGCAACAGGAA
Organism: Cepaea hortensis; assembly: GCA_963921405.1. Classification (NCBI taxonomy): domain Eukaryota; kingdom Metazoa; phylum Mollusca; class Gastropoda; order Stylommatophora; family Helicidae; genus Cepaea; species Cepaea hortensis. The sequence continues at coordinate 52,902,299 of OY992892.1, read as the reverse complement.
CCCATTCATACAACAACAACAACAACAACAACAACAACAACAACAACAACAACAACAACAACAACAGTTATGTCTTAGAAAGAACTATTAACCATTTTACCCTGTCAGATTTAGCAAGTCTTCCCAGATTGGTGTATGTGGGGACCAAAGACCATAATAAGTTATATTGACATGATTTGCCATCTCCTAAGATGGAGTTCTTGTATAGACATATAAAACAATCATAGAGGGAAAAAAAAAAACAGGTGCCCATGCCTATCCATATTGCATTACTTGATGGTTAGAAAGGTGGTTCACCTTATACGAGTGTGATTTCCCGCAGTATTAAAATATATTGATCATGTTAGAAACTAAGGACATATAGTTATGATTTACGTAGCCCATTTCTAACTATCACTCTAGTTACCATACCCTTGTATAGTTGGAGGTTGTTATTATAGGCTGCAGTGCTCCTGGATTAGCTATTTAATGTCAAAAGCTTCATCATGGCACCCGATGATGATTGGTTCTTCGGTTTGTCAAACTATCTCGAGCTTGTATTCAAATTAAAGTATTCTTCACCAGGATTCCAATTCCAGTTTTTGAAAAAAAAATTTCCAAATTCGGTCTCGTCTAACCTGCTTCCTCTGCGGTGGTTTTCACCAGGAAGTTCCCAGCGTAGCTTTATAGACCAACAGAAGGGGCCTGAGAATGAATTTTATAGATTAAATCTGCCGAAATACTGCTACCCAAAATACAACTCCAGTTGTTAAGGGCCACACACGGACACCCGATTTGATCTTACTCTAGCATTTCCTCGCTTACCAAACAGAAATATAAAATTTAAGTTAAGTTCAGTTAACTTAAGTAGATGAATCAGACGCCTGGTATGGAAATATAGATATAGATCGCCCGCTTTTCATAACATGGGCGCTCGAATACGTCTATTTCACCAATTTGATGTCGTTCGAAGCAACTTTGTCGGTCTAGTCCGCCCATACCGCAAACCAGGGTTGCCACTTTTTATTTTTTTTTTACCAAAAAAAATCTAGAAACGGCCCAAACAACATCCATAAATATTTATATTTCTTTGGAAAGTATCTAAGAAAGATATCCAGATTGAGAAAGTAAGAAATTACATATGTATTGATGTGACTGTCGGTCTCTCTGGCTGTGGGGTTACAACACTTTCTCTCTGTAATCCCGTTTATCACGCAGAGTCTCGTAGCGGAGCGAGAGCTGAGGCGGTTCGACCCCCGCTCGTGACTTGCGGGATACTGAGCCGGCCGCTCAGAAAGCAATGGCAAACTACTGAGCGTAATCTTGCCAAGAGATCAACATACAGCTGAAAGATGCTGGTGTTGACAGCTAAGTCCTGTAAAGGATATGCTTAAAAAAAAAAAAAAAAAAAAAAAAAAAAAAAAAATTGATGTGAATGCCGGTCTCTCTGGCGAAGGAGTTTACGGCTTTTGCCGTAACTCCGTATATTCTAGTGAGTAATGCAGTTGAGCCTGAACCGGCAGCGGTTCGAGCCGCTCTGGTAACTTAGGGGGTATGTAAGCCAGTCTCCCAAAAAGCAATGGCAAACTACTGAGCATAATCTTGCCTAGTACATCAACAGCAGCTGAAACATTCTGATGTTGACTGCAATGTCCAGTAAGGGATATGCAACATTTAAAAAAAATTGATGTGACTTACCCTATAGAATCATGTCCTCATCTTCACTGATGTCTGTCTCACAAGATGCACTTAGCTTGGATGATGAAGTTGAAGCTTCAGATTCAAAATGACTCTGGTATGCTTTAGCTGTTCCAATTTCTTTTAATACACGATCAGGGAGCTGATAAGTTGAACAGCATTTTCCTGCTCTCATCAGGCCAAATCTTATTGTCAAGATAGCATTTAAGAGGTCAAGTTTCGTCCTGTTTCTTAGTTTACATTTTGTATAATTCATAGTACTGAAAACTCTTTCCACATCAGCATTTGAATGGGGTAGTATCATGGCAGACATCGCACATTCAAAGAGCTCACAGAATGGACTGTTACCTGGGGCATATTTAAATTGTCTTATTTCACTCCAAAAGGCTTTAGTTTCTGTTTTGTTTCTCTAGTCAACCAAATTTATTTTGGTTAACTTGGTTATTCTGCTTCCGCCACACTATTATCAGTAGTCCCTAAAAATTTCATAACTAGACAATATTTTGATATGTCCTTTACTGGCTGAAGTATGTTGTTAAGAGAAAAGAGTGAAATATTTTTCAATACATCTATATTTTTCAAGAAATGTTGAAACTACTTTGTCTTTGCTGTTGCTATAATATATATACTCACCATATAATAATATATAATATATAATATACATACACCAAGCACTTTCAGAACCGAAATGTCATTCGATCCGTCTAATAATAAACTATATTTATTTGTAGAAATGTCACTGATCGAATCTTCTTCAAAGTGAGAAAACAAAGTACTTCTGATCATATTTGTACACTTGTTGCGATGCATTTTCACGTCCTTTAGCACTTTACTGTCAGAAATAGTGTTTTTAAACCAATCAATCAAATGATCACAGTTCACGATTGCACAATGACAACTGAAAAACATTGCGACAGATCCTTAAACTTTTGATGATTCTTTACTTTGTGTAGTTCTGAAAACAGATGTCAACGGTAGCATATCCCTAAATGGCACTGCATTTTTATGTTTTGTAGTCTCTGCATGTTTCTTCAAGTCTTGTATTTTTGCTTTCAATTCGCACTTGCAGTACTTACAACGAGCCTTAGTCGCATCTCCATGAATTGACATCACCCAATCTTTAATTATGTCATCCTGCAGCCACTCGTTCCGAAATTTTTGTTCATATTACTTTACTTTTGGCATGTTGAAAGATTTGTTCAAAGTGGAAGACACATATGAAGGTCAGCAATTATAAAAAAAATCACATGGAAAAGAATCACAAAGTCGGCATCAGAGCAATAATTCGCAACACGGTGAGTTTACAGTTCAAATAATGTTACTATAATTTATGCGCCCTTTTACTCATTACCGGGAAGGGGGGGGGGGGGGGGGGATTGCCAGATTGTTGAACGTTGACCCAAGTCAATTCAAAGTTTAAATAATGGCAGTTACCATAATTTACGCGCGTCCAGCCCAAACAAAAAATGGTTAAATGACAGAAAGAAAAGTAAAATCTAGAAAGTATCCTAAATATCCAACTCCAAATGAAAAGTATCTAGAATTGCATCCAGCATCCAAAACGTCAGAAAACGGTATCCAGACGCCGGCAAAAACCTCTAGATCTGAATATAAAATATCGAGAATGGCAACCCTGCCCCAGGCGTGCAAGGTAATTTATGTATTTTTCAAAAGTCAGTTTGAAGGTTTTCGGGGACAATTGTAAATTTGGATTTTCATGGATAACGAAAGATTTGTGAACCCAGTCTTTATAATTCTCTAGAATTGATGAATTCATCTCTCTGAACTTCTTATAATACATTAACTTATAGAAGTAATTTCCGAGATTAAGTAGAAAGTCCCTACAGCAGTTCTCGTCTAGTTGTTCCCATTATTAATATGAGTAGTAACTCGACTGGGGATGCGTTTGGGATGCGTTTTCAGAAGGCAACCAACGTGCGTTTTGTTACAGTTCCAAACATGTCTTTTTGTGTCCTCAAGTTACTACTTCTTTTCGTTGCTTCTGCGAGTGCCAGTCTATGCTTGGAATTTGTGTATGTGCCCTTTCTATGGTCTTAAAGATTCCCCAATCAATTGATAGTCTGTACATTTCGCTGGCATCAACAGAGACAACCAGTTATCATCATCATCAAGTACTATGCCAGTTGGCGTAGACGTTCATGACTCTCCACAGATCTCGGTCCTTGGTTATCATATCTCATAAAATACGCTGGTAACAATAGAACCAACCAATCATATCTCTTAAAATGGCCTTACTATAATATGCTAAAATTAACAAAAACAGAAACCATGACCCGAAGTATAAATCTGCTGTATTAATGTAGTGATACGGCCATTACGTTTTTAAAGGGACGAATACGAGGAGGAAAATCTGGCAAATCAATTAGCGAAATATTAACATAAGCATCGAACCCTCGTCCGCTTGCGCTTACGGCATTATCCGTGTAGCTGCATGTCTACTACACTGCCTGTGGTACACAAGCCCCACCAGTACAGCACGATGAGTGTATGTGTTTATTTGACCTTTCGCTTGGCCTATGCTTGTTTAATATAAACTTTCTGAAAGCTATGATGCTATTTCATTGACTAGATGCGAGCTCTCTCATATTTCATAGTTATGTTTTCATGTGGATGATAGACCTAGTTAAAAAGACATCTAATCCAACAAGAAAGATCTTGACCCAACCACCATGGTGGACACCAGATGTTGAGAATACATGGAGGGAAAAGAGGGCGGCTATAAGGAATTGGCAGAGGGTGCGGAGAGCAACCAATTTAGTTGACACAGAATTGGAGGAGGCTGACAGATATAAAGAAGTAAAGGTGCAGGATTTTAAACTCCAGTAAACAGGTTGGCGGAGTGGAGCAGGGATGCAGGGGCCATTATAAATCCAAACAAGGCATTGGTTGTGTGGTACTCGCTGGATAACCGGATCGTCAAGGCAAATGTCACAGGTATTATCTTGAATGGATGTCCTTTAGTAGAGAGAGAGTAAACTGAAGTACTGAAGTATCACTTTTGACAGGTGTTTGTCTTTTAAGGATCATGTGGTGGCTTTGGTGGTGAAGGCTGGTAGGGGACTATATGTATTGAGGGAATGGCAGCAACCGGGGTGGATCAGGGGATGCTTTAAGGCTCTTTCAGCAGTTAATAATTTCTGTCATTGTATATGGTTTGGGGTTGCTGACAGTATCAAAGAACCAGCTTGAAAGATTGGAGCGCATACAGAATTGTGCCATGAGGGTAATCCTGGGGTGCACAAAGGACACACCAATTATATGGATGAGGCATATCCTGGCGCTACCAACAATGACGAATAGGCATAGGGTCCTTCAGGCCAAACGGTACCTGAGAATTTCTGCAGATAGGGATCACCCCCTGCAAGAAGCCATGGATATGGTCAAGGGTCATAGACTAAGACGAGGCAGGTCCTGGATGGCACAGGCAGAACTATCTATAAGTCAGGTGTGTGCTCTAGAGACCTTCAATCATGACAAAGAGTGGGTTGAAGTTCCGGAAGATATGACAGACTAGCACAATATAATAGTAACACTGGGTCGTGAGTGCAGAGAATGGGCAGCGGGCCGCACTGAGTTTGAAGTGCAACAACTGATCCAGAATAACACACATCAAGGAACATAATCATCTACACCGATGGGTCAGTGGTGAGAAACAGACATAGTGGTTGGGATTTTATTACAAAGGCTAATGGACGAGGCTTAAAAAAGAGGAGTCTGACATTTGAGACTACGGCCTCCAGCATGAGAATGGAGGTGGAAGCAGTAACAGCGGCATCCTGTTAGTTAGAGGAGACTACTGCAACACACAATGTATTCATTACGGATTCAAGGAGTATGCTTTGTAAGGTGAGGAAAGGAATGTTTCGTGTGGAATGGCTATCGTCGCTTCAGAGGTCACATATTGTGATAATTGTATGGATATTTTGCCCTGGCCATGCGGGGGTGCGGGGGGAATGAACAGGCTGATAGGGTGGCAGAGAATGCACCTCTTCGTGGTAGATTGCCTATGGACAAGGGGGAGGTGGTCGGTAGGGGTTCTGGAAGAATCTCAAAACTGAGAGGGACGACCATGAGACCTTTATATCAGATAGCGGTTGGAACAATTAGTAGTGTGACTCTTCGCTGGCTGTTGAATGAGGGGAAGGAGCACATATGAGAATTTCATGAGTGCAGTGATGTCGGTTCTTAACTCAACTCAACTCAAGTTATTGATTTGGCCTTGAGGTGACGTACACTTGTTCATTCCTGGAGGCACTGTCGTCATTTGGAGAGGACCGGTGTGAATCCCGATAGAGCAACTATAGCCTGGAGTCTTTAAGTTATCTAGTCTCCACTGAGATTGACTTTGTTTCTCTTTCTCTTCTTAAGTGACTGTGGTATTGTAATGTGCTGGTTATATGGTGCTAGCCTTATATATTTCCAAGAAGAAGAAGAGGAAGAAAGTGATGATGATGATAATGATGAAGATGATGATAAAGAAGAAGAAGAAGAAGAAGAAGAAGAAGAAGAAGAAGCAGAAGAAGAAGAAGAAGAAGAAGAAGAAGAAGAAGAAGAAGAAGAAGAAGAAGAAGAAGAAGAAGAAGAAGAAGAAGAAGAAGAAGAAGAAGAAAAAGAAGAAGAAGAAGAAGAAGAAGATTGCATACAACAGCACTACAATGATGATTCTTGTTTTTATTATGATAATAAACATGATGATAATGATTATTATTATTATCTTTCTTTTGGATGATGATACGCCTATTTCGAGCATTTGATGATAGTGGTTGTGGTGGTTTTAGTGTTGGCGATGTTGGTGATGTTGGCGATGATTATGATGTTGTCACATTATTACTACTTTAATACTTTAAACATTATGAAGTGCCATTTCAGTTGGTGCACATGTAAGTGAAGCAACAGTTATCTTATAAGTCACATTTTCATGCTACATATAATAGATGCCTCGATTAGTAATAACATTTTAACCAGATAGCTGTTATCTGAATATGCAATAAAGAAACTGACGCTGATTAGGACATACATTGAGAAAGCCTGAGAATAAATAACTAGAAAGTCCTTTGTCTGGAATCCACGGGGCAAAAGAAACAGAGGAAGATCTAAAAGCACACGGAGAAGCGAAGCAGACATTTATTTAGAAATAAATAAAGTGGCGAAGATATGGGCAGGGTAAGAGGTGTTGGGGTGAGTTGGCGAAGGGACTATGTCTCAATTTGCGATGAAGAGTAAAAAAAAAAAAAAGGTGAAGAAAACAATAACGGTACAAACTGTAAAAAATAATGAAATCTATCGAGTTTCTAGACAACTCGTCCTACTAATTGTATTTATCACATGCACAACACATGCTTTCCCTTTTTGCATCTCACCCTTTTGATAAAATTGCTAATGAAACCGTGTTATGGCGTCGATTTTAAGAGCTCAAGCTGGAAGCTTAATATTACCCATACCGTTTTCTATTAACTTGGAAACTGTTTGCATATCCTGCACTATAATGGTATAATTGCATGTCATCACTTTCCCGATTTATCGCATACTAGTCGCAACATATGTGAATGCATACATTCTTTTTATATAGAAATGTGTTGCAAGCGTCATAAACAACAGATTGTTAGAATGTCAGGTTGGTGCCACTGTATCAGGTTTGTGTTTACAAAATAGTCTCGCTAGAGTATATTAGATGCATAAATCAAGACAACCTTAAATGTGTTTAGTATATAAGGACATCGATAATTCTCATTCCAAAGGAATATTCGCATTTCAGTGACCCCTTTAGTTAACCAGTTTCACTGTTGTGTCATATAGTCAAAGGAAAGCTTAGCGAAATAAGCATACTGTTTATTATCCAGATAATTTGTGTAATAAGGAGAAACATACCTAAGCAGAGAATTACGCAATGATGATACGAAAAGTTATTTGTGCTGTCCTTGTAAGTTTGTCTTAGATGCTTGTGTCACAAAATAAAACCGTGTGTTTAACAGGTTGATTATTATAGAGGATTTTCGGATTAAGCGGACGATCTGCCAGCGACAACTATTTTTACTAACAGAGTAAACACAGCTGCACAGGTTACATCGTGTCAGCCCATAAACACATTTGGTGGTGAGTGAGAAGGAATGGATACATCGAGTTGGCAGTTCATTAACCGTTAGAATCACATATGATTGTCGGCTTAGGATATGGAATGGTTCCGTTTGTCATCTATACTGCCGGACATCAGAGGGAAATGGCTGCTGGGATTGTCACCACGGAACAGAAGATTGACAGTTTATCAACAGGTCGGAAGTGCCCGACTAGGGAGAAAACAGTGCATCTGTCAATTCTTGGTTTCCGGCACATCGAGAAGATTGACGGGGTTATTTGCAACTCTTTGTTGTAACTCGACAGAAACTCGCTGGCTTGTTTTGAGAATCTAAACTATTACTGACAACTTTGACAGGACTTAAGCCAGGAAAATAGTTTCCTGACAAGGGATGATCTGCCACTGTGCCACCTGTGTGGGGGCATAAAGGATAACGTCACGTGGCCAACTTTAGGAGTTGCCATAAAAACCCGAGTTGGGACCAACTGGGGAAACTTGAAAATGTGGATCTAGGCAGACATGCTTGTCACTGCAGCAGTTAGAACATCTAACGTGTGAAGGAGATATTTGATTTAGTTTACACGAGCCTGTATGGCTACCATTAGATGTAATTTAGTGTAAACTGCAGTGCCGTAAGGTATAACCTATTATATATATATTCGTTATAATTAATATAGACTGTGGCCTTGTTAAACTATAGTGTGATGATTAGCACTGTTAGTGGAAACTAGCTAGAGTAGTGAAGTGATACGTGGCTCTGTTAGCTAGAATAGATTAGTGAAGTGCTGATAAGCTTTACTAGTTGAGAATTGAGTAATGAGGGATAATTGGGATCTTCCCGTAGGTGTCCCTGGTGGGCGGGGTTCCGCATTCTGTTTGCTGATTTTTTCTTTGTCATAGCCTGATTCGGCCCTAGGTGGGTAGCTAATCTGCTCTAGGACATAGTTTAGTTAGCTAAAGATCATTAAGCAAGGCGATAGGCTTACACTCAGCCGAAAGGATCAGTGACTAGTACTATCACCAGATGTGTTGTTTCTATCCTAGGTTCCCTACCAGATCCAAGGAAACTCAACAAGTTTTTGGGAAAAAATCAAAATCCAAAAGGGAAGAACACCAGTTCAAGAGTCACTAGAGTTGCATACAGAACGTAACTTACGCTAGAAGGAAATTGATTCATCAAAGAGAGTGATGCATACTGATGCACCACACAGCATTAGACAGTAGTAACGAACCGAGAACCGGCTAAGAGTACCTAGTGTTAGTACAGCAACAATTAACATTAGAAATTAGCACTTATGGACTGAATGGTTCGATGTGCAACGAGGATGATCTGTCGACTAACTAACTAACTAACTAACTGCGTACACACTACAAAAGACTTGTGCAGTTTGTTAAGGAACGTTAGGAACGGACATTGTGTAGAGTGCAACCGGTCCATGATTAACTGTTAATACCACCGGTGTCTATTTCGGATGTTCATGAAATTGGATTACCAGAGGTCTACAGAGGCAAAGCAGTATCCGGCAAGATGGTTTCGGCAACGGGTGAGAAGTACATGTTCTGACGTAACGTGATGTGGTCTATCTTTGCTGGGATCAGCTGACTGGGTTGCTGTCTGAGAGTCAGAGTCTACACACTTTATAGAACACGTCACACATTTTCTTCACATACACGTCTCATATACGTTACACTTTTATTTTAATAAATTACTCTTTATTAATTTTTAGAAGCAAGAGTTGTTGAGTATGTTGCGTTGGGGAAGTATGAGAAGGGGGGCATAGTACGACAGTGAGAGAGTGATAGGAAAAGGTGTCCATAGGCTGGTGGAGTGTGTTGGACGGAAGCTGGTGGATTCTCCAGAATAGTGAGAGGAACAAAATATTATAATGTGGGTGTCGACTCTCTTCACTCCAGGGACGACACTTTAAAGGAGGACACGACAGCTTGTTCGATTTTTATTAAAATTTTATATCTTCGAGTATCTCTGTGTGTGATGTTAAAGAGAACTAAAATTCGGTGAGCACGACTTTCAAGTATATTATACCTCTATCACATATCGTGTTATTTGTTGTTTCTTCGTTAATCTTTCGATAGATCTGTGTCATACCCAGCTGTGTACTTCCCTAGCTCGGAAGTCAACGTACCTCAATTCGGCATGTAATTCTTTAAAGTTTAGGGCCAAAGATTATATCCAAGCTAACACGGCTCAATCTACTATAGGCAGTCGATTACATTTGACAGTCAGAGTTGTTCTCTGGATTAGAACTGATCTTTGCTGCCATGTTGAGCCAGCCTAAAATGTGTACCGATAAGTGTCTTGGGAAAATAAAGTCCGCCGACGGAATGTTGACTACAACACCCCCTTAAGTGTCGATTGTTGTATAAATGTATGGGTCTAGCACCTTATGTACAATGCACCATAAGGCGTGTAATAGGGACCTTTACTAACCTACTTACAGTGTTGATCTGGAAACAAACAAGGCTAGAGGCGACAAAGAAAGGTGGTCACTGTGCTCACCACATGTTATCATTGTGAGGAGTTTGTAGACAATTCGTGTACGTGTTTAGTTATTTGTATGTCCTTTACAGCTTTTTGTTTTTTGGCTGTTTGTGATTTGCTAGGCAAGTTTAGATTCTGTAGTTTGCCATTGCTTTCTAAACTACCGACGCTAATACAATTGTATGAAAACCAGCGCACGGCGCTCTGCTTCCAATGACGTCAGTTTATATAACTCTACGTTTGATTCATTCTTCAGGTGCTGTGTGTAGTAGACCTGAACCTTACCTTTGGTAGATATATTGATGGTGTTGCAATTGATCGACGTGGCGGTGGCAAGGATGACCTTCCTGCTGGACAAGAACTGCGTGCTCAGGAAGACAACTTTGATTCTCAAGTAGGGATCTTTCTTAATGCTTCTATTTATAGCAGGAAAAATTTCATTGCTAATTAAATCTTAGTATTTGATATGTTGTCTTTGTGAAGGAACATGATCGCATGCGCTGTTTGACATGACACAATACGATGGTTATGCTGGTATTTTATACCACACGAAGTGACAACCAGTTCGATCAAAAGGTAGCAACATCAACTTCATTTGTCTCCTTTCGGTGTGATGTACACACTGTACTGTGAGGAGCGGCTGGCCGAGTGGCTAGAACGCCGGACTCTCCTTCGGGAGACCCAGGTTCGATCCCTTGGTAAGGTGTGGGGTTTTTTTTCTGTCGGTAGCAAAAGAAAATCCTAACCTGCACAGTTCGCGGCGACTGCCAGGCGGCCTTTATTCCTCAGGCTCAAAGACCCCTCTGCCATTCACCGCAAGGTATTATATTGGCAGTAAATGACAGTAAATGACAGTACACACTGTAAAAGTATGTAGTGTATATGTAGCATATTGGTGTCATGATGTAATTAATAATTTTGTATTAGCTAACTATGTTGCAGTTGGTATCGTTGTTGTGATTGATATCATTGTGCACAATACGATGCAGTGATGCATACAAGTTTAGTGTGTCGTAATGCTGCCATGTAGAGTCTAGATGTGTTACATTTATTTGCAGGTTTAATACTTGCAAACGGAAGTTAGTTCTATATTGACACCTATCTCTCCTTGAACAGTTAGTTTTTGCGCATTTACAAAGTCGATATATTTATTGAAGTCCGATCCATTGGAATTCTGGCTGTCTGAAAATGGTCTATATCTATCATAGCGAAGTTTCCACCCAGGTATCGAAGTACCTACCATCTTCATAAGACACTGTTGCAGGGCTCTTCATCCACTCTCCAATCTCAGGAACCAATAGATTGTATAGGACGAGTACTGGATCTTCACGTCTACGGAGAGGCATAGAAAGATAAGACAAGCTCATGCACCAGAGCACAGAACGGAAGCGTTTCTGTAACAAGGCTAAGGTTTGTAATGCTTCCTCCACAAGCGTAATGTATTTCATTGCCAACATACTCCAACACAATTAAGTAGTACTCGGTGCAGAGGTTAAATAGTACTCAGTTCAGTGATTATGCAGTATTCAGTGCAGAGATTAAGCACTACTCAGTGCAGAGATTAAGCAATACTAAGAGGTTATAACACAATATCAGCGAAAAACATTAGCATACAATTATTGAGACCATACATCTTCCCTGTATCAACACTCACTGAAGCGAACAAGTTCACCAAAGTTCACCATCTCTAAGATGTTGAAAGGAAACATGCATGTAGCTTTCCACGTCCCGCCCACGACAGTGGATCAGCTGATTGCCTCGCTGGTGCTCAACTACAAGGACATGGGCATGGAGATTTCCTTATCTCGACCTCTATGCAACTCCAGCATCATCCAGGTTGAGCTCTGTCGTATCCTGAGAGCAGTCGTGGTTCTCCGAGGCCTGATGATTGAGTGAGTCAAGGTCACAGGCATTGATGAGACATTTGAAAGTGATGAAAGACAGATTGACATGTGGTCTAGTTCCAGGTACCAGGTGTTTCAGAAGATCAAAGACCATGCAGTGGCAGCACCTTTACATTATTATGCTCCAGCTAAGCCAGACCTGGCCATCAAATCCTATCTGTTGTGGCTTCAAGGATACTCCATACTGTTCTCAACCCCCATGCCACAAATGTGGCAAGTACCTACAGAACAGCCTGCCTCCCTTTTGGCGCGATTACCGCTCAAGGGAACCCTGCCACGACGTCTACCGAATTTAGTCTGTGTGTGGGTGTGTCTGCCGGAAGTAGTCTGTGTGCGCGTGTGTCTGCCGGAAGTAGTCTGTGTGTGGGTGTGTCTGCTGGAAGTAGTCTGTGTGTGGGTGTGTCTGCCGGAAGTAGTCTGTGGGTGTGTCTGCCGGAAGTAGTCTGTGGGTGTCTGTCAAATGTAGTCTGTGTGTGGATGTATCTGCCAAATGTAGTCTGTGTGTGGGTGTATCTGCCAAGTGTAGTCTGTGTGTGGGTGTATCTGCCAAATGTAGTCTGTGTGTGGGTGTATCTGCCAAATGTAGTCTGTGTGAGGGTGTATCTGCCAAATGTAGTCTGTGTGAGGGTGTGTCTGCCAAATGTAGTCTGTGTGTGTGTGTGTCTGCCAAATGTAGTCTGTGTGTGGGTGTGTCTGCCAAATGTAGTCTGTGTGTGGGTGTATCTGCCAAATGTAGTCTGTGTGTGGGTGTATCTGCCAAATGTAGTCTGTGTGAGGGTGTGTCTGCCAGAAGTAGTCTGTGGGTGTGTGTGTGTCTTCCAAAAGTAGTCTGTGGGTGTGTGTGTGTGTCTGTCGAATGCAGTCTATGTGTTTGGGGGCTGCGTGGTCTCGAGGTATGGTGTCTGCCTCAAGTGCTGGAGGTCCCGGGTTTAAGCCCCGGTGAGTACCGGGATTTTTCCACGTGTAGTTCTAGTAATAACATTTCCCCTGGTCTCTGGGTAGTGAGATCGGACGCCCGTGTGTATTGTTGCACACGTAAAAAATCCTTGGCAGTTGGAAATCGAAAAAGAGTAGCATAACGGCGTTGCCCGGGCATAATTTCGAGTTAAAAATCTACCCAAAGCATTTAAGGATTCTCACCGGTGCTACGGAGTTCGTGCACTGAGCTGAGTATCTCCAGACTAAGGTTTGAGTTAGGAGGAGAGCGGAGCATTTATGGGTTACACCCGTGTGCCATGATGTTGATCCATCGACTAAACTAAACTAAACTAAACCTGTATCAACAAAAAGATGTGTCATGGATCAACATACAGATGTGAGTCGAGTTTCAACATACAGATGTGAGTCATGTATCAACATACAGATGTGAGTTATGTATCACTACACAGATACTGAGTCATGCATCATGCATCAACATACAGATGTGAGACATGTATCAACAGACATATGTGATTCATGTACCAACACACAGATGTGAGTCAAGGATAAACATACACATGTGAGTCATACGTCAACATACAGATCTGAGTCATATATCAACATGTAGATGTGAGTCATGGACGCTTAAAGTCGTTTAAAAGTCGACAGGGTCGACTTCATTGCACGTGGTTTTATCCCATATGGCTCGGTCTCTTTCCGCAGGGTGGAAAGCGTCGCACAAAGCACGAACTCCGTAGCTGTAGCGACGACCCATAGGAGTCTCCGAAAAAATTTAACTCGTGAGCCGAAGGACGCGGCCCGGAATCGAACCCACAACCTTCGAAGCCCGAGTTAAACGGCTTGACCACTTCGCCACGAATACTCCCAAGAGAAGAGTCATGGACGCATTCGTAATCACTAAAGAAGAAAAACGGTGTTTCAGAAAATATCAAATACTTAGATTATCGTAGACTTAGAAGAAGAGAAATATTGACAAAACTTTTAATAGATGTTTTGTAGGCAAAAGGAAAGAATGGGCGACAGAAGTCGATAAAGTAAGTGGATAATACCATGAGATGGACTGAAAAAAGCATGTGCGAATTCTCCATCAAAACACGGACGGAATTGGAAACACAGTACATGCGACCTTCAAGGGGAGATAGCAATTTGTGATGATATTCTTGTGTATTTTGCTATTATTAAACTTAACCTGTGATAATAATTTTTGTAAAATCCAACATCTACACATGCCAACAGCGGCATCTCTGCCCAAATTGTACCAGCGGACTAACAATCGATGAAATCATTGCCAGTTCATCCCTTGACGTCCCACAAAATGACTTTTTGGCTGACGTGTATGACCCGGTTATACTTGTAGACCTTGATATATTGTTGACTGTCAACCAGTACAACGTTCTCTATGTAAGTATGTGGTTTACTCTCTTACATGTCTTTCAAACTAGCATTGACATTTTCAACATTTTCAATTAAAAGTTTTTGATAAAATTTACTGCACAGCATACTAAGTTTTAGCCGGATAACATTTACTGCATTGCATACTAAGTTTTAGTCGGATAACATTTACTATATGGCATACTGAGTTTTATTCGGATAACATTTACTATATGGCATACTAAGATTTAGTCGGATAATATTTACTATATGGCATACTAAGTTTTAGTCGGATAACATTTACTATATGGCTTACTAAGATTTAGTCGGATAATATTTACTATATGGCATACTAAGTTTTAGTCGGATAACATTTACTATATGGCATACTGAGTTTTATTCGGATAACATTTACTATATGGCATACTAAGATTTAGTCGGATAATATTTACTATATGGCATACTAAGTTTTAGTCGGATAACATTTACTATATGGCATACTAAGTTTTAGTCGCATAACATTTACTATATGGCATACTAAGTTTTTAGTCGGATAATATTTACCATATGGCATATTAAGTTTTTGTCGGATAATATTTACTATATGGCATACTAAGTTTTAGTCGGATAACATTTACTATATGGCATACTAAGTTTTAGTCGCATAACATTTACTATATGGCATACTAAGATTTAGTCGGATAATATTTACCATATGGCATATTAAGTTTTTGTCGGATAATATTTACTATATGGCATACTAAGTTTTAGTCGGATAACATTTACTGCACAGCATACTAAGTTTTAGTCGGATAATATTTACTATATGGCATACTAAGTTTTATTCAGATAATATTTACTGCACAGCATACTAAGTTTTAGTCGGATAATATTTACTGCATAGCATACTAAGTTTTAGCCGGATAATATTTACTATATGGCATACTAAGTTTTAGTCGGATAATATTTACTATATGGCATACTAAGTTTTAGTCGGATAATATTTACTATATGGCATACTAAGTTTTAGTCGGATAATATTTACTATATGGCATACTAAGTTTTAGTCGGATAATATTTACTATATGGCATACTAAGTTTTAGTCGGATAACATTTACTATATGGCATACTAAGTTTTAGTCGGATCACATTTACTATATGGCATACTAAGTTTTAGTCGGATAATATTTACTATATGGCATACTAAGATTTAGTCGGATAATATTTACTATATGGCATACTAAGTTTTAGTCGGATAATATTTACTATATGGCATACTAAGTTTTAGTCGGATAACATTTACTATATGGCATACTAAGTTTTAGTCGGATAACATTTACTATATGGCATACTAAGTTTTAGTCGGATAATATTTACTATATGGCATACTAAGATTTAGTCGGATAATATTTACTATATGGCATACTAAGTTTTAGTCGGATAACATTTACTATATGGCATACTAAGTTTTAGTCGGATAGCATTTACTATATGGCATACTAAGTTTTAGTCGGATAATATTTACTAAATTGCATTCTAATTTATAGTCGGATAACATTCACCACACGGCATAACAGATTTTAGCCGGATAACATTTACTACGCCGGACTCCGTGGCTAAGGGTGTACGGACGCGACTTGTAAGCCCGCTTACCTGTGTTGGAAACACAGCGGCGACCGATTTGGCAGCATACCGCGTTGCGCTGTGTTTTAACATGTTGGTCTGTGAACTGATCGTTCAGAAAGCAATGGCAAACTACTGAACGTAAACTTGCCAAGACATTAACAACAGCAGTAAAATGCTGGTGTTGACAGCGATGTCCTGTAAATAGGATATGCAAAAAAAACAAAAAAACATTTACCACACGACATATTAAGTTTTAGTCGGATAACAAGTGTATGGGTCACTATGGTAATGTAAACAACCGGAGCTTTCTCCCGTGTTAAGAAAATGTTAAATTATGTGATAAATTGTGGAAAATGTAGTTATCTAAGTGTTGTACTATTTACACGAAAGTGTACAGCTAAATATGATTCCAAGACAGGCCCAGCTAGCCGCTGGGGGACTTAAGTGTACTATTGGGGTTGGAATTCTTCGCTGACTTCTGAGGATGGGGACGGAGCGCTTATGGGAATGCCCCGAATGCTGTGATGTCGGTTCCTAAATCAATCAATCAATCAATCAATCAATCAATCAATATAACCAAGAAGGGAAGGGGAAATTAAATCAACCAACACATCGTAACGTAATGAGCAAAGGATCCAGCCCTATATCCACAATAGCTACACTAATTATCTATGGTTTGGGGGAAAAAGTAGAACTTGTAAACTTTATGACAAACATTATCATCATGTGCCATGCCAATAAGCGTAGGCGGTCATGTTTCGCCAATTCACGCATTCACCCTAGTCATGGATCAGCTCTGTGTTTTTGTCTCGACCATGCCATATGGTCAAGCCATCCAGATACTTATTTCTATGTCTTTCCCTTATTATTTTCTCCTCAATCCTGCCAGTTGTCACCAAGTTCTTTAGTTCATTTCTTCTCATAATGTGTATAAATATTTTAAACTGTCTGCGTCTAATTTCTTAGGTCATTTTGTGGTTTTCATTTACATGACGTAGGATTTATATTACTGTCTGTCCATGGTATTCTTTGCATTTTCCCCAGTAACCACTCTTGACAACTTCCATTATATGTTTTTTCCAGCTTGTCTGCTCATTGTTCACGTTTCACGACCATACAAAAATAAAGGTTCTATGTAGAACTTCATCTCGTTGCAACTGACATCATTTTATTAGTAAGTATGTGTTTTGTCTTGCAAATGGCTACATTTGCCTTAGCAATTCTAGTTCTAATCTCTTCAAGGCACATCGCATCAGATGTTCCCAGATAGTTGTACCGATTCACTTGTTTAAGAATATTCCCATTTACCCGTATATTACATTGTGGTATGTTTTTTCTTCCTAGTGACGACCATAATCTGTGACTTCTTACAATTTAATTCTAACCCTAGTTATTAACTGTGTACCACAAACGCATCTACTAAATGATGCATATCCTATCCATTGTCTGCAATCAATACTGTATCATCCGCATATCTAATGTTATTGATGTTATATCCCCCAATGGTGATTTCTCTCATATCTTCCAAATTTCTGAAAACATGTTAACTGTATAGTGGAAAACCATCTGGAGACATTACACATCCCTGTCGCACACTTCTCTTAGTAGGCAGATATTTACCTACTTCACTATCAAGCTTTGTGGCATATTTTGTTTTTTTATATATGTTTTCACAAGTCTAATATCTTTCCCATCAATTTGTAGATCTGTAAGCGTCTTCAATATGTTAACGTCTTACATTAGTGAAACCCTTTGTGTAGTCGATAAAGCAAAGATGCGGGTCTTTGTATACTTCTATAGAACGCTCAATTACTGTTCTCAACTAATACACATAATTTACAGTACACTTGCCTTCTACGAACCCACATTGCTCTTCCTCTATTTCGGGTTGTATTTTTCTTTCTATCTCTATGCATTATGATTCCTAGTGTCAGAGTCCAGAAAGGAGACGTTGATGCAGTGACATCGTTACGCCCGCCAGGCGACTTAGCTCCCAGTAGGGACGCAGTAACTTCGTTACGCCGCCAGGCGAATAGTGGTTACCGGCCTGCAAGACTGCTGGCTGACAAGCGACCAGCGGTCAAGCAAGGACGACGCTAAACGCACGCATGCCTCGTGACGTCACCTGAGGTGAGAGGCGAGTTGCGAGTTAGCGGCAGACAGCCCTGGGATTTCGACTCGGACAGACGTGTGCAGAGAGAAAGGCGTTGTTTGGTATCTGTGAAAGTCGAGTGTCTGGACATCTTGAGTGAGACTTGTGAGCTGTATGTAAGTGTATTGAAGTATCGAGTATATATTGTTGTGATCATCGTTCTGTATTTGATATGTGAATAAATCCATAGAACGGTGTGTCGTTGAGTCTTACGTCAAATCACGTTGTACTTGTACTGTCCTACACTGTTAGGTTAGCGAGCCAAGTTTAAGACCCTGACACTAGCAAAATCTTCCCGGTGTGGCTCATTATACTAATTGTTCGATGTTGATGGCATTCTATGGTTCATGATTTCTTCGGGATTGCAGTAAATATATAATTGCATAATTCAGGAGGTATATCTCCAGTATCATATATTGTGTTCAGCAGTCTGGTGACCTGGTCTACTCCATATTCTTCTAAAGCATTGACCAATCCTGTTGTGATGTTGTTTGGACCCAGGGATTGTCAGCTTTCATGTGGTTAAGAGCATTATTAACTCCCATCATCAAAATTGATGGTTTTCATTATTATTCCGAATATCACACTGTTCCTCTCTTGTATTGTTATTTTAATCTTTCACATATTCTGACCACGCATGTAAATTTATAATTTTGCCATCTTTGGTTTTTAGGCAACGCTCTGATATGTGTGTTCTTTTCTTAGTGATGTAATGAATTCTTTTGTGCATTAATTTGTTATTTCGGTTGTTGTGTTGGTTTTCGATTTCACTGCAATCTTCTTCTGCTCAAAATTTTATAACTTTCCTGTGAATCTGTTCATATTGTTCATGGTTAGTGCCATTTCTTCTTGTGTCCATTAGTTTTCAGATGGCACCCGTCATCTATTTCTTATGTCCCATCATCTTCATTGTTGGTATTGTGACTTCTGCACCTTGGCTGAATGATTTCTCTAATATTTCCCAATGGTCACTGACATCTTGAAATAGAATTTCCAATGCATCAAATCTGTTCTTTAACTCTACGTCGAATTTATCTTTTATCTATTGACTTTTATGAAAATTCACAACATACAAATACTAGGACTTTCAGACAGCGGGGAAAGGTGGCATAATAGTAGAGAGAACACAGAACAACACAATGGAGACGGATTTCTCATTCACCGATTACTAGCCAATCAAAATCGACAGTACACCTTATATATCACCTTGAATTATGACTATAACATTTTAAGATAAGTTAGAACACTAACGATTATACAGATTTATGCGCGTTTAATGATAATAATGCCGGTCTCTCTGGCTGTGGGGTTACAACACTTTCTCTCTGTAATCCCGTTTATCACGCAGAGTCTCGCAGCGGAGCGAGAACTGAGGTGGTTCGACCCCCGCTCGTGACTTGCGGATACTGAGCCGGCCGCTCAGAAAGCAATGGCAAACTACTGAGCGTAATCTTGCCAAGAGATCAACAGACAGCTGAAAGATGCTGCTGTTGACAGCTAAGTCCTGTAAAAGGATACGCAAAACATTTAATGATAATAATAGCATTGGTGAAGAGAAAAGAAGACTTCAATAATCAACCATGGAAACTCGGATGACTTAATCGTGATTGTGAGATTTCAATGGTAGAGTAGGAAAAAGACGATTTCCGTGGAATACATACCTCGTATATAAGTAGGTAGATAGGTAGGTGGGTAGGTAGGTGTGTGTGTACGTGTGTGTGTACGTATGTCAGTCTATCTGTCAGTCGGTGCGTGCGTGCCTGCTTGTGCCTGTGTGCTTATGTGTATATGTATGTATGTATGTATGTATGCATGTATGTATGTATGTATGTATGTATGTATGTATGTATATGTGTGTGTTGTTTGTGTATGTGCTTATATAGACCACTTCGGAGGGGGATGGGGTGTGAGGCATTGGTAGTACGTTTGGTAAGGATGGCTGTCACTCACTTTTCAGGGACCATTCCCCACTGGTCCAAGCCTGACATCCAGCTCACGCTTGTGGCTCCTAGTACGAGGGTAATAGGTATGTCACACATGGCTGCAGAAACAGAACTAAAGATGATAATAACTTAAAAACAGTTTATTTTTATACATACATTGTCCCCTTATTTCTCAACATAATTTCCACCTTGAATGATGCCTTCAAGTAATAGACATAATCTAACACCAAAAGTAACAGCGACACCGTCAGAGAGCTCCCGTTTGCTGATGATTGCGCTCTATATGCCAACTCAGAGGCAGACATGCAACACAGTGTGAAAGCTTTTTGATATGCCGTTGCCAACTTTGGGCTCAGTATCAACTTGGGGAAGACTGTAGTTATGTACCAATAAGCTCCAGGGATTAATCACACCGAGCCGAATATCACAGTGTATGGTCACAGACTAAGTGTTGTAGACAAATTCACCTATCTTGGCAGCACTGTGTGCCAAGCTGCCACAATTGATGACGAACTGAATGCAAGAATCTTCAAGGCCAGCGCGGCATTTGGCAGACTGTACAAGAATGTGTGGGATAGAAATGGAATAAGCCTGCAAACGAAGCTGAAAGTCTACAAAGCAGCTGTATTATCCACACTACTACATGCTTCTGAAACTTGGACTGTGTACAAGCGACACGCTAGGAAATTAAACCACTTCCACACAGTCTGTCTTAGGAAGCAATTGAAGATTAAATGGTAAAACAAGATCCCAGACACTGAAGTCCTAGAAAGAGTGTCCATGCCCAGTATCTACACTCTACCAATGAAGAATCAGATTCGCTGGGCTGGTCACTTGACTCACATTTCAGATTACAGGCTCCCTAAACTAATATTTCACGGCTAGCTGCCTTGTGGTAAACGCTCCCAGGGCGGCCAGAGGAAACGCTTTAAAGACACTCTGAAGATCTCACTAAAAGCTTTTGGAATTCATCATTACGCTTGGGAGACTGCTACCAAAAACCGAAATTCGTGGCCTACATCATTACACACGGGTGCATTCATTCACTTGTGGAGCAAACAGAACTGCAAGAGCTGTGAAGAAAAGGCTGGACAGAAAAAACAACTACAGGAAATCCTCCTCCTGGAACGTCAAGCATTCTTTGCCCACATTATCAAAGAACATTTCGAGCCAAAATAGCCCTTATCAGCCATCTTAGAACCCACTGTATCATACTTTCAATCCTACTAAATAAAATGAATGGTCATCATCATTCTTGATGGACAAACAAAATATATACCGCATAAACATGTGATCAATCAATCAATCAATCATGTGCCATGCCGGAAAGCGTGGGCGGTCATGTCTCGCCATTTCACTCTATCACCAGAGTCGTCGATCAGCTCAGTGTTCCTGTCTCGGCCATGCCATGTGGCCAAGCCATCCAGGTATTTACTTCTCTGTCTTCCCCTAGGTCTTTTCCCTTTGATCTTTCCAGTTGTCACTAAGTTCACCAATCCATTTCTTCTCATAACATGTCCAAAAAAATTTTGACAGTCTACATCTAAATTCTCTAATCAATTTACGATTTTAATTTGTCTCCTGTAGTACTTGGTCATTGGTTTTTCTGTCTGTCCATGGTATTATTTGCATTTTCCTCAAAAACCACATTTCTGCAGTCATCAGATGTTTTTCAGCTAGACTGCTCATTGTTCAAGTTTCACAGTACTTCAAAAGAACAGGCTCTATTTTGCACCTCAACACTCTTTTTCTCGTTTCAATTGACGTCTTTTTTATTGGATAGTATGTTTCCGGTAAAAATGGCGACGACTTGATGCGTTTATCTTCGGGACGACGCTGTTTTAGTGTTTTCCTGTGGATTATGTGGTGTTATTTCGTATTCGTTTATTGGAAATGTTCAAAAGAAGCCACGGAAGGCAGGTGGTGGATGAAATGAGGGCAGCCGACAGATATTGGTTGGTTGTGGTCTCAAGTTTCGCGACGATAGGCAGAAGATCTCTTTCACGAGACAATGGCTGGCGTCTCCGACCAGTATGGTCACTGCCATAGAAGGAAAGCAACGGCAAACTGTCTTCTTTAAAAGTGCCTAATTCATTATGATTCGATTAAACATGTGATATATATATATATAAATTATTTATATGCATACATGCTCACATGTATACATATACACACACACACTCATATATACATATGTGTGTGAGTGTATGTGTGTGTGTGTATGTGTGAGTGTGTATACATACATGCTTACATACATACATACACACACACACACACTCATATTTATATATATCATTATATATATATATATATATGTGTGTGTGTGAGTGTGTGTTAGTGTGTGTGTGTGTGAGAGAGAGAGAGAGAGAGAGAGAGAGAGAGAGAGAGAGAGAGAGAGAGAGAGAGAGAGAGAGAGAGAGAGAAAGAGAGTGTTGGAAGTTGAATATCTAGTTCACCTTTGACAGAACACTTCATATAGACACTGTTCAACGCATCGTTCTGCTTCTTACAGGGCAAGGATACGACTTGCGACTCAAGCAGTTCCGACAGTTTTGAACGAAAGAAAAGGAAGGCTGCGAGTAATCTGCAACAGCACTGGACTAACAAGCGAATCCCCTACAGAATTGAGCCTTCTATTTTCTCTGACAAAGATGTCGCCGAAATCATGCAGGCTATTGAAGAATGGGAGAAATACACGTGTATTACCTTTAAACCAGTATCAAGTTCCGATTCCAATTACATTAGTCTCCGCGACGGCAAAGGATGCAGCTCTTTTATTGGAATGATATATAACAAACAATCCGTTGAATTGGCAGCTGGGTGTAGATCAAAGGAAACCATCCTCCATGAACTAGGGCACGCCATTGGATTCGTTCACGAACACGCTCGACCAGACAGAGATGATTATATCATTATTAACAAAGAAAATATATCACCTGACAATTATCACAATTTTGATAAATATACTCAGTCAGCTGTGTCCAACTATGGTGTCCCGTATGATTACACGAGCGTCATGCATTACGGTGGCAAATATTACTCGAGTAATGGTCAGAATACTATTGTAACAAAAAATCCAGCATTCCAAGAGATTATTGGAAGCAGTAAGGGATTGAGTTTCAACGACATCAAACTTGCAAATCTGATGTACAAATGTAGCGAGTCGTGCACATCATCAGTCAACTGTCCCGCAGAAGGGTTTGTTGGCAAAGACTGTCAGTGCTGGTGTCCCGGTGACCCAGTAAAGACCTGTGACGGAAACTGAAGGCAATAAAACACAACATTGAAAACGCTGAAAATAATAAGGTGTCGGCCATATCTTTAAGTTGTCCAGTTATTAATTGAGGTGTGACTATCTTGGTTTTCTTTTCTTTTCTTTTCTTTTTCCTTTTTTTTTTTTGGGGGGGGGGGAGGTGGAGGAGGAGGTGACGGTGGCGGTGGCGGTGATGTATAGTAAGTTAATGAAAACAATGTTTTATGATGTCACTTGTAATAGTTTGATATCATTCTTAACATATGAGCATACGTAATCTATATCTATAAAACAAAGTGTATGTATGTAAATATGTAAATATGTATGTCCTTTATTTGTTCGCGAACGGCCCATCCGATTGAGATGAAATTTTCTACACACCTTCCTTTCATTCCAGAGCTGTCAACTGTCATAGTTTTTTTTTCTTCTTCCTCCTCCTCCTTCCTCCCCTCCCAAAATACGTACGTAAATATATGATGATGATGATGAAAGAATCCCCGAACCAAAACGCTAGGGAAAGGGAAGAAAATGACGTGACTACACAGAATCGTCACACGGCAATCATCATCATCAAGTGCCGTGCCGGCTGGCGTAGGCGTTCATGGCTCTCCGTAGATCTCAGTCTTTGGTTTTTTGGATCAACTCTGCTGCTGATATTCCTCCATGCCACGGCAATATCAATAACAATTCATCTTTTTATGTGTAAGGAAGTTATCTACAGTCGTGTAGAAGGGAAGAACTAGACGAGTATGAATTCGGAATGGCGAACTCTCTCCTCCTCTCTTCTCCTCCCTCCTCCTCCCTCTACCTTCTCCCTCCACCCTCCTCCTCTTCTTCCTCCCTCTCATCCCTCTCCCGACTCCCTCCTCCTTCTCCCTCTTCCTCTCCCCTCCTCCTCCATCCTCCTCCCTCCTACTCCCTCCGCCTCCTCCCCCTCCTCCCTCATCTTCCCTTCTCCTCCCTCTCCCTCCTTATCCCTCCTCCTCCTCCTGCCTCCCTCCTCCTCCTCCTGCCTCCTTCTCCCTCATCATCCTCACTCCTCCTTCTCCCTTCTTCTCCCTCTTCCCTCTTCCTCCTCCTACCTCCTCCCTCCTCCTCCCTCTACCTCCTCCTCCTCCCTCCACCCTCCTCCTCCCTTCTCCTCCTCTTCCTCCTCCCTTTCCTTCCTCCTCCTCCTCCCTCTACCTCCTCCTCCCCTTACCTCTTTCCTCCTCCCTCCTCCTCCTCTTCCACCTCCCTTTCCTTCCTCCCCTCCTCATTCTCCCTCCTTCCTCTCCCTCCTTCCTCCTCCTCCTTCCTTCTTCTCCCTCTGCCTCCTCTCTCCTCCTATCCCCTCCTCCTCCCTCCTCCTCCTTCTCCTTCTCCCTCCTTCTCCTCCTCTCCCCTCCTCCTCCTCCTACCCTCTTCCTCTTTCCCTCCTCCCTCTCCCTCCTCCTCCCCCCTCTTCCTCCTTCCTCCTCCTCCCTCTTCCTCCCTCTCCCTCTCCCTCCTCCCTCTTCCTCCTCCTTCTTCCTCCTCCTTCCTTCTCCTCCCTCCTCCTGCCTCTTCCTCCTCCTCCTACCTCCTCCTCCTCTCTCCTCCTCCCTCCTCCCTTTTCCTCCCTCCTCCTCCCTCTAATCCTCCCTCCTCCTCTCCACTCTTCATCCTACCCTCTTCCTCTTCCCCTCCTCCCTATCCCTCCTCCTCCCTTCACATTCCTCCTCCTCCCTCTTCCTCCTCCTCCCTCCTCCTCCTCATCCCTCCTTCTCCCTCCTCCTCCTTCTTCCTCCCTCCTCCTCCCTCCTCCCTTTCCTCCTTCCTCCTCCTCCCTCTCCTCCTCCTCCCTCTACCTCCTCCCTCCTCCTCCCTCTTCCTCCTCCTCATCCCTCCTCCTCCCTTCTCCTCCTCCCTCCTCCTCCTCCCTCTACCTCCTCCTCCCTTCACATTCCTCCTCCTCCCTCTTCCTCCTCCTCCCTCCTCCTCCTCATCCCTCCTTCTCCCTCCTCCTCCTTCTTCCTCCCTCCTCCTCCTCCTCCCTCCTCCCCCTCCTCCTCCCTCTCCTCCTCCTCACTCCTCCTCCTCCCTCCTCCTCCCTCTACCTCCTCCCTCCTCCTCCCTTCACATTCCTCCTCCTCCCTCTTCCTCCTCCCTCCTCCTCCTCTCTCCTCCTCCTCATCACTCCTCCTCCCTCCTCCTCCTCCTCCCTCCTCCCCCTCCTCCCTCTCCGCCTCCTCCCTCCTCCTCCTCCCTCTACCTCCTCTCCTCCCTCCTCCTCCCTCTACCTCCTCCCTCCTCCTCCCTTCACATTCCTCCTCCTCCCTCTTCCTCCCTCCTCCTCCTCTCTCCGCCTCCCTCCTCCTCCCTCTACCTCCTCCCTCCTCCCTCCTCCTCCCTTCACATTCCTCCTCCTCCCTCCTCCTCCTCCCCTCCTCCCCTCCTTCTCCTCCTTCTCCCTCCTCATTCTCCTCTTCCTCCTCCCTCTTCCTTCTACCTCCGCCTCCATCCTCCTACTCTCTCCTCCTCCTCCCTCCTCCTCCCTCCTCCTCCCTCTCCTCCTCCTGCTCCCTTCTCCTCCTGCGTTCTTCTCCTCCCTCCTTCTCCCTCTCCTCCCTCTTCCTCCTCCCTCCTCCTCGCCTCCTCCTCCACACTACTCCTCCCTCCTCCTCCTAATCCCTCCTCCTCCCTCCTATTCCTCCCTACTCCTCCTGTCTCCTCCCTCCTCCTCCCTCCTCTTCCCTCCTCCACCTCCCTCTTCCTCCTCCCTCCTCCATTTACCCAAGACAGACAGACAGTCAGACAGATAGTCGGGAACGGGATCTTATATGACTACTTATATAATTTAAATGAGATGCTCTCCACCATGGGCTGGGCCGGGTCAGACAGACAGACAGACAGATAGATAGATAGACAGACAGACAGACAGACAGACAGACAGACAGACAGACAGACAGACAGACAGACAGACAGACAGACAGACAGACAGACAGACAGACAGTCGGGAACGGGAACTTATATGACTACTTATATGAATTAAATGAGATTCTTTCCACCAGGAGTTGGGCGATGCCGGGCCGGGTCAGACAGACAGACAGATAGATAGTCGGAACGGGAACTTATATGACTACTTATATGAATTAAATGAGATTCTCCCCATCAGGGTCTGGGCGAAGACGGGCCGGGTCAGACAGACAGACAGACAGATAGACAGACAGACAGACAGACAGATAGTCGGTAACGGGAACGAGAACTTATATTACTACTTATATGAATTAAATGAGATGCTCCCCACCAGGATCTGGGCGAAGCCGGGCCGGGTCAGCTAGTAATTAATAAAATGACAAGAGTTAATAATTACAGAATAGAAAAAAATCATTCCGATGACCACTTTAAAGGCTGTTCATTAATGTATGCGAGGTTGGCATATGATGCAAGTTCTGAAAGTCAGTGTATGAGGTAGTTTAGGTTGTTATTGGAATAGTTCAAAGATTTGTGGAAAGAGAGATAGATGAAGACTGTTTTAGAAAATGCTTGACAGTCTTGTCATGGCACGGAAGGGAGTCAATGCACAAATTGATCCATGCCATCGGAGATCGCAACTTGTGTTGAAGTAGGCCTATGATCTTTCATGCCAGCCGGCAAGACACTGGATGATGATAAAGTACAGTTGACGTAAATAAATTACTGTTCAAAATAATAATAATAAATTATTTACTTAAAAATAACCATTCATCAGTGTGCTTTAGACTTTTATTTTCAAACTGTTATCAATAGTCAGAAACAAAATGTACCGGATATGAAAATCTCTGATCTGACTAACTTTTGGTGTGCTGAAAACGAAAAGGACATTAATAAATGTTGATTGGCTCTAATTTTGAAGGTACATACTTTTAGTTTATTTAATTACGGTCAATTTATATGTATGGCGCAACTGTTGCGGTGACTTAAAAGTAGTCACTCTTTTATTTGAACTACAGGGTGGATACACCAAATACTGTTGCTTTCTCTGGCAGTGGATAGCCGCACACGAATTGGCCATTGCATTAGAAGACACTGGTCAATCAGGCTGTCATTGCAGCCTGGCAGTAAGAACGTTGAGAACCCAGCACTTGTCGACACCAGCAAGATATTGTTGCCACCCTTGCACATTAAGCTGGGTCTCATGAAAACCTTTGTCAAGGCAATGGACAAAAACAGATATGGCTTTCTTCAAATACTTCATCAGAAAATGTCCAAGACTTAGTGAAGATAAAATAAGAGACGGAGTGTGTGTTGGTCCACACATTTGAAAATGTCTTCATAATGATGAGTCTCTTTGCGTGTTGCATGGGAAGGAAAACGCAGCATGGCCAGCATTTAAGTCAGTGGTGGACAATTTTCTTGAACATAAAGAACTGATAATTACAATGAAATGTTAGAAAATCTCCTTCTTCTGGTTCCCTTTGGTCTGTACAGTATTGTTTGTTGTGGTATACCGTTAGTTGACGGCCTTGTTATAAGGCCGAACCATTTAAATTGCTTTTTTCTAATTAAATCTAGCTTTTATATAAGACCGGTCTCTATGGCTGAAGGGCTTGCGAACGCGGTTTGTGAGCCCGTATACCCGGGTTCGAAACACGGCGGTGCAGGTTTTTTCGAAAAAGGTATAGAGGCCGGTCGTTCAGAAAGCAATGGCAAACTACTGAACGTAACACTTGCCTAGTACATCAACAGCAGCTGAAAATGCTGGTGTTGACTGCAACGTCCCGTAAGGGATACGCAACACAATTTTTTGATATAAGCCCTACTTTAGTCCCGATTTCATCATTTCTGGTTTTCTCTCTTCTTGATTCATTGAGTAATCTTTTCAGAAATCGCATTCCGTTGTTGTAATTTTTCTTTTCTCTATATCTGTCATTGTCCAGGTTTGGCTTTGTAGCACTGGGTGGATAGAGCTGCTGAAATCCTGCTTGCAAAATATATGAAAGAGGCTGAACCACATATAGAATTGTTTATGTGGGTTAATGATACGCCTTTACAAACTTTTTACCTCAAATCTACATCTCAGTTGGAGCACAAATGCAAATCCTAATTTACTTGTAATATAGTAAGTAAGAGAAAGCATGTGATCTGAACATATGATTTTGTATAGGAAAAAAAAACATGTTGTCACATGAAATTTAACAAAGTTGTTTTAAAAGCCTAAAAGAAATATAAGAACGATACCGACTGAGTTTCAAAATGAGTTACAATGCAATAATTAAAATCATCTTCATCCAGTGCCTTGCTGGCTGGCGTGGGCCATCATGCCTCTCCACAAATTACGATCTCCGACGTCATGGATCAATTCGAGTGTTGACCCACTTCCGTTCCATTATACAAGACTGTCAAGAAACTTATCACGCTGTCTTCCTCTATCTCTCTTTCTGCACATCTTTCCGGTTGTCACAACATGTTCTAGTTTTTGTCTTCTCATAATGTAGCCAAACAACGATGACTGCCTCTTTCTGATGTTTGTGGTAAGTTGTCTTTGCCTCCAAGCTTCAATAAAACGTCATTGTTGCTCATGTTGGCTGTCCCATTAATCTTTAGCATTCTTCTAATAAACCACATCTCCAAGACTTCCAGTGATTTGTTTCGGCTAAATTGTCCAGGATTTGCAGCCATATATTAAAACTGGTTCTATGTAACATGCAAGAACTCTTTTTTTAACTTTCAAGGACTGTGACTTGTTGCACAAAACGTTCCTTATTGGATAGAATGCAGTTTTTGCGTGTCCTATTCTGTTCTTTAACTCAGTGATGCATCTTCAATCTGATGATATCCATATACCTAGATATTTGAATTTCTGTGCTTGTCCCAAAATAACTTCCTGTACTTTAGTTTCACAATTAGGCACAATCTGTTTCTTTGATATCACCATGACTTCTGTCTTTCTATTATTCAAACTTAGGCCCATTGTTTTGTTTTGTTTTTTACTTTCTACAGCCACCGTATCTATCATATCCAGTAGATCGTTCTGATATTTTGCTATGAAGAACTAAAATACATTGTATAAATAAACAATGAGAAATGCTCAAGAACTTCAAACAAGCAAAGCGATTTTACCGGAAAGAAGACAAAACGCTAAAAGAAAATGGATGACTAAATACATTCTTATGTTGATGGTCAAAAGAAAAGCAATTAAGCATAATAAACAAGACTGTGACAAGATAAATTTTAAAAAAAAATAGGAGATAAATGCGTACAGGCAAAAGAAAATTAGTTAAATGAGCAGTACAACAAAATTGAATTGAATTATATTATAGATGCAAGAAATATGCACAGACTAATCATTGAACTCACAGGAAGAAAAATAAAAGTAAACACAGGAAAGATATTATTAGAAGACTGTGATATAATATATAAATGGAAAGTCAGCGTATTCTAAAAGAAGTCACTGCGACTATCAAACAAATAAGTAGAGTAAAAACAGCCTTGCTTTATTGACTACACGAAAGCTTTCGTTAAATTGAGACATATCAACATGATAAGGATGCTTGCAGATCTACAAATTGATGGAAAACACCTTAGACGTGTTAAAAACATATATTGGAAACAACAAGCTGCCATAAAAATTGATGATGAATTATGACAATATCAGCCTATTAAGAGAGGTGTGAGACAGGGATGTGTAATGTCTCCAGATCCTTATTTTCCTGTACGGTGAAATTTTTTTCAGAAATATAGAAGATATGGAAGGAATACTGGGAAAATATTTTGCAAAATTCTTGAAAAAAGATTACGAACTACTTTAGAACCCCGGCTAAGCGAAACACAACTTGGATTTAGGAAAAACAAAGGATGTACAGACGCGATTTTTGCTCTTAGACAACTTATAGAAAAATCAATCGAATTCAATGAAACACTCTACTTAGCCTTTGTCGACCAAGAAAAGGCATTTGATAGGGTAGATAAAAACAAGCTGTGGGAAATCCTTAAACAATATGGAGTGAGTACACATCTAACAAACCTATGTAGAAGTTTATACAACAACAGTGAATGCATAGTGAGAGCAACTGGAGGACACTCAGAACCCTTCACCATAAGATCTGGAGTACGACAAGGTTGTTTCCTGTCCCCTCTCTTGTTCATAACATATATAGACAACATATGTAAAGAAACCAGCCAAGCAGAGACAGCAAGAATACCGCATGACGAGAACATAGAAGAAGAACCATCTGCAAATCTAACCATTAGAGAACTCCTGTTTGCGGACGACCAAGCACTAATAGCAAAATCAGAAGCTGAATTACAAGACCACATGAATAGTCTAAACGAAATGTGTAGGGAACATAACATGAAAATTAGCACAAGCAAAACAAAGAAGAACAAACAGCAACAATTCACCTAAACGAACATCCCTTGAAACAAGTAAAGAGTTTCAAGTACCTAGGAAGTATAATATCATTAAATGGCAGATCAGAAGACGAGATCGAAAATAGGTGCAATAAGGCAAATCAACTCATTGGACAAATGGCACCAATACTAAAGAACAAACATGTATCAATAACTACTAAGAAAGCACTTTACAACACAATCTTCCTACCAACTCTGTGCTACCAATGCCAAACCTGGATAATGACAGAAAATGAGAACAGAAAAATCACAACAACAGAAATGAGGTTCCTGAGAAGAATACTCAACGTATCAAGAAGAGATAAGATCAGAAATGAAGAAATAAGGACTAAAGTGGGGGTTAAAGCTGCTCTAGATTTTATTAGAAAGCAGCAAGTCAAATGGTTTGGCCATGCAAGTAGGTTACCAGTCAGTCAACAGCATGCCACAACAAGCAATGATGTACAGACCAGATGGAAACAGAGGCCGACCACGTAAACGTTGGACGGAGGGAATATCAGAATCCATGGGAATGTCGACATACGAAGCCCATAACCGGGCACTCTCACGAAGTTTATACTTCACCTCGACACCGCAAGGTACAAGAGGAACATGATGAGATGAGATGAGATGGAAGGAATCAACACTGGGGGACGATACATCAATAAAATTAGATACGCAGATGATACAGTCTTTATTACAGCCAATGACAATAAACAGGACTTGCGACATTTGGTAGATGCGGTTGTTGCACACTGAACAATTAGGGTTGGAAGTGAATTGTAAGAAGACAGAGATTATGGTCGTCACTGGGAAGAAGGAGATACCATAATGTGATATACGAGGAAATTGGCATATTCTTAAGCAAGTGAATCGGTGCACTTATCTCGGAACAGTGATAACATCTGATGGGAGATGCCTTGAAGAGATTAGCAAAAAGAATTGCCATTGCGAAGGTAGCCTTTTACAAGATGAAAAATATACTGACCAATAAAAAGATATCACTGCATCTCGTCAGGTACATACTGCAGAATTCACACAACGTAAAGTCAAATAACTAGATAAATCCTTCAAGCTGAAATATACACATGTTAGCACATTAATGTCAATTGTCTACCACTGTAATTTTAAACTGACTAACATGTCTTTCTGTTTGCACAAAGAAGGCTTGTGTAGATTAATCATTATGACTTCAGCAAACTTTAACAAGCGAGTATGTTGTGTGTTAAATAACACGCGAAAGGCACTGTCTCTATCAATCACATGGTCGCTTTCGAGCATATGCCTAGCACTGATGAAGCGGGAAGCTTCCGGTGTGTCAGCCCCACTACGCTCCCCTCGCCTGTGTGTAGTATCTTGTCGACCCATTGAGGTATGTGTTCCGCAACTCTTTTGTTGAACTGCCGCTCTGTTCTGCCTATGTAGGTCGACTGGCACCTACATGTGAATTGGTAAATACAATTGTTTTTGGCGTACAGAGGGACAGGCTCTTTTACAGCTGGGGTAGGAATCGGTGTGGTTCTGTACCTAATGACTGGAGTTGCAGCACAGAATGTTCGACCACTTGCTGTAGTGAGCCGGTCTTGTAGACGTTGCATTACGTCATTCCCTCGAAAGGTTAGCTATAGTGTGTTTTTTTTTGGTTGCCTCAATATAAAATTCAATATCTCAGTAACGGGCTGAGATAAAATGATGAGATTTAGTATATAACGTTATCATTATGTCCACCCAACAAAAAAATTTTTGTTCTGGAGATTTTACAGCAGATTTTAAAGTTAGCTTATATACGGTATATTAATCATGACTTAAAGATTACGTCCATGATTTTAACAGTTTTACAGTTTCACCAAGACTCGACCCACATTATTCAAAATTTTCACGTGACTTTCGTTTTCAAACAAACAGCGCGAAGATTCAGAGGTGTCTCCAAATGTGGGTTTTTTCATGAAACGTGATTATATAAATAAACTAGCTGACAAGGCCCGGTTTCTGGTGGAAATCAATCAATCAATCAATCAATCAATCAATCAATCAATCAATCAATCTATCTATCTATCTGTCTGTCTGTCTGTCTGCCTGCCTGCCTGTCTGTCTGTCTGTCTGAATGCCTGCCGGTCGGCTGACCCATCCACCGACCGACCGACCCACCGATTCTATCTATCTATCTATCTATCTATCTATCTATCTATCTATCTATCTATCTATCTATCTATCTATCTATCTATCTATCTATCTGCCTGCCTGCCAGCCCGACCACCCACCCACCGACAGACCGACCGACCTACCGATATCTATCTATCTATCTATCTATCTATCTATCTATCTATCTAATCTATCTACTCTATCTGTCTGTCTGCCTGTCTGCCTGCCGACCCACCCACCCACATACCGACCGACCGACCGACCGACAAATATCTATCTATCTATCTATCTATCTATCTATCTATCTATCATCTATCTATCATCTATCTATCATCTATCTATCTATCATCTATCTATCTATCTATCTATCTATCTATCTATCTGCCTGCATGTCTGCCGGCCCGACCACCCACCCACCGACAGACCGACCGACCTACTGATATCTATCTATCTATCTATCTATCTATCTATCTATCTATCTATCTATCTATCTATCTATCTATCTAATCTATCTATCTATCTGTCTGTCTGCCTGCCTGCCTGTCTGCCTGCCGGCCCACCCACCGACCAACCGACTGACGTACCGATATCTATCTATCTATCTATCTATCTATCTATCTATCTGTCTGTCTGTCTGTCTGTCTGTCTGTCTGTCTGTCTGTCTGTCTGCCTGTCTGCCTGCCTGCCGGCCCACCCACCCACATAACGACCGACCGACAGATATCTATCTATCTATCTATCTATCTATCTATCTATCTATCTAATCTGTCTGTCTGTCTGCCTGCCTGCCGGCCCACCCACCCACCAACCGACCGACCGACCGACCGACCGACCGACCGACCGACCGATATCCATCCATCCATCCATCCGGATACATCCATCCATCCATCCATCCATCCATCTATCTATCTATCTATCCATCCATCCATCCATCCATCTATCTATCTATCAGCCTGCCTGCCGGCCCGACCACCCACCCACCGACAGACCGACCTACCGATATCTATCTATCTATCTATCTATCTATCTATCTATCTATCTATCTATCTATCTATCTATCTAATCTAATCTAATCTATCTGTCTGTCCTATCTATCTAATCTATCTGTCTGTCTGTCTGTCTGTCTGCCTGCCTGCCCACCCACCCACTAACCGACCGACCTACCGATATCTATCTATCTATCTATCTATCTATCTATCTCTATCTATCTATCTATCTATCTATCTATCTAATCTATCTGTCTGTCTGCCTGCCTGTCTGCCGACCCACCCACCCACCCACCGACCGACCGACCCACCAACCGACCGATCCACCCACTCAGCCAGCCAGCCAGCCATCCATCCACCTATCTTTCTGCCTACCTATCTACCTACCTACCTACCGTTCTGTCTGTCTGTCCGGGCCGCGTCATTCATTTTATTCGGAGACTGCCGAGGGTCGTCGCTGGAGCTACGGAGTTCGTGCTTTGTGCGACGCTTTCCGCGCTGCGGAAAGGAACTGAGCCATATGGGATAAAAACCCGGTGCAATGCAGCCGATTTTGTCGACTGTAAGCTACTTCTTTGATTGCACCCACTCCCATACGAATCCAGATACGCCTTTGTTTGTCATCTGGATTTGCAGGTCCTCATTACCGTAAACATAACTTTTTTAACAAGAAATCACTAGTTGTTAAGCAAAACATCAAAGGAATGATGCCGCTTTTAATGATTTAAGTTGTTTTTGGACCTATCAAAGACATATTCCTTGGGTGGGGGTAAATATAAGACGGCTGGAAAAATTTCATAACGATGCAACAGATAGTTTTCAAAATAATTGATCTTGAATGACGGCATAAATTTCCGGACAGACTATAGATGAATACCTTGAGTTTAGGGACTGTGGTTTCGTCTGGTGTTGGTTTGGGCTGTTGGCAGTGGCGCTTTATAAATCCTATGGAGTACCCATTCAGGTTTAAGACATTCTTCAGAGTTTAAAATTCCTCTGTCAGTGTGTCCTGGGTGTATATCTTCTTACCACGGTCGATATGCTAGGCAATAAATCGTGCCATCTATTGTTTGTATCTTCGTTATTCAAATTAACAACGGGAAAACATTGCTTTGAAAACGATATCAATTGAGACGAGAACAAGAGTGTTGAAGCGATATGTATAATCTGTACTTTTGCATGGATATGAAGCGTGGACAATGAGCAGACAAGCTGAAAAACATCTGATGGCTGTGGAAGTGTGGTTTCTGAGGAAAATGCAAAGAATACCATGGACAGACCGAAAATAAAAACAATGAACAAGTCCTTCAAGAAACAAATGAAGATCGCAAACTGATTAGAGACATTAGACGTAGACAGCCATAATTTATTTGGGCATGTTATGAGAAGAAACCGGTTAGCGGGGTAGGGGTATCCCCTATCAAAGGAGATGTAAGACGCCTCCTTTCCTCCGTTAGTCTACGGGACACCCTTGGGCAAGGTGGAGTACCCGTTTAGCCCCCCGATCAGGGTTACGTGAAGCCATGGAAGCAGGTGGTGGATGGAGTGTGAGAGCAGCCGACAGTTTGTTGTTGGTTATGGTCTTGCACTCTGCGGCGATAGGCAGATGATCTCATCAGTAGAGACAATGGCTATGGCCACCGACTAGTACAGTCACTGCCCAGAAGGAAAGCAACGGCAAACTACCTTCTGCAAAACTTGCCAAGAAACCATAACAACCATGAAAGAAAACATAATAAGAAAGAGATCTGGTGGCGAGACCCCCAGGCCAGGCAGATCAGATAACACTGGGGAAGAGTGTGACGCAGGGACCAGTACTAGTAATCGTGATGACGGAGTTAATCCTGACTGTGTTACCAAGGAAATTCCCTGTGTCAGACTAAGAAACAGAGTGAGAATGGCAACGTGGAATGTGAGAAGTTTGTATGAGGGAAAGCTTAAAGTAGTGTGTGATGAGATTGAGAGGTTAAACATTCACATTTTAGGAATTAGTGAACATCGCTGGAGCGGCAAGGGACATTTCACAACTGAAAATGGAAGTATTTTCATTTATTCTGGTAGAGATGTCGGAGGCCAGAGTGGAGTGGCATTTTGTTTAGATAAGACAACTGCAAAAGCTTTAATGGGATATAATCCAGTTAGTGATAGAATCCTCACTATTAGACTTAAAGGCCGTCCAAAAAACACAACTCTCATACAGATATATGCACCTACTTCAACAGCAGAGGAGGACGAAATTGAAGATTTTTACAACACACTACAAGACACATTAAATAAGATTGGTCATAATGATATAGCAATAATAATGGGAGATTTTAATGCTAAAGTGGGTGCAGGAAGAGCTGAAAATGAGAGACACATTTTAGGAAAATTTGGATTAGGAAATAGAAATGATGCAGGTGACAAATTAATTGAATTTTGCACAGAAAATGAGTTAACGATAGCCAACACACTTTTTAAACAACATCCAAGAAGACTCTTCACATGGAAGTCTCCAGACAGTTTTACCAAAAATCAGATAGATTATATTTTAATACAAAGAAGATGGAGATCAAGCATAACATCTGCAAAAACCCTACGAAGTGCAGACTGTGATACAGATCATCAGTTATTAGAAGCAGATCTGAAATTAAAACTCAAAAAGCTTACCCGAGGACCAAGGCCACTTCGTTTTGATCTCACACAAATACCGGACGCATACAACATAGAAGTTAGGAATCGCTTTGGGGTCTTGATGTCTGTACAAGAAGAAATGACACCTGATGAACTGGCAGTACAAGCTAGAGATATCTTGATAACTGCAGCCAAAGATTTCATTCCGACCAAGAAAACGCAACGTAAGCCATGGATTACATCAGACACGTTAGAATTAATAAAACAACGAAGGGAGCTGAAACAGAAAGGAGATGAATCCGATAGCAGGATGAAGTATAAATCTTTAACTCGAGAAATAAGAAAGAACACAAGAAAGGACAAAAATCAATATATACAAGATAGCTGTACCAGAATAGAGCAATATCATAAGGCTGGAAGAGATTATGAAATGTTCAAGGAAATGAAGTTATTGACAAGAAATGTTCAACCTCAATTGAATGTTATCTGTGACAAGATGGGAAATACCTTAACAGAATCTAGACAAATTCTAGAAAGATGGCAGGAGTACTGCAGTGGAATGTATGATATGAGTGACAGTGAGGATATGAATGAGATACATGAGCCAATGACAGCAGAGACAGAACCTGAACCCTCATTAGATGAAATTGCTTGGGCTATAAGGAACCTGAAGAATGGTAAAGCACCTGGATGTGATGAGATACCAGCTGAACTAATTAAAGCAGGAGGAGAAGAAAGCATACACATATATCATGCATTATGTACAAAGATTTGGAAATATGGTATATGGCCAAAAGATTGGAAGAGAACTATCTTCATTCCAATACCAAAAAAGGGCAACCTGAAATTATGCACCAACTATAGAACTGTTGCCCTGATAAGTCATGCAAGTAAAATTCTACTAAAAGTCATAATGCGACGACTTAGTAAGAAAATGGAAGAAGAGATTAACGTAGTTCAAGCTGGATTTAGACAAGGAAGAGGAACAAGAGATCACATATTCAACATGCGTTTAATAATAGAGAAGTGCAGAGAATTTAATGTAAACCTATTCTCATGTTTTGTGGATTATTCAAAGGCATTTGACTGTGTACAGCATCAGAAACTTTGGGAAATCATGAGGAATATGGGCTTTCCTTCACGTGTAGTACATCTCATAAAAATGCTATATCTGGACCAACAAGCAGCAGTTAGAATAGATGGCGAGACATCAGATTGGTTTGACATCAAGCAAGGAGTCCGTCAGGGCTGCGTGCTGTCACCCTATTTGTTTAACCTGTATGCCGAAAATATAATGAGAAATGTAAGAGATGATATAAACAGGGAGCCATATGATGCCCTAAATATCGGCGGTCATGACATACCAGAGATTCGATATGCTGATGATACAGTATTACTATCCACAACACAGAATGGCATAGAAAACCTTATAGCCTCAACACAATTGAATAGTGAAAATCACAACTTATATCTTAACATAGCAAAAACTAAGATAATGCATACAGATAAAACTACTATGGAGAAAGAAATATACATTAATGGGGGAAAATTGGAGGTGGTGGAAAATTTTGAATATCTTGGGTCATTGATTACGAATAATGGTGACACAATGAAAGAAATAAAACGGCGACTATCCATTGCTCTTCAAAGACTAAAACAGATGAATAAATTATGGTGTGGGACAGACAGAACTACAAAAATTAGATTTTTAAGAGCATGCATCTTTCCCATTGCAACATACGCCTGTGAGACATGGACACTTACTAAACAAGCTGAACAGCGCATACATGCCTTTGAATATAAATGTTATAGACGAGTTCTAAGAATATCTTGGGTAAAGAAAAGAACAAATGCATCCATACTTCAAGAGTTGAATATTGAGGAGGGATGGCTATTGAAGACGATAAAACAAAGAAAATTGAAGTATTTTGGTCACTTGAAACGTCACGACAGTTTGGAGAGAACAATAATGGAAGGGTATATGCCTGGGAAGAGAGGAAGAGGAAGGCCAAAGAGAAGATGGGTGCAGGATGTGGCGGATGATCTCCAGATGGGTGTATCAGACGTGGGACATCTTGCTTGTGATCGAGAAGTTTTCCGGAGGGTTGTTATGGGAGCGAGGTTCTGTAAAGGACATGCTACTGAATGAATGAATGAGAAGAAATGATTTGGAGAACTTGGTGACAACTGGCAAGATTGAAGGGAAGAGACCAAGGGGAAGACCGAGAAGTAAATACCTGGAAGGCTAGGCCACGTGGCAAGGTCGGGACAGAAACACGGAGGTTATCTACGACTCTTGTGATCGAGTGAGATGGCGAAACATGACCGCCCACGCTTATCGACATGGCACACGATGGATAGATGGAAAAACAGCCTGACCAGAAGGAAGCAAACAGAAAAAATTAAAAATACTGGGAGAATTTTTTTTCCCCCGCGTTTCCATCCTGTTTCAGGATATTGCGGTCAACACCAGCATCTTTCAGCTGTATGTTGATTCCTAGGCTAGATTACGTTCATCAGCACGCCACGACTTCCTGAGCGACCGGCTCCATACTCTCATAATTCACTGGCTCGACTCGAACCACTTCTAATTCTCGTGCGCTCACGTCAACCACGAGAGTATTCGGGGTTAACGTAGAAAGCTGCTAACTCCTCGGCCAGGGAGCCGGCTACTGGGAGAATTTGGAGTAGAAATATTAAGTAACATGTTGAATGATATTTACAACAGTGGATATGCTGAAGTCCTTACTAATATCTCTACCAAAAAGACCAGAAGTAATTTAATGAGAAGATCATCGTACTATCGCCTCACAAACCATGTCATTGGGGTTCTATTTAGAAATCAAAATGATGAGAACAATAAATAAAATAAAATGGAAATGGGCGAAGAACATTATGGGTTTGTTGAAAGAAAGGGTACAAACAAAGCAATTTACACATTACGAACATTAAAGATCAACTGAAATACATACAGAAATATATTCGTGCTTTACAGATAATATCATCTGGCATTTTATAAAGTGAGACATGATGAAAATATTGAAAGATATCAACATTGGTTGGAAAGCTCGCAGAATAATAAAAGAATATTTACTGGAAACAAGGAGTTGCAATCAAAACGGGAAATAAAGAGGCAATTATGAACAGATAAAGCAAGAAGTAAGACATGAAAGTAATTTGTATTCGGATCTTTTCTCTCTTAATATAGCTAAGTAATAATGAGAGAAATAAAAAAAGAGGCCCCAAAAAATATACTTGTTTGAAGTTATAATACAAACAATGTATGCTATGATGATAAAACGGTATTGATGGCTGAAAATGCAAAAGATCTACAGCAGCTTCTGTATAATATAGTGACAGCAGATAGTGACAGAGTGCAACACATAAACAATGGTTGTATCAAAGATAAAGATGAGACCAAAATATGAAATAACAATTGACGTGAACATGCTTAACCAAGTTGACACATTTAAATACCTAGGGCTAATTATAACATCAGATGAATGATGTGCGACAGATTGAGAGCATTATAGGTCAATAAATATGTATATTTAAGAAAAGGAAAAGCATCTCCTGCAACACATCATTATAATTGAATGCAAGCTAGAGAGTGCTAAGATGTTATACAGACCATGTTTTACTGTATGACAGTAAGTCATGGAATGTGTATGAACAAATTAGGAAGAGCAGAGGAGATGTGGTAACTGAAACATGTAGAGGAATTTTATAAAGACATGGAGAATGCTTTGAAGAAATGTAAAAATTCAGAAATAAACATCATAAAGGGTGACTTCAATGCGAAAGTAGGAAATCAAGGTGATGCATGCACATTAGGTAAACATAGTTTGGGAGAACGAAACGAGAGAGGATACAGACTTGTAAAATAGACAAAAGAGCATGAACGGATTGTCGTAAACACGTAGTTTAAGCAACATAATAAAAGATTATGGACATGGAGAAGTCCTGACAGCAGGATTAGAGACCAGATCGATTAAATCTTGATTAACATAAAGTTTCTAAATGCGTTAACAGTCGCAAAAACAGTGCCATATGCAGAATGTTAAATTGATCACAGATTGATTATAGGCACAGTGAAGGTAAAGTTAAAGAAAGTCAAGTATACACCAGGAATCACTAAATATGATCTGTGTTCATTAAAAAAATGACAAGGAAATACAAGATAATTTTAATATAGAAATAAAGAATAGATTTAATGTATTGTCTGATCTAGAGATCTTATTTCAAGATGTGGATGATCGATGGGAAATGTTAAAGAATTAAAT
This sequence comes from Cepaea hortensis, assembly GCA_963921405.1. Taxonomy (NCBI): domain Eukaryota; kingdom Metazoa; phylum Mollusca; class Gastropoda; order Stylommatophora; family Helicidae; genus Cepaea; species Cepaea hortensis. Next base: position 52,861,483 of record OY992892.1, on the reverse strand, counting down.
AAATTTGGCTGTAGAAACAACTATCCCAAAATTAAAGAAAGTAGATCGTAAGAAATGGATGACTGAAAAAATTGTAACACTAATGGAAACAAGAAGACACAACAAAAATAATCCTTACAAATATGAAGAGATTCACAGGAAAGTCAGAACATTATGTGAAGAAGCAAAAGAAGCATGGCTTGAAAAAAAAAATGGGTAGAAATTGAAATACAACACAACGGTAAAAATACCAAATTAATGCACACAAGAATTTAGGAGCTTACTAATAAAAGAGTACCTACACTAACATGCTGCCTAAAAACAAAAGATGGAAAAATCAAAATATAAAAACATGAGATTTTATATAAATGTTCCGATTATGTGACAGACTTTTATGATGATACAAGAGAAGAACAGTAAGTTATTTGGCGCAATTATGAAGGACCATCAGTTTTGAAGACAGAAGTTCAGAACAGAATGCTCTTAACCATATGAAATCTGGCAAGACCCCAGGTCCAGACAACATGAACACAACAAAAATGATCAATGCCTTAGAAGAATATGAAATAGACCAAGTCACCTGACTACTGAACACAATATGTGATACTACAGATATACCTCCTGAATTATGTAATTCTATATTTATTGCAATCCCGAAGAAATAAGGAGCCCTGGAATGTGATCAACATCGAACAATTAGTATAATGAGCCACATCACAAAAATTTTGCTAAGAATTATCTTGTTAAGAGTTAATCAGAAAATACAACCTGAAATAGAAGAAGAATAATGTGGGTGTGTAAAAGACAAGGGTATAGTAAATGTTATGCACATGTTGAGAACATTAATTGAACGTTCTGTGGAAGTAAAAAGAGATCTACACTTTTGCTTTATTGACTACACAAAAGCTTTCGATAAAGTAAAACATGTCAGCATGTTAGAGATGTTTGCAGATCCACAAATAGATAGGAAAGACCTTAGCCTCATGAAAAACGTATATTAAAACAACAAGCCGCCATAAAGATTTATAACGAAGTAGGTCAATATCAGCCTATTAAGAGAAGTGTGTGACAAGGATGTGTGATGTGTCCAGATCTTTCTTTACTGTACAGTGAAACTATTTTCAGAAATGTTGACGATATGAAAGGAATCATCATTGGGGGTCATAACATCAATAACATTAGATATGCGAATAATACAGTATTGATTGCAGACAATGAGCAGGATCTGCAATATTTAATAGATGCGATTGTTGCACGCTGTGAACGACTAGGGTTAGAAATTAAATTGTAAGAAGACACAGATTATGGTTGTCACTAAGAAGAAGGAAATACTACAATGTAATATACAAGTAAATTGGAATATTCTTACAATAGTGAATCGGTACAATTATCTCGGAACAATCATAACATCTGATGGGAGATGCCTTGAAGAACTTAGAACAAGGATCGCCATGGCGAAGGCAGCCTTTTGCAAGATTACATATTGACCAATAAAAAGATGTCCTTTGGAACGAGAAAGAGAGTGTTGAGGTGCTACATAGAACCTATGCTTTTGAATGAATATGAAGCGTGGACAATGAGCTGACAAGCTGAAAAACATTTGATGCTTGTGGAAATATGGTTTCTGAGGAAAATGCAAAGAATACCACGGACAGATAGAAAAACCAATGACCAAGTCCCACCAAAAACAAAAAAGTGAAAACCGTAAACTGATTGGAGAAATTAGACGTTGACAGTCAAAGTGTTTTGGCCCCGTTATGAGAAGAAATAAATTGGAGAACTTGGTGACAACTGGCAAGATCGAGAGGAAGAGATGAAGGGGATGGCAGAAAAGTAAATACCTGGATGGCTTTGCAACGTGGTATGGCCGAGACAAGAACACTGATCTAATCCATGACTCTGGTGATCGAGTAAGATGGTGAAACATGACCACCCCTGCTTATCGCTGGCACATGATGGTGATGATGACGACCTGATAAGAACATTGCTAACACCTTATACCGCCAGAGTAACTAACAACGATTGCCTACACGGCTCATGAAACTTAAAAAAAAAAAGATATGTACAACTATAAGGAAAAGAGAAATATCATTCTTTGGTCATGTGAGGAGTAGTGAGGCACTGGAGAACATCTAGACAACTGGAACGATCAGCAGGAAAATTAAGAGAAAGCATACTGGATGGAATGAGACGGTGGCATCGTGGAATATGAGAGTTGATCCAGAACACTAAGAACGGAGATCTATAGAAAGACACGAAGGCTTATGCCAGTTGTCATGGCAAATGATAATGATGATGAGTTTTTGTGTTGTTCGGACTACTTTTCAAATCCCGAGATACGTATTCTTTTGATTTATCTGCTTTTTGTTGGTTTACTGTACTTGCTTCAGTCAAAACGTTTACATGTTTGTTTGTTTGTTTGTTTGTTTGTTTTGTTTGTTTGTTTTTTTTTTTTTTTTTTTTTTTTTGGGGGGGGGGGGAGGGGGGGTTGGTGTTCTCTCGCTTTGAACTCAAGCATAATCCATACTCATACTACTACTTCGTAGTGCTCTGGGCAGATTTTTTTCTCGTGTAGATTAACTTTCCTTATTTCCAGTGCCCCTCACCATCAGGCGAATCCACTCCGACTTCTGTGGTGCTTGTAATTTACGTTCCCAAGTCAAGGATGAGGAGTCAACATTTTAGTCCAACAGACCGATGTATCAGCTGAACCAGCTATCTCGGAATCATCACACCAGAAGTTTAAAGAGTGTGCACTCTTATCCACTCGGCCATGTATCTGTGTGTCTTTTTCCTCTCATCGAGTTCCCTAGATACATTTTGAGTGTTTATTCAGACGTCATTTATAATAACCAAACAATTTATTATCGAACTGCATCAATACATTTAACAAACTTGCATTCCGAAATCTCTTTTATGAAAGCAAAATAACCTGTTATCCACAGCCACATTTGCATTAAAACGTATTTATAATCAGTATTTTTAATATATTATTTCTTTGTTTGTTTTGTTTTGTTTTTTACGTCAGAGTGAATATTTGTTTAAAGTTTTCTATTTGTGATGTGAACTTATAACATTATTTATTGTGTTTATCGTTTCCCATCTCGGCATAAATTTGAACAAGGAAATATTTAAGGTTCGCCTTAGGAAATTATTTAAATCATTTTAAATGACTAATCATCGTTAGCCGGTCTCTCTGGCTGAGGGGTTACAACACTTTCTCCGTAATCCCGTTTATCACGCAGAGTCTCGTTGCGGGAGAGAACTGGGAGAGGTTCGACCCCGGCTGGTGACTTGCGGAATAACTGAGCCGGCCGCTCAGAAAGCAATGGCAAACTACTGAGCGTAATCTTGCCAAGAAATCGACAGACAGCTGAAAGATGCTGCTGTTGACAGCGATGTCCTCCAAAGGATATGCGAAAAAAAAAATCATCGTTAGTCGATAGTCGCGGTTCCAATGTAACGGCCTACTGTCACCCTATAATGCTTCGTTCTTGTGCCAGTGAATGTCACACAAAATGCTTCTTTCTGTCCCATGTGAAAAGTGGAACAGACAGCAGTCCCTACAAACCAACAGCACGCATAGGCATACATACATAAAGCCGCTGTCTGAATGCCAACATAACAATTCGTCACAAAAATTACAATTTAACGTTGATGAAAGCAGCGGCCAGTAGAAAAACGGCAGTTTCACACATTTTACTATGTTTTGCATATCCGTTACAGGACATCGCTGTCAACAATAGCATCTTTCAGCTGATTGTTAATTTCTTGTCAAGATTACGCTCAGTAGTTTGCCATTGCTTTCTGAGCGACCGGCTCCATATGTTCATAAGTCACTGGCGCGACTCGAACCGCTTCCAATTCTCGTGCGCTCACGTCAACCACGAGAGTATTCGGGGTTACGGAGAAAGCTGCTAACCCCTCGACCAGGGAGAGCGGCACACATTTTACTGCATAATGCAAAACCAGCTAGTTACATGTGTAACATGTATGGACAATGCCGGCTTACTTATTGTGGTATAATATCTAAGGTGGCTGACCTTAAGTTCCTTCCATTCAGTTATCAGACATCAGTGTTTCAATGATGCACCCACTGTTGGAAAAGTATAGTGAAGTCGTATTAAAATCAATTAGTATGGAATACCTTCATGTGAAATGTTCTATACAAATTGCTGCAACTAATAATAAACTATACAGCCTTAAATTTGTATAATGTCAAGTATTTCTTTCGATGCTTCTTTTCTGTCGCCACTATGGTGGCTGATCAATATTTGTGTATTTATTTCCAGTACTAAAAATAACCATGGCGACCCACAGGTTGAGAGTCATTGTTCTACATACAATACACAGAAATATATATTGAGGACATTGAAGTGCATTTATAATTCAACTATCACCAATACCGAAACATCGAAACATTCATTTTGTTAATAGTTGCATATCCGTTACAGGACGTTGCAATCAACACCACCATTTTACTGCCGTTGTTGATGTCTTGGCAAGTTTTACGTTCAAGGTTTGCCGTAGCTTTCTGAACGACCGGCTCCCATACCAACACGTTAAAACCAGTGCGACACGGTCTTCTGCCAAATCGATCACCGCTGAGTTTCGAACTCGGGTAAGCGGCATTACGAATCACGTCCTCAACGCCATCGTCACGGAGACTGACATTTCCATGTCCTCAAAAAGACCAACAATGAGTAGCATATTCACACCAATTCTATGCTACTAATGTCAAACTTGGACAGTATCCAAATCACACTTTCGAAAAATCAACAACTGCGAGATGAGATGTTTGAGGAGAGCTTCCAACTTAGCTATCCGAGATCGGGTAAGAAATTATGTTATCAGACAGACAGTGGGGTCAACACCTTGTGCCACACATATTGAAAGATAAAAGATTAAATGGTTTGGCCATCTAGTTAGAATGCAACACCATCAACTACCAGCACAGGCCCTACATCAAAGATGACCTGCTACGAGAGCAAGAGGATGCCCGAGAAGAAAATAAATTGATGACATCAAAGACTGTACAATCACATGGAATGACACTATACAGTGCCACCCATTGGGAGCTGGAGCGCCAATTATTCCACCCCACAACACTTGACAGCAATAGTGGAAGATGATGATGATGTATCTTGTAAGGACAGAACAACTGATACTTAAGTGCTCTCAAACACTGGTTAATAAACAAAATACTCGATATTTTAGCGTAGAATACGATGGTATGATGATGGACACAGCCAGATTGACGTATTCCACATGACATCATCTATCTTCAGCCAGCAAACACTGACGGAACAAGAAGACGTCCACAATGATCTCATGGGCTTTCACGGTCTAGATTGGAAGGATGAACAAATGAGAACAATGAAGATAAAATGAATATATACATAAAAAAAAAATTTAGTTACTTATGTAAGAAAGTAACACATTATTTCTTCCTTATTTCCAATTTATTTTCATTGTTCTCTTTTAAAAAAAAAAAAATAAACCTTTTCATTCTTCTCATCCCGTTCTTATGCCTTTATGTAGTCATTGTAGTGTTTCGCCCCTGATCATTCGTTATGTTACGTGTATTTTGTTTAACGAAGGCTAGTCGCCGCAGCGTCCTCTGTTTAGGGTATTTATATTCTGTAAAGCTGCATTACTTTGTGTTAATTCGTATTGTTTATGGGAAGATGCTTCAAATGAAAACCTTAAGAGTGAGATAGAAATTACAATAACAATGCCATTTCTTGTAACCTGTCAAAATTGTTGGTAAGGAGGACAAGAGTATCGTCACGTGACATCAGCGTCCAGACAAACGCGGTGACGCTGGAAGTACAGTGTTAAGATAGCCGCTCCACTTGTGACATGTACCAAAGGTTTCAAATGAAAACCTTAATTTTTTTTATAATTAGTGAATATATTCTGAAAATGTAAAGAACAAATATACCCTTTATCAATTTAGTCACCACTACGTTCAAGGCAAACTCTCCAGTACCGATAAAGTGCTTGGATACCTGTAGAAAAATCACTTATGCACCACCTGCTGTACCTCTTTAATCAACCGAAAAGTCTTTCCTCCCAATGACTCTTTGAGCTGTCCAAAACAGGAGGAAATCACTTGGGGCTAGATCTGTCGAGTACGGGAGATGTGTGAATCTCTAAACACGGAGGTCTTCGATGGTTTCAACCATTGCATGGGTTGTAAGAGTTCGAGTATTGTCATGTTGCAAATGACACTTTTATTCTGTCACAGAAGTCATACCGATTTTAAACTTCTTACTCCCATCATGCACTTGCTGGACTGACAGGCATGCATCACCATACTGGACCTTTATTCGCCGATGAATTTATATAGTTTTGTCATTCCTTCTCTGATCAAATAATGGATAACAGAACGCTGCACCTCTTAGGTGCATGTCACAAGTGGGGCGGCCATCTTTAAACTGTCCTTATGACGCCCGTGTGTTGCCGGGACCCATACGGGGGAGCAAAGAATAGTAACACTGTTGCCTACCATGCACGTCGTAAGAGGCGACTAAGGAGGCTATGGTTCCGTCGTCCTGCTACTAAGTGCGTGCGTGGCGCGACACTGTGAGCTGTGAATTTCGCGTGGAATGTTGTTGCATCTGTCCGTGTTTGTTTTTCGCGTGAACTGCATGTTCGGAAAAATGACGGCCGGCTGTTGCTGGATTGACTGGTTGTCCTTTTCGTTTCACGGATGCATTTTTCCAGAGACTCCTGGGAGTTGTCGCTGTAGCTACGGAGTTCGTGCTTTGTGCGGCGCTTTCGTTGCGTCACCCTGCAGAAAGAGACTGAGCCATATGGGATAAAACCCCGGTCAATGAAGTCTTTCTCATGACTGCCGTTTTCATCGACGATGAACTGTATTTTTCGGGAAGGGCTTTTGTGTTGGCATTCTGGCGGCGACATTATGCACAGTGTACCTGTGCGGGCTGTTGGCTTGCCGACACTCCTGTCTATTCCATTGTTCGCATGGGGCAGTGAGGAGCATTTTGTGATATTCACTGGCACAGGAACGGAGCAATATGGGGACGACCCGTTGCCGTGAAGTTGGAACCGCGACTAACTAACTAACTAACTAACTAACTAACTAACTAACTAACTAACTAACTAACTAACTAACTAACTAACTATGACGTCTGCAAACGTAATGTCACGCGATGACACTCTTGACATGATTAACAACAATATTGACAGGTTACAAGACAATGACATGGTTATTGTTATTTCTATCACACCTTTGATGTTTTCATTAGAAGTCCTCTCGTATTTCCACAGCTTTAACACAGTTCCACTAACTTTATACATACTTTAAGTATGTTGGGGGGGGGGGGGGGGGGGAGGCTATAAAGGAAGACAGCCGAGCTTTTGTGGTGACTACGAGAAGTTTATCTATAAATGTCATGGCAGTAACACAAGCAATAACTTGGATGGAGACACATACACCCACCCATGCGTGTTTTCTCGTGTTTCATTGAATATGCTAAGGAAGATGAGACAGGCCAGCACAGAAGGGAACGATTTTAATCTCAGAGAAGGTCAAGACTGACTAATACCTGGTTCATTTTTGTGACAGGGTATGCGAGTGTAGGAAACAACGAAATAGCAAATAGACTTGCGGGCTTGGCTGCTACAAGTAGCGTACGTGCAATGGACCAAGTTGGCATCTTAAACTTTGTCAAGGAGGCAAGACGAGTTGATGACTCAAGGAATGGTTGTGATTCTTCAAATTTGACCAGACTGCAAGTACATCAAGTTCAGATTAGAGCATCATGTGAGAAGTCAAAAATATGACGATCTCCAAATAGTTGCACTCGTCAGTCTATATGCTTCCAAGAAAATGGAAGAAGAGATTAACGTGATTCAAGCTGGATGAAAACAAGGAGGAGGAATGAGAGATCACATACTCAACAAGTGTTTAATAATAGAGAAGTGTAAAGAATTAAATGTAAACACATTCTCATGTTTTGTGGATAATTCAAAAGCATTTGACTGTGCACAACATCAGAAACTTTCGGAAATCACGAGGACAATGGGCCTTCCATCAGATGAAGTACAACTCATAAAAATGCTCAATCTAGACCAGAGGTTCCGAAACCACGGCCCGCGGGCCACATTTGGTCCGCCAGCTCTCAGAAAGTGGCACGCGAGGCCTTGCTATTTAATATAATATATTTTAATAATTTCAAAAATGCACTCGGAGAGCCCCGTCAGCGTGCGATAATTTACTCTGCTAGTGGTTGTTATGCGCAGATATTATCGAATGCGCCTGTTCAGTTCGCAACAAAAAGTTATGAAGTCCCCATATCCCAGCCTTGTCGACCAATCAGAGTGCGCAAAGCGCCATGGTGTCGTCTGTTACAACTATTTAGGAGAGTCGGTAGTATTGTGAAAACAACATAGGATGAACCAAATTGGACAGTGTATGCACCCACGGTGCTACGGCTTTGACCGGTAAAATGTCTGGATGCCTAACATTATAGGAACACTTTTTTGGCCGCACTATATTAAAATATCATTCACCAAGAAGATCTGTGTGGAAAGACATTAAATATGAACACGTCGTGAATGTTGTTCTGAGATGTGTGAACAAAGTTCGAAGTAAGGCGCTGAACAGGCGTGAGTTCAGACAGCTTCTATCAGACCTGAACGAGGAATACTGTAACCTACTGTTACACTGTGATGCCAGATGGCTATCTAAAGGGAAAGTTCTGTCACTTTTCTGGGCACTGAAAAATAGTGTCTATCTATTTCTGTCTGAAATAAATGAATTGCCTACAGACCGGGAATGTCTGATGAACGATGACTGGCTTAATGATCTGGCATTTTTGGTGGACATCACGTTTCATGTAAACTCTTTAAATGCGAGGATCCAGGGGAAAAAATAAAAAATAAACTATTCGCAAATTTGTGCGATGGCATTTCTTCATTTAAAATAAAACAACGACTGTTTATCGGACAGCTGACTGAAGGGACTTTAGAGGCGTTTCCAAATCTGAAGACGGCTGTGGTGGAAAAGAAATGTGACTTGTTACAGTACAAAGTAAAAGTCGAAAGTCTTATGGATATCTTTCAGTCGAGATTTCAAGAGTTCACAATAGATGAGGATAATGATGCCCTCTTCATAAATCCGTTCGTATTCCCTGATGCCAAACTCTGTCAATTCCAGCAAAACCTTCAGCACGACGTAATTGATTTGAAATGCAATTCTGCAATGAGATGTAAATTTCTAGAGCTGGCTGCTTCACCTTCAGCTGATCATATGATTTCATTCTGGCGACTACTGCCTGTCGAACAATTTGAACACTTGCGTTCATTCACCCAGAGATACATTTGTCGTTTTGGTTCCACTTACAGATGCGAGCATTCATTTTCCGCAATGACCGTTATAAAAAAAAAAAATAAAACAACGTTCCAGACTCACCGACAGTAACCTAGCTGCGTTTATAACTATGGGCACGACAGATTTGTGCCCAGACATTGATAAACAGGCATCGGAACTTAAGTAACTTTTTTCGAAGAACAGTTACAATTATAAATTAATTACATTAAGAGCGATGTTCGAAACTGATGTAAAATTTATTGTTAAATGAACTTTTGATTTTAAACCAAAAAAATTACAGCAGTGTAGTATTAACACTGACTGCCTTTAAAGTTTTAGAATTTTGTTGACGAAAGTTAAGAAAGGTAAGAATGATGTTGCAAGACTTTTATAATTTTATAACATTGTGGCCCACTTAACTACTGAAAATTGTAGATATGGCCCTCTGCTTGAAAAGCTTGGGAACCACTGACCTAGACCAACAAACAGCCGTTAGAATAGATGTCGAGACATAAAATTGGTTTGGTATCAAGCAAGGAGTTTGTCAGGGCTGTGTGCTGTCCCCCTATTTGTTTAACCTGTACGCCAAAAATATGAGAAATTCAAAACAATGTTTTCCCGTGTTGAATTTGAGAAGACACAAACAATAGATTGCACGATTTATTGCCTGGCATATTTCGCTGCATCTCGTCAGGTACATACTGCAGAAATCACACAACCTACGTGAATTAACTAGATAAATCCTTCAAACTGAAATATACACATGTTCGCACAGTAATGTCGATTGTCTACCACGGTAATTTTAAACTAACATGTCTTTCTGCTTGCACAAGGACGGCTTACGAAGGTTGATTATTATAGCTTCAGCAAACTTTAACAATCGACTACTTTGTGTGTTGAACAACACCCGGAAAGCACTGTCTCTTTCAACCACGTGACCGCTCTCGAGCACATGTCTTGCGACCGATAAAGCAGGACTGTTCCGGTGTGTCGGCCTGCCTAGGCTACCATCTTCTGTGTGTAGTATCTTGTCCACCCTATTCGGAATGTGTTCCGAAACCCTGCAATGTAACTGTCGCTCAGTTCTACATATGTAGATGGCCTCGCATCTGCATGTAAATTGGTAAATACAATTTGATTTGTACAAAGCTACTGGTTCTTTTACTGCTGGGATGGGGATCGGTGTGTTTCGGTACCTGATGACTAGAGTTGCAGCACAGAATGTTCGCCCGACTACTGGGGTGAGCCTTTCCCGCAGACGTTGCATTACGTCATCTCCTCGGAAGGTTAGCTGGATGAATACCTTGAGTTTAAGGACTGTAGTTACTTCAAAGATACATTCGAACTGGTGGAATTATTGGATACTATGACCATAAACAACAAACACATGGCATTCATGGATATTGCCTCTTTATTCACCAACGTTCCATTAGATGAGACCGTGAATATAATAAGTGAACGCATTAGAGACAAACAACTAAAACTAGGCATACCATAAGCTATTCTAGAGAGGCTATTAAAATTATGTACCGCCAACATACAATTCACCTTTCTAAACAAGTAATATCGCCAAATTGACGGAGTGGCCATGGGTAGCCCACTTGGACCTATTCTAGCGGACATCTTCATGGCACACTTAGAAGAAAAGAGATCCTCAGACATCAATAACTTGGCCTTTTACCGTCGTTACGTGGACGATATACTAATTATCACCACAGACGACTTACAAGCAACGTCGTTCCAGGCCACAATGAATGAGACACACAAAAACATCTCTCTATCTATGGAACACGAACACAGCGAAGCGTTGCCGTTTCTAGATATCCTAATGAGACGTAGAGCAGACGGCACAATTCAAAGATCGGTGTACCGCAAAGAAACATGGACTGGCCAATACTAAAATTTTCAGAGCTTCGCACCTGTCCAGTACAAACGGGGTTTAGTACGGACCCTGTTTGACCGTGCTAGGAAGATATGCAACCCGGACACACTGACAGAGAAATTTTAAACTCTGATGAATGCCTTAAACCTGAATGGGTACTCCACAGGATTTATAAAACGCCACTGCCAACAGCCCAAACCGAAACCTGAAGTAACTACAGTCCCTAAACTCAAGGTATTCATCCAGCTAACCTTCCGAGGAGATGACGTAATGCAACGTCTGCGGGACAGGCTCACCACAGCAGTCGGGCGAACATTCTGTGCTGCAACTCTAGTCATCAGGTACCGAAACACACCGATCCTAGTCCCAGCAGTAAAAGAACCTGTAGCTTTGTACGCCAAATCAAATTGTATTTACCAATTTACATGCAGATGCGAGGCCATCTACATATGTAGAACTGAGCGACAGTTACATTGCAGGGTTTCGGAACACATTTCGAATTGGGTGGACAAGATACTACACACAGAAGATGGTAGCCTAGACAGGCCGACACACCGGAACAGTCCTGCTTCATCGGTCGAGAGACATGTGCTCGAGAGCGGTCACGTGGTTGAAAGAGACAGTGCCTTCCGGGTGTTGTTCAACACACAAAATAGTCGATTGTTAAAGTTTGCTGAAGCTATAATAATCAACCTTCGTAAGCCGTCCTTGTGCAAGCGGAAAGACATGTTAGGCAGCTTAAAATTATCGTGGTAGACAATCGACATTACTATGAGAACATGTGTATATTTCAGTTTGAAGGATTTATCTAATTAATTCACGTAAGTTGTGTGATTTCTGCAGTATGTACCTGACGAGATGCAGCGAAATATGCCAGGCAATAAATAGTGAAAAATAATGAGAAATGTCAGAAATGATATAAACAGGGAGAAATATAATACCATAATTATCGGTGATCATGAAATACGAGAGATTCGATATGCTGATGATACAGTATTACTATCCACGTCACAAAATGGTATAGTACAACTCATAACCTCAACCCAAACGAAAGCGAAAATCACAACCTATATCGTAACATAGTCCAAACAAAGATAATTCATAATTCATACAGAAAAAAAAAATATTAATGGAAAAGAAATACATGCTAATGAGGAAAAATTTGAGGTTGTCGAAAATTTCAATGGTAACACAATGAAGGAAATTAAAAGACGAATATATATTGCTCTTCGAAAACTAAAACAACTGAATAACTTGTGGAGGGGGACATATAGAACTACAAAAAAAAAATAGATATTTAAGAGTATGCATCTTTCCCATTGCAACATACGCCCGTAAGTTCTGGACACTTACTAAACAACCTGAAAAGCGCATAGATGCCTTTTAATGTAAATGTTACAGACTGGTTCTAAGAAAAACAAATACACCCAAACGAAAAGATCTAAATATTGCAGAAGGTTGGCTACTTAAGACAATAAAACTAAACATAAAATGAAATATTTTGGTCGCTTAAAACGTCATGAAATTTTGGAGAGAACAATAAGGGAGGGGTATATACCCGGAAAGAGAGGAAGGGGAAGGCCAATGAGAATATTGGTTCAGGATGTGGCGGATAATCTCTAAATGGGTGTATCGGATGCGGGGCATCTTCCTTATGACCAAGAAGTTTTCCGGACGGTTGTTATGGGAGCGAGGTTCTGCTACTGAATGAATGTATGGGTCTATATACACTTCAGAAGATAGCTTGAAAAGGATTGCTCTGTTAACTGAGGATAATCTGTTAACTAACTAACTAACTAACTATCTAACTAACTAACTATCTAACTAACTATCTAACTAACTAACTAACTAACTAACTAACTAACTAACTAACTAACTAACTAACTAACTAACCAACCAACTAACTAATTAACTAACTAACTAACTAACTACTTAACTAACTAACTAACTAACTAACTTAGTTAATTATTTAGTCTTTCCTCTTGAGTCTAAGGCGGCGCATAGGGCAGAAGTCCTGTCTCTCCATGCCTGGCGGTTCGCTGCTACCTGTTGTAGATCTTGGATATTCACTTGGCCATTGAATGAGCCTTCTCTAATGATGGTTCTACTCAGGGTCTCTCTTGGTCTTCCCCGTTTTCTTTTCCCTACTGGTGACCATATGAGGGCTTGGTAGGGGAGTCTTGAATTGTCCATTCTGAGTACATGGCCAATTTAGTTCCAACGGCGTCTTCTTATGAAATTGGATACTGTATCTTGCTTAGTCTCTTGTCTTATTTGCGAATTGGTTCTGAAGTCTGTCCAGTGGATGTTTAGAAGTCTTCTAAGACATTTGTTCTCAAAATTGTCTAATTTTTTAAAATCTAAAACTACCGTTGATTTCCAACTTTCACATCCATACGTTAACACTGGAATCACATAAGAGTTGAAGATTTTAAGTTTTGTGTGTTTGCTGAGTGTCTTTGACTTCCAGATGTTTGACATTTTATTGAAGGCACTAGATGCCAGTGCGATTCTAGATGATATTTCTGGTGTTGAGTCCCCTGTAGATGTCATTTTGCTTCCTAGGTATGTAAAGCTGTTGACTTTTTCAAGAACGTAGCTGTTCAATTTGGTGTCATCTGAACTGTTGGTAAGATCAATAGTCTTTGTTTTTGTGGTGTTAATTTGGAGACGAATTTGCCCTGAAACATTTTGGAGGTGGTTTATTTTCTCTTGGGCATCCGGGTGTGTTGAACTCAAAAGCACTATGTCGTCGGCAAAGTCCAGGTCTTCTAGAATTTTGTCAACCCAATGGATACCCATATTTGTGTTGTTTGTGCATTTGCGCATGACCCAATCGATAGCTATTCCAAAAAGCATTGGTGATAAGACACAACACTGTTTCACTCCTGTTTCGACTGAGAACCAGTCAGAGTTGCCTGTTTCTGTTCTTACGCAGCAATGTGTTTCTTTGTAGAAAGATTTTATGACGTTGGTATATTTGGTAGGAAAACCATAGATGTTAAGTAGATTCCAAAGTGAAGGACGGTGGATGCTGTCGATGGCTTTTTGAAAGTCGATAGAGTTGGTGAGTAATTTCGACTGGAATTCTACGGAGTCTTCAATGATTATTCTGAGGGTGAAAATGTGCTCTATGCATGACCGTTTTGGTCTGAAGCCTGCTTGTTCTTCTCTGAGCCTTTCATCTATCGTCTTTTTCAATCTCTCAAGTAACATGCTACAAAAAAGTTTTCCTGGTACTGATAATAGAGTGATGCCACGCCAATTATTGCAATCAGACATATCGCCCTTTTTAGGCAGTTTAAAAATTACACCATCTTTCCACTGTTGTGGTGGGGATTCGCTTTGCCAGATTTCATTGATCAACAGGAACAAACGTTGTAACAAACTAACTAACTAACTAGCTAACTAACCAACCAACCAACCAACTAACTAACTAACGAACTAACTAACTAACTAACTGACCATTTAACTAACTAACTATGTAACAAACCAATAAATCAACAAGTTAATTACCCAACAAACCAACATACCAACTAGCTCACTAATTAATTAACTAATCAACTAACTATATAACCAATCAAACAAACAACCAAACAAAACAAATAATCAACTATCTAACTAACCAACTAACAAGACAATTATCTTACTAACCAAACAATTAAATAGCTAACTAGCTACCCAACCAACAAGCTAGCCAACTAACCATCCAATCAACCGACTAAATAATCAACCAATCAACTAATAAATACCCAATTAACTTACTAAATAACTAAGTTGCAAATTAGCTAACCAACCAACCAGCCAGTCTGTTATTTTAGCCTGCATTAACGTGATAGTAAATTAGGTAGTACTCCATTGATTCCAACACAACAATTACAGTCAACATGACATCTCTGATATATTGAAATATGAACCTCAGTTATCAGTTATCAGTTGGGGTATCTTCATTGCACTCCGGACAGGTCCATAGTTGCTCAGATCCTCCCCCCCCCCCCCCCCCAACAGGATATGCATCAGCGTTCGGTGGCTAATAGGAGTTTTGTGTTGGTTGAAGAGGCACCTCGTTTTCCAAATGTACCTCTCGTGTCTGGCCGTGCCAATTCTTACTCTCAAGTCTTTCATCCTGGACAGCGATATGGATTCACTGACGTCAAAGTCCTCTGTTCTCGACATGTCTTTAAGGACGTTAATAACACCGTCTGTCGAGTGTGATAATGCAGGAGAAAGTGCACTTAAAAGCTGGAGGCATCGGCACCCATTCCTTGCCGGGGTTGATACTGGTAAGACTGCAGACCTGTCTGACGACATCTGCCGCCCGACCCATCCATGATTTTCCCCTCTTTAGCCAGTCGCCCTTTTCTCTGAATATAGCTTCATGCGGAGGGTGCTACTCATCTGCATTTATTTTTAAGTATGCACGAGCTCTCCTGATAAATTCTGGAGAACCTCAGTTATGTGATCTTAAAGCGACTAATAATTGGGTACATTCTACAGCTGGTTATGGCACCTATCATCGCCGTTAGCGTTCCAGCCAAATTACTCACCTTCACTTACATATCCAGTGTCTTTTCTGGTCAAGAGTGACAACTCAGCTCAACAACCACTCTCTCGTACCTTCCCCCCCCCCCTGTGTCTTAATTAACCTTTCGGTAGAATATGGCTTATGCAACTCGCTTCTGGTAGATTGTTCCAGCCTTGAAATGCGCTTCTGGAACCAGTTATTTTTGTGACAAGATTGACAGAAGGATGTTCGGGACTCACGTATGTTTTTCACATACTAATTTATTTCTACCGACTACACGTAATAAATTTAATTGACCTCCTGTACTCTCCTACCCAATTGCCCGTTTATTATTCTTACTTCGACATGACCCGAAACCACTGGCATGTTGGTTTGAAGAACTACGAGGCACACTGACCGAGGTGCGTAATTCTGTTGCACTCAGTCCCCTCTTTTACACTAGCACCGAATGCCCAAAGCGCCTAAAAGATGAACGTCCAGCACGCGAGCCGTATAATAAGGCACCCGAAATCATGTGGTCCAGTCCTGCCAGGAGCAACCGCCTTTCACAGAAAGAAGTGCAACTCAAGATGAATAACACGGTGTATTTCCCCACTCTGCAAAGATAAAAGCCTTCTACGACACTTGAATATGGTGGTTAATGTGCGAAACTAAATGAGGCATTTATTGAAAAATTTAAGTACTTCTAAAGTTAACAAATGGAATTTAATATCTTTGCTTCACCTTTCAATGTGGAACTAGCTGATATACTTAATAACTTACACCATGAGATCATTCAGTTGCAAAGCGATGATGAGAGGAAAGCTAGGTACAACATACCCTCACTGCTTGAGTTCTGTAAACGTTTCATAAGCAATAATGAATTCCCAACTTTGAGGTGACATGCATTGAAATATTCATTTGTATTTGAAACAATTTACTGCTACAGGCATTTCTTTTCAAAACTTACCATCGCAAAGGGCCGACTGCGCTTCAGACTGACCGTGGCAAGCTTGGAAATGTAGTTGCGAGCAGCAGCATCCAGGACCGTGAAGTAGATTTTCACAGCATGATACAAGTCTTCGAAACGCGACCCCTTGCATATTTTTTTTCTTTAAAAATGCCGCTCCCTTATGAAGCCCCCTTAACGGCGCTGCTTGATGAGGCCGCTTCACTGTATCATAGCACGGCACGGCCCTGGCAACATCATCAATAACATCACACGTCACACCGCAATTCCAGCCACTACAATCAGAGTGAGCTAACTATATGGCCCACAAATAAATATATCCAAATGGCCCATGGCAGGATAAAAAAAAGATTCCCCAGCCTTGATGCTACCAACAGGTGATGACGAACATTAAAGCATTTTATTATAACAACTCTGAATACTCTTATCACTTATCAATGGTTATTCTTACCTTCAAGACAGATCCTTTTCAAAAGGATCAGTATTCTAATAAAACGGACTATAGTTTTCAATCCCTTGTATGCAATTAATATTACATCACCCGCCAAGGAAAGGGCCGGCGGACACATAATCAGATTTCATCTGGTACCATTAGTATTGCAACACTTCGTTGGTTGTTGAAGATGAGGACTCAACGCGTATGATGCGATGATTATGATGTTGTCACATTGTTATTACTACTTTGATACTTTACACATTCTTAAGTGAAATTGCAATTGGTGAAGATTTAAGTGAAGAAACGGTTATCTGATAGGTCACATGTGCATGCTACATACAAGGGGTGCCGCGATTAGAAATAACATTTTAACTAACAAGAAAACTGTTATCTGAATATAAAATAACGAAACTGACGCTGCTAGGACATACATTGAGAAAACCTGAGAATAGCATAACTAGAAAGACCTTTGTCTGGAATCGACAGGCAAAAGAAACATAGAAAAACCTAAATATACACGGAGAAGAGAAGCAGAAACAGAAATAATTAATGTGTCGAAGACATGAGCAGAGCTGGATGGGCTTCGGTAGGAGGGCTTGGGGTGAGTTGGTGAGAAGCGTATGTCCCAATTGGGGATGAGGGGGAAAAAAAGAAGAAGAAGAAAACAATAACGGTATAGATAGTATAATAAATATGGTAAACATAATTACAACTATCGATTTACTAGGCAACATGTCCCACAAAACACTAATTGTATTTATCGCATGTGCAACGCATGCTTTCCTTATTGCATCCCACCTTCTTGACAAAATTGCTAATGAAACATTGTACTGGTGCCGATTTTAAGAGCTCGAGCTGAAAACCCTGTATTAACAATCCCGTTTTTAATTAACTTGGAAACTTTTGGTATACCTTTCACTTAATTTCTACTGTTACATGTCATCACTTTCCCGATTTATAGCATACAAGTAGCAACATATGTGAATACATACATTCATTTTAATATATAAATGTGTTGCAAGTGTCGTAAACAACAGGTTGTTAGAATGTCATCTTGGTGCCACTTTACCACGTTTATGTTTACAAAATAGTCTCACTGGAGTATGCTAGATCCATAAATCAAGACAACCTTAAATGTGTTTAGTATATAAGCACATCGACAATTCTCATCCCAAAGGGACATTTGCATTTCAATTACCCATTTAGTTAGAGACAGCCACATTCACTGTGGTGTCACAGCCAAAAGATAGCTTTGAGAACCAAGCATACTATTTATTATCTAGATAATCTGTGCAATAAAGGGAAACATCCTTTAGCAAGAGAATCACACCATGAAGATACGAAAAGTTGTTGGTGCTGTCCTTGTAAGTTTGTCCTAAATGCGTGGTGTTCTTATAACGTGCATCTTTAAGTACCTCTGTGTGATGTCAAAGAGAATTAAAATTCGGTGAGCATGTCTTTCGAGTGTGTTATGTCTGTATCACATATCTTGTTATTTGCTGTTTCTTTGTTAATCTGTCGATGGAACTATGTCATACACAGCCGTGCACTTGCCTAGATTAGAAGCCAAAGTACCCGAATTGGGCATACATTTCCTTAAAGTTTAGGTCCAAAAATTGCATCCAAGGTAGCAGGGCTCAATCTACATACTGGTTTTTCTTCCAACAATATTCTCAGAACAGTAGCCTGATGACGTCCTCTTTGTGATTGCAAATTGTCAGTTTCTTAACAGGTACAACATGCACACGAGCACCCTCATCATCGATATGTTCCAATGTCTATCCAATCGACCACGCTGACGTGTGACTTAATTAGAAAACAATATTTAAAAATACAAAGTGTTGTTCTTTGGGTTCGAACCCGCATCGAGGCGGATGTTTATAAATGGTCTGGAGTGGCAGTTGATTCAGCCTAAAATGTGTACCGATAACTGTCTTGGGGAAATGGCGGGATATTAACTGCATCATCCCGTCGAGTGTCGATTGTTCTATAAATGTATGAGTCTAGCACCATATGTACAATGCGCTATAAGGCGTGTAATAGGGACATTTACTAACCTACTTACAGTGTTGTCTCACCACATGTACTCATTGTGAGGTGTTTGTAGACAATTAGTTTACATATTTTATTGCATATCTTTTACAGTACGTAGCAGTCAACCCCAGCATTTTATTTTACTGTTTGTAGTTTACTCCGCAAGTTTACGTTAAGTAATTTGCCATTACTTTCTGAAAGACCTACGTTCATACAATTGTATGAAAACCAGAGCAGGGCGTCCTGCTTCCAGTGACATATAACGTTATATACTGTAATTCTAAATGTGATTCATTCTCCAGGTGCTGTGTGTAACAGACCTGAACCTTACCTTTGGTAGATATATTGATGACGTCTCAATTGATCGACGTGGCGGTGTCAAGGATGAACTTACTCTTGGAAATGAACGGCGTGCTCAAAAAGACAACTTTGATTCTCAAGTAGGAACATAATTCTTAATGCTTCCATTTATAGCAGAAAAAAATGACATTGCTGCCTAAATCTTAGTATATAATACATTGTATATGTGAGGGAACATGATCGCCTGCGCCGCTCGACACTAAATATGACGATGACTATGATGATTATGTTATGCTACAGGCAGTGACAAAAAGTTACCATCAAAAGGTAGCTACATTTACTTCACTAGTCTCATTTCGGTGTGATGTGCACACGGCAAAAATAGCTACTGTATATGTCTCATAATGGTGTTATGAAGCAATTAATAATTTCGTACTACCTACGAGGGTAAGTTAATAAGTAAGTCACAAATGGTTGTAGAAAAATAACTAAATATGATAACAACTTGAAACCAGTTTATTTTTATACATACATTGTCCCTTTATTTCTCAACATAATTTCCACCAACATTGATGCACTTACCCCATCGTTTTATCAGTCCACCCAAACCGGTTCCATAGAACTGCGTGCTTTGTATTCATTTACCTGCCATCCCATAAAACTGTATGACTTACTTATTGACTCACCCTCGTAACTTTTCTACCCAGCTATGCACCGCTTTACGGGATAAACATTTGTCAGTATAAACACTGAAAACCCACCTTGGCGGGAGACATTTCGCGAATGACGCCGACGTTGTATGTGAAGTGAAAACGTGTCTTAGAAAACAGAGCGCGCAGTTCTATGCAGCCGGTTTGGGTGGACTGATAAAACGATGGGATAAGTGCATCAATGTTGGTGGAAATTATGTTGAGAAATAAAGCGACAATTCATGTATAAAAATAAACTGGTTTCAAGTTTGTTGTCATATTTAGTTATTTTTCTATAGCCATTTGTTACTTACTTATTACCTTACCCTCGTAGTTCGGATGCTGGTGCCAGCGTTTCTGTTGTTGCTGTTGTTGTTGTTGTTGTTATCATTTGGCTAAATGCGATGCAGTGATGCATACAAGTCTACCGTGCCGTAGCACTTTTTACAGGACATCGCTGTCAACACCAGCCATTTTACTGCTGTTGTTGATGTCCTGGCAAATGTACGGAATAGAGAGAAAAAGCAGCGGCTGCAGCAGGATATGCCAATATGAAATGGAAACAAATAGGTATTTTAAATTCCTGCGAGAAAAAAAAACGAACTAAACATTAACAAACGTTGCACATACCTTACAAGGAGATCCACGTGTCGCGAAATACAGGTGAAAAATCCGAAATCAGAAGCACTCAATAAATATAATAAAAATGAATAATAAAATAAGATAAAATACACACGAACGCATACAATAGACACACAGACGTTTCGATTCTAAGAATCTTTGTCAATGACAACACAGATAAACAACGACAGAAACACAAGCACACGACCTATCACTTATGATGCACAACCTGATATTTACATGTGGGGCAGGAAATGTGACTAGGCCAGCTGCGAAAACGCGTGGCGCAGAATTGAAAATGGGTTGCCAAAAAGGATTTGAGTAGCCAAAAATATGTGAACAGTCTGCTATGAAAACATAGAAATGTGGGGACAATTAGGTCTAGATATCGCGGGGGGGGGGGGGAGAGAACAGCACGGTAATAGGTAGTGTAAACAATTGGGGAAGATGCCACAGTTATACTGTAGCGTCCACGACAGTATTCATTCCTGCCGGGTGGATGCATCCCAGATTATTGATTAGCTGGCATTCAATTCTAAGTCTGACACAGCTATTTGAGAAGCAGGGTTTTAATGCGGTGACACATGCATCGTCGGCTCCATTGTGGTTGGAGGAATTGAAATGGTTGGGGACAGGTTTGTCAGCGCCCTGATTGATGTCTCTGAGGTGTTCTCTAAAACGATCCGCAAGACGTCTGCCCGTTTGGCCAATGTATTTCATGTCACATCGTTTGCAGATGATAACATAAATCAGATTGCGGGATGTGCAGGTGAAACAATCTTTCAAGGTGAAGGTGCCTCGGGGAAATGCAATTTCTGGTGTCTGAACAACGTATGGGCATGTCAGACAGTTCCTACGATGGCATTCAAAGGTGCCCACGGATGAGGTAACCGTGGGGAGGCGACTGTGCACAAGGTGGTCTCTGAGGCTCTGGTTACGGCGGAAAATTACCCTGGGGCCATTTGAGAATACCTCAAGAGTGGTAGGATCCGATTCCAAGATGGACCAGTGTCTCAGGAAAATTTGCTTGATGGCATAGGCATGTGGATGGAAGGTGAGGATAAGCTTGGGTTCATTGTTCTGAGGTCGCGTATGCTTGGCGAGGGACATTTCCCGCGAGACCTGGGTTATGCGACAGAGAGCTGTCGACAAGACGTCCTCTGGGTAGGACCGTCTGCGGAAAAAGTCCAGCATTTCGTGGGCTCTCTCGAGGAAGTCATTATCATCCTGACAGATGCGACGAAGGCGGAGTAGCTGGGAATATGGGATGGAATCTTTGCAGCTTTTGGGGTGGGATGAGCTGTACAGGAGGAAACCGTGAGCATCAGTAGGTTTATAGTACACGGAGGTCGTGAGGCCTGTAGGGTTTAACTTGATGGTGGTGTCAAGGAAATTGACAGAGGTGGTGGAAATTTCTGAGGTGAATTGGATCGATGGATGGAAGTTCTTGACATAATTAATGAACCGGTTCAGTTCCGCCTCTGGCATGTCAGTGAGACCTATGCCGTCATCGATGTAGCGTCGGTAAAAAGAAGGGAGAAGACCATCATAGCTGAGTTCAATCTGGTGTTCCAGATGTCCCATAAATACACATGCGTAGCTGGGTCCCATTTTAGTGCCCATGGCGACACCGCTGATTTGTTCAAAGTAGTGGCCATTGAACTCAAAGGAATTGTTGGTGAGGACCAATTCAGCGAGTCTCACAAGTGTGCGTGTAGGGATGGCTTGATCTGTGCGTTGATCCAGAAAGAACTGTAGCGCCCTGAGGCCATCAGCGTGAGGAATGGAGGTATAGAGGGAACATACATCTATTAGGAATAGTCTGTATGTGTTCCCAGGAGTCAGTTGGAGAGAGTTGAATGAAAGTAACGCATGCGTTGTATCCTTGATGTATGACGGGAGATTCGCAACTAGAGGTTGGAAAATCCTGTCAAGAAACGCTGAGATCAGTTCAGTCGGGCACGAGCAGGCAGAAACTATCGGACGTCCAGGATTTTTAAGTTTATGTATTTTGGGCAGCATGTAGAGGGTGGGTTTGCCCAAGTCGGAGTCATGGATGTGAAGTGAAGTGGCACTGGGTGGTAAGGCATCCTCACGTATGAGCTGTTTGATGGTGTTTTGAATCTTCCGGTTGTAGGAGAGAGTGGGGTCTTCGGTGCAGGGTAAATAATTGTCAGGTTTATTAAGTTGAGACATGACTTCCTCGACATATAGATCTTTTTTATCTTCGTCGCATCTGTCAGGATGATAATGACTTCCTCGAGAGAGCCCACGAAATGCTGGACTTTTTCCGCAGACGGTCCTACCCAGAGGACGTCTTGTCGACAGCTCTCTGTCGCATAACCCAGGTCTCGCGGGAAATGTCCCTCGCCAAGCATACGCGACCTCAGAACAATGAACCCAAGCTTATCCTCACCTTCCATCCACATGCCTATGCCATCAAGCAAATTTTCCTGAGACACTGGTCCATCTTGGAATCGGATCCTACCACTCTTGAGGTATTCTCAAATGGCCCCAGGGTAATTTTCCGCCGTAACCAGAGCCTCAGAGACCACCTTGTGCACAGTCGCCTCCCCACGGTTACCTCATCCGTGGGCACCTTTGAATGCCATCGTAGGAACTGTCTGACATGCCCATACGTTGTTCAGACACCAGAAATTGCATTTCCCCGAGGCACCTTCACCTTGAAAGATTGTTTCACCTGCACATCCCGCAATCTGATTTATGTTATCATCTGCAAACGATGTGACATGAAATACATTGGCCAAACGGGCAGACGTCTTGCGGATCGTTTTAGAGAACACCTCAGAGACATCAATCAGGGCGCTGACAAACCTGTCCCCAACCATTTCAATTCCTCCAACCACAATGGAGCCGACGATGCATGTGTCACCGCATTAAAACCCTGCTTCTCAAATAGCTGTGTCAGACTTAGAATTGAATGCCAGCTAATCAACAATCTGGGATGCATCCACCCGGCAGGAATGAATACTGTCGTGGACGCTACAGTATAACTGTGGCATCTTCCCCAATTGTTTACACTACCTATTACCGTGCTGTTCTCCCCCCCCCCCCCCCCCCCCGCGATATCTAGACCTAATTGTCCCCACATTTCTATGTTTTCATAGCAGACTGTTCACATATTTTTGGCTACTCAAATCCTTTTTGGCAACCCATTTTCAATTCTGCGCCACGCGTTTTCGCAGCTGGCCTAGTCACATTTCCTGCCCCACATGTAAATATCAGGTTGTGCATCATAAGTGATAGGTCGTGTGCTTGTGTTTCTGTCGTTGTTTATCTGTGTTGTCATTGACAAAGATTCTTAGAATCGAAACGTCTGTGTGTCTATTGTATGCGTTCGTGTGTATTTTATCTTATTTTATTATTCATTTTTATTATATTTATTGAGTGCTTCTGATTTCGGATTTTTCACCTGTATTTCGCGACACGTGGATCTCCTTGTAAGGTATGTGCAACGTTTGTTAATGTTTAGTTCGTTTTTTTTTCTCGCAGGAATTTAAAATACCTATTTGTTTCCATTTCATATTGGCAAATGTACGTTCAGCAGTTTGCCATTGCTTTCTGAACGACTGGCTCCCATACAAACTCGTTAAAACCCAGCAAAACGATGTCTGCTGCCAATTCGGTCACAGCTGTGTTTCGAACGTGGGTAAGCGGCTCACAAATTGCTCCCATAAGGCCTTTGCCACGGAGACCGGCTGGTCTAAATTATTCAATACAAATATGGGTCTATCTCCACATGCAAAATGCGTCTTAGAGTTGTAAACCGTACCTCTAGTTATTTACTACATTTAATACTATGTGAAATTTATTTACGGCTTCTGACTCTTAGTTACGTAATCAACTGTAGTCAGGCCTGGACAAAAGAAGTCAGAAACAGTTTGGTCATAGCAGTGCAGAGATTAAGCTGGACTCAATGCAGAGATTAAGCAATACTCAGTGCAGAGATTAAACATTACTCAGGGCAGAGATTAAGCTGTATTCAGTGTGGAGATTAAGCAGTACTCAGTGCAGAGATTAAGCAATACTCATTGCAAAGATTAACATGTATTCAGTGTGGAGATTAAGCAGTACTACGTGCAGAGATTAAGCAGTACTCATTGCAAAGATTAAGCAGTACTCAGCGTAGATATTAAGCAGTACTCGGTGCAGAGATTAAATATTCGGTGTAGAGATAAAGCTGTACTCTGTGCAGGTGTTAAGAGGTACTAAGAGACTATGACAGAATATCAGCAAAAACATACACTTATTAAGAGCATGCATCTTTCCTGTATCAACACACACATGTGAGTCATGTATCAACACACACATGTAAGTCATGGATCAACATACAGATGTGAGACATGTATCAACATACAAATGTCAGTCATGTATTAACATACAGATGTGAGTCATGTATCAACATACAAATGTCAGTCATCTATCAACACACACATGTGAGTCATGGATCAACATACACATGTGAGTCATGGATCAACATACAGATGTGAGTCATGGATCAACATACAGATGTGAGACATGTATCAACATACAGATGTGAGTCATGTATCAACATACAAATGTCAGTCATCTATCAACATACAAATGTCAGTCATCTATCAACATACAGATATTAGTTATATATAAACATGCAGTTGTGAGTCATGGATGAATTCGCCATCACCGGAGAAGAAAATCGGAGCTTCTAAACATGATCGTTTCTTAGAATATCGTGGACTTACAAGAAAAGAAATATTGACATAACCTTTAATAGATATTGATGGCAGGGAAGGAAAGGGGGGAGGGCGCGAAAGAAAACGATAAAGTTCAGTGGAAATTACCAAGAGATGGACTGGGGGAAGAATATGTGAATTCTCCATCAAGACACAAGACAGAGTTGGAAACACAGTGCGGGTGACTTTCAAGAAGAGATTGCAATTTATAATGATATTTAATTTATTTTGCTATTATTATGCTTAACCTGTTATAATAAGTTTTTATTTTAATTGTTAACATCTACACATGACAGCGGCACCTCTGCTCAAATTGTACCAGCGGACGAACAATCGATGAAATCATTGCCAGTTCATCCCTTGACATTCCACAAAATTACATGATGGCCGACAAACCTGACCCAGTTATACTTGTAGACCTTGATATGTTGTTGACTACCGACCAGTACAACGTTCTCTATGTAAGTATGTGGTTTACTCTTTTACGTGTCTTTGAAACTGGCATTGACATTTTCAACGTCTTCACGTGAAAGCTTTCGATACAATTTACTGCACTTAGCTTACTAAGTTTTAGTCAGATAATATTTACCAAACAGCATACTACGTTTTAGTTTAAAAACATTTACATAACGGCATACTAAGTTTTAGTCGGATGACATTTACTAAACGGCATACACGGTTTTAGTCGAATAACATTTACTACACGGCATACCAAAGGCATGCGTCCTTAGTGACTTAATGAGTATGCTCAGGAAGATAGAGATGGGGTGGGTCCGAAGAAAGTGGTTGCTGTCTGGAGCGGTCTCGGCTGGCAAAGATTAGTTTCACTTTCGTGTCAGGGCATGCGGGTGTACAATAAAATGAGCAATCTGACCGGCTTGCAGGTAGGGTTACTGTTGAAGGCGGACGAGCCATGGACCAGGCAGAAATTCTGAATGCTCTACGAGAAGTATGTCGCTTACGAGAACCAAGCGATGATTGTGAATCTACAACCATGGTCAGGCTGCGAGAACAGCCAGTTAAAAGAGGTGTGCCCAAACAAGAACACTACGCAGGAAGCCAAGAAGAGTAATAAACCAACACAGAACTAGTGTCGTGAGTCGCTACACGCTGCGGGATTTGCCGAGGAGGGCTTCCGAGCACTCATGGACTGAATGGTTCGATGTGCAATGAGGATGATCTGTCCACTAACTAACTAACTAACTAACTAACTAACTAACTAACTAACTAACATACCAAGATTTAGTCGGATAACATTTACTATATGACATACTAAGTTTTAGTCTGATAACATTTGCTACACGGCTTACTTAGCTTTGCCGGCTCCGCGGCCAAGGAATTAAGAACGCAGTTAATTACCGCGTTCGAAATACAGATGCGGCGATTTGGCAGCAAATCGTCTTGGGTTTTTTTTTTTTTTTTGTAACCATTAAAAAAGTAAAACACGGATAAAGAAAATAACAAGTTGGTGGAACGCCGAATTAAAGGCAGCTGTAAAAGACAAAAAGGAAACGCATAAAAAGTGGGTGAAAAGCAAACAGGAACATGATTACCTCGAATATAGAATAGCAAGATGACATGCGAAGAGAATAATGAAGAGAGAAAAACAAAAAGACCGGAAGGAATATGACGAAGATCGTCTTGCGTTGTTGTTGTTGTGGGGAACCATTAAAAACGTAAAACACGGATAAAGAAAATAACAAGTCAGTGGAACGCCGAATTAAAGGCAGCTGTAAAAGACAAAAAGGAAACGCATAAAAAGTGGGTGAAAAGCAAACAGGAACATGATTACCTCGAATATAGAATAGCAAGATGACATGCGAAGAGAATAATGAAGAGAGAAAAACAAAAAAGACTGGAAGGAATATGGAGAAACCCTAAATAAAAACTACAAAGAGGCAACTAGAAATGTCTACAAAAAGATTAGTGCAATGAGTACCAGAGCAGAACCCTTTGACACAAGTGAAATAATTAACAGCGAAAAAGGAGAACCAATAAGAGAATAAAAACAAATACGAAAACGATGGAGGGAGTACTTCTAACAACTTCTCAATATTCCATCAGATGCCACAGGAATCCAAGAAACTGACACATACGCCATCGAAGAACTGGAACCAGACATACTGTAAGAAGAAATTAGAGAAGTCAGAAGATTATCCCCCACTTAATAAATCACCGGGACAAGACGAAATACCAAATGAACTAATTAAAGCAGCAAGGGAAGTAGGAACATCATGGCTACATAGGATATTTAACCATATTTGGATAGAACAACAGAAACCACGAGACTGGGGAAACGCTATAATTATTCCAATTTGGAAACACAAAGGCAGTAAAAGAGACGGTGCGCAATCCAGCGGCATTTCCTTTTTGAGTCATACATGAAAATATTCTGCAAAATTCTATAGAAAAGACTCCGACCTATAATAGAGCCCCAGCTAAGCGAAACACAACTTGGAGTTAGGAAAAACAAGGATGCAGAGAAGCTATCTTTGCTCTTAGACAACTAATATGAAAATCAATAGAATTTAATGAGATACTCTACTTAGCCTTTGTCGACCAAGAAAAGCCATTTGATAGAGTAGATTGAAACAAGCTATGGAAATCCTTAAAAGATATGAAATGAGAGTACACATCTAACAAACTTATGTAGAGGCTTATACACCAACAGTGAATGTACAGTAAGAACAAATGGGGGTTACTCAGAACTCTTCAATATAAGATCCGGAGTACGACAAGGTTGTATCATGTCTCCCCTCTTGTTCATAACCTATATTGACAGCATATGTAAAGAATGCAGCGAAAGAGAGACCGTAACAACAACGCATGAAGGACCGAACACAGATGAAGAACCAGCGGCGAATCGCACCATTAAAGAACTCTTACTTGTGGACGATCAAGCATTAATAGCAAAATCAGAATCAAAATTACAAGACCACATAAAGAGTCTGAACGAAGTGTGCATCGAACAAAACATGACAGTTAGCACAAGTAAAACAGAGATAATGACTATAACTAAAGAGAAAGCACAAAAAACATTCATCTAGAAGAATACCCCCTGAATCAAGTAAAGAGCTTCAGTTACCTAGGAAGTATAATATCATCAAATGGCAAATCAGAAGACGAGATCGAAATTATATGCAATAGAGCAAACGAACTCACTGGACAAATGTAACCAATAGTAAAAAACAAACATGTATCAATAGCCACTAAGAAAGCACAATACAGCACAATCTTCCTACCAAACCTGGACAATGACAGAAAACGAGAAAAGAAAACTCACAACAGAAATGAGATTCTTGAGAAGAATACTTAATGTATCAAAAAGATAGAAAATCAGAAATTAAGAAATCAGATCTAAAGTAGGGGTTACAGCAGAGTTAGATTTTATCAGAAGACAGCAGGTTAAATGGTTTAGTCATATAACTAGATTGCCGACTAACAGTATACCTCAACAAGCAATGATGTACAGACTGACGTAAGCAGAGGAAAACGCCGGCCACGTAAACGATGGATAGAGGGGATAGCAGCGGCCATGGGAATTTCGATATATTGAAGCCCATACACGGTTACTCTCCTGCCTTTTATGCTTCATCTCGACACCGCAAGGTACAAGTGGAACCTGCTGATATGAGATGAACAAGCATATGGGTCAATATGGCGATGTAAGCAACCAGAGCTTTCTGGCGTGTTTAGAAAATGTGAAATTATGTGATCAATCAATCAATCATGTGCCATGCCGGAAAGCGTGGGCGGTCATGTCTCTCCATTTCACTCGATCACCAGTGTCGTGGATCAGCTCAGTGTTCCTGTCTCGTCCATGCCATGTGGCCAAGCCATCCAGGTATTTTCCTCTCGGTCTTCCTCTTGGTCTGTT
The DNA here is from genome assembly GCA_963921405.1 of Cepaea hortensis. Lineage (NCBI taxonomy): Eukaryota > Metazoa > Mollusca > Gastropoda > Stylommatophora > Helicidae > Cepaea > Cepaea hortensis. The sequence goes on along the minus strand of OY992892.1, from coordinate 52,832,118 downwards.
CCCTTCGATCTTGCCAGTTGTCACTAAGTTCTCCAATCCATTTCTTCTCATAACATGTACAAAAAATTTTTGACTGTCTACGTCTAATTTCTCTAATCAGTTTACGTTGTTCATTTGTCTCCTGTAGTACTTGGTCATTGGTTTTCTGTCTGTCCATGGTATTCTTTGCATTCTCCCCAGAAACCACATTTCTGCAGCCATCAGATGCTTTTCAGCTTGACTGTTCATTGTCCAAGTTTCACATCCATACACAAGAACAGGCTCTATGTATCCCCTCAACACTCTTTTTCTCGTTTCAATTGACATCTTTTTATTGGTCAGAATGTTTTTCATCTTGCTAAAGGCTACTTTCGCCATGGCGATTCTTGTTCTAATCTCTTCAAGGCATCTCCCATCAGATGTTATAACTGTTCCAAGATAATTGTACCGATTCACTTGTTGAAGAATATTTCCATTTACTTGTATATTACTTTGAGGCACTTCTTCCTTCCTACTGACGACCATAACCTGGGTCTTTTTACAATTTAATTCTAACCCCAGCTGCTCGTGTACAACAACCGCATCTACTAATTGTTGCAGGTCCTGCGGATTGTCTGCAATTAATACTGTATCATCTGCATATCTAATGTTATTGATGTTTCGTCCTCCAATGCTGATTCCATTTATATCCTCTACATTTCTGAAAATATTTTCACTGTACAGGGAAAAAAGATCTGGAAATTATGTGATAATTGGTGGAAAATATAGTTATCTTAGTGTGGTACTATTTACAAGCAAGTTTACAGCGAAGGATGATTCCAAGAAAGTCCCAGCAAGCCGCTAGGGAATTTAATTATACAAATACACATACCCATGAAAGGAAGAAGAGAGTAAATAAACCAACGCATCTTTACATATTGGGCAAATGATCTAGCTCTGTATCCACAATAACTACACGAAATAACTGTGGTTTTGGACAAAAATGTAGGTCTTGTAAACTTTATGAAAATCATTATCATCATGTGCCAAGCCGATAAGCGTCGACGGTCATGTTTTGCCAACTCATACTATCACCCGAGTCGTGGATCAGCTCTGTGTTCTTGTCTCAACAATGCCATGTGGTCAAGGCATCCAGATGTTTACTTGTCTGCCTTCCCCTTGGTCTTTTCTCCTCAATCTTGCCAGTTGTCACCAAGTTCTCAAATTTATTACTTCTCATAATATGCCCAAAAATTGTTGTCTGTCTTAGTCTAATTTCTCCAATCGATTTGTGGTTTTCATTTGCTTCTTGTAGGACTTGCTCATTGGTTTTTCTGTCTGTCGAAGGTATTCTTTGCATCTTCCCCAGAAACCACATTTTCCTACTACCTTTAGATATATTTTTTTCCAGCTTGTCTGCTCATTGTTTTCGTTTCACATCAATTAAAATAAAACAGGTTCTATGTAGCACTTCAACTCTTGTTCTCGCTGCAACCGACATCATTTTATTAGTCAGTATGTTTCCTTTTTCATCTTACAAAAGGCTACCTTAGCCATAGCGATTCTAGTTATCTCTTCAAAGCACCTCGCATCGGATGTTATAGCTGTTCCGAGATAGTTGTACCGATTCATTTGTTTAAAAATATTCCAATATACGCGTATGTTACACTGTAATATGTTTTTTTTTCTTCCTAGTGATGACCATAATCTGTGTCGTCTTACAGTTTAATTCTAACCCTAGTTGTTCAATGTGTACCACAACCGCATCTACTAAATGTTGCAGATCACGTTATGATAAATTGTTGTTTCTAATACATGATTTTTACAACTCTAGAGTTTTTCTCATCAATTTGTAGATCTGCAAGCTTCTTCATCATGTTGACGTCTTACTTTATCGAAAGCCTTTGTGTAGTCAATAAAGTAAAGATACAGTTCTTTGTTTACTTCTATAGAACGTTCGATTAATGTTCTCAGCATATACTCAGCAGTGTATAACACATCACCGTCAGAGACAACAATGCAGGCACTGCCGACGGCCAGAAATAGAGTTCAACAGACCGCTAGAAAATATGCGAACAGATACTGGCTACAGCTTTCTGCACAAATTCAAACTTGTGCAGACACTGCAAATATAAGAGTAATGTACGAGTGCATCAAGCAAGCTGTTGGTACATCAAAAAAGAAGATGTTCCTTTTACGATCAACAGAGGGTGGTAATCATAACAGATCGAGCGACACAAATGGATCTCTGGATTGAACACTACTCAGAGCTATACTCAATGGAGAACTTTGTCAGGGGAAGAAGCTTTGGAAGCCATCGAATAACAGCCCACCATGCATGCCCTGGATAACATACCATGCCTTACAGAAATCTGCGAAGCACTAGACACTCTAAAATCCGGCAAGGCATCAGGAAAAGAAGTTATTCCATCTGAAATTGTAAAATGTGGCAAAGAAACAATCAACCCAGGACTGTATGCAATACTTAAGCTCTGCTGGAAAGAAAAATCAGTACCACAAGATACCAGGGACACAAACATTGTTACCATTTATAAAAGCAAAGGTGACAGAGGCGACTGCAGCAACTATCGCTGCATTTACCTCCTCAGCGCTACAGGCAACACTTTCGCTCGAGTAATCCTAAAAAAGATTATACATCCTTGCTGAAAGAATCTACCCCGAATCACAGTGCGGATTTAGACCCAACAGGTCCACCATAGACATCATTTTCTCACTCAGGCAGCTCCAAGAGAAATGCATAGAACAGTGAAAGCCATTATATATTGCTTTAATCGACCTCATGAAGGCATTTGATCTTGTGAGCAGAGACGAACAAACGAACGAACGAACGAACGGCCTTTTTAAGATGCTTGACAAGATAGGATGTCCACCCAATCTACTAAATCTCGTGAAATCATTTCATGAAAACATGCAGGGGACCATTTTATTCGATGGCTCAACATCCTAGTCATTCAGCATCGGCAGTGGAGTAAAACAAGGCTGCGTGCTTGCTCCTATATTTTTGATATCTTCTTCACCCTTCTCTTAAGACAGGCATTTGGGACTGCCACTGAAGGCATATACCTCCATACCATATCTGATAGCAAACTGTTTAACCCACCAATACTCAAGGCATAAACCAAAATGAAATCAAGATTCATAAGAGAACTACTTTTTGCATACAATGCAGCATTGACTACTCAAGCAGCAGAAAACCTGTAACGGCTAATAAGATCGTTTTGTAACCGCCTGCAGAGACTTTTGGTTCACCATCAGCCTAAATAATACACAGGCAATATAACAAGATGAGTGTGTGCCTCCATAAATCAAAAGTTATAATTATGAACAGAAGGCTGTCCATGAGTTTGTGTATTTAGGGTCGATAATATCAAATAATATCAAATAATCCTTCCTTAGAGGCAGAAATCGACAGACTCGCAAATGCAGCCACAACACTTTCCAGGTTAACGAAGAGAGTTTAGGAGAACAATAGACTAACTGAGCGTAAAAAAGTTCAATTAAATGTGTTGTTAGGACACTATTCTATAAGTCAGAATCCTGAACATTGTACTCATGATTGTAAGCAAAGTATTCGTGGTGTGGCTCGTTATACTAATCGTTCGATGTTGATCTCATTCCAACGCTCGTGATTTCTTCTGGATTGCAATAAATATAGAATTACATAATTCAGGAGGTATATCTCCAGCATCATATATTGTGTTCAGCAGTCTGGTGACCTGGTCAATTCCATATTCTTCTAAAGCATTTGCCAACACTGTTGTGATGTTGTTTGGACCCGGGATTGTCAGATTTCGTATGGTTAAAGCATTCTGAACTTCCATCTTAAAAATTGATGGTTCTTCATTATCATTTTGAATATCATACTGCTTCACTCTTTAATGGCTATTTTGATCTTTTATAAAATCTGACTACGCATGTGAAATTATGATCTTGCCATCTTTGGCTTTTAGGCAACGCGATGATATGTGTGTTCTTTTCTTAGTGATCTAATGAATTATTTTGTGCATTAATTTGGTATTCCGGGTGTTGTGTTGGTTTTCGAATTCCCTGCAATTTTCCTCAAGCAACTCATCTTTTGCTTCTGCACAATTTCATAATTTCCCTGTGAATCATTCCATATTGTTCATGATTATGTCTGTTTCCATTAGTTTTAAGATGCCTTATATATATATATATATATATATATATATATATATATATATATACACACAATTGTGTGTGTGTGTGTGTGTGTTTGAGTGTGTGTGTGTTAGTGTGTGTGTATTGAAAGTTAAATAGTAAATATCTAGTTCACCTTTGACAGAACACTTCATATAGAAACTGTTCAACGTTTCGTTCTGCTACTTACAGGGTAAGGACGACTCAAGCAGTTCCGACAGTTCTGAACGAAAGAAAAGGAAGGCTATACGTTATCTGCAATACCGCTGGACTAACAAGCGAGTACCCTACAGAATTGAGCCTTCTATATTCTCTGACAAAGATGTCACCGAAATCATGCGGGCTATTGAAGAATGGGAGAAATACACGTGCATTACCTTCAAACCAGTATCAAGTTCCGATTCCCATTTCATTAGTTTCGACGACGGTAAAGGGTGCAGTTCTTTTATAGGAATGATATATATCAAACAAATCGTTGAATTGGCAGCTGGGTGTAGATTCAAGGAAATCATCGTCCATGAACTAGGTCACGCCATTGGATTCGTTCACGAACACGCTCGACCAGACAGAGATGATTATATCATTATTCAAAAAGAAAATGTAATGCCTGACGATTATTTCAATTTTGATAAGTATGATCAGTCAGCGGTGTCCACCTATGGTGTCCCGTATGATTACACGAGCATCATGCATTACGGTGGCAAATATTACTCGAGTAATGGCCAGAACACTATTGTAACAAAAAATCCAGCATTCCAAGAGGTTATAGGAAAAAGTAAGGGGTTGAGTTTCAACGACATCAAACTTGCAAATCTGATGTACAATTGTAGCGAGTCGTGCAGTTCGTCAGTCATATGTCCCGCAGATGGGTTTGTTGGCAAAGACTGTCAATGCTGGTGTCCCGGTGACCCAGTACAGACGTGTGACGGAAACTGACGGCAACTTTAAAAAAAAAAAAAACATTGATAACACTGAAAATAATAGAGTAGCGGCCACATCTTTAATATTACCTGTTATTAACTGGGTTGTTAATATTGGGGGGGGGGGGGGGTGTGGTGGGGGGGGGGAGGGGGGGGGGGGTTAATGAAAACAAATTTTATGATGTCACTTGTAATAGTTTGATTTCATTCTTAAATTATGGGCATACATAAAAATTAATAACATGCATAATTAATAATTACAGAATAGAAAATGCATTCATATAAAAACTGTAAAGGTTGTTCATTAATGTGTGAGAGTGTGGCATATGATACACGTTCTGAAAGTTAGTGCATGGGGCAAGTTAAGTTGTTATTGTTCAAAGATATGTGGAAAGAGAGATAGAGGAAGACAGCGTGAGAACATTCTTGACAGTCTTGCGTCATGGCACAGAAGTCAGTCAACGCACAAATTGATCCATGCCGCCGGAGATCGGAAATTTGTATAGAAGTATGATTACCCACGCCAGCCGGCAATGCAATGGATGATGAAGAAATACAGTTCACGTAAATAAATTACTTTGAAAGTAATACTAACTAATAATGTACTCAAAAATAATAATTCATTGGTGTGCTTTTAGATTTATTTTCAAACTGACAACACTAGTCAACAACCAAAATGTACCAGATTTGAAAATATCTGATCTAACTAATTTTGGTGTGGTGAAAACGAATATTACATTTAAAAACGTTGATTGATTCTAATTTTCAAGATGCGTGCTACTAATTTATTTAATTACGGTAAATTTATATATATGGCGCAAGTGTTGCGGTTACATATAAGTAAAAGTGGTCACTCCTTTATTTCGACTACAGCAGTGTTTCCCAACCTTTTTTGTACCGTGCCCCACTTAAGCCTTTCTAAAATTCATATTGCCCCCCTCCCCCGCCCCATGCCCCCCACCCCCTCAACATATACATTATTTTTAATATTCAAAAATTGAAATGTTCACTAAAGAAACTTGAATGATAGGTTTTAGGAAGAAATCACTAGGTAATTATTGAGCAAACACAGTAAGTAAATTTTCAAAACATATAATGGAGAACTGAAATTCAAGTACAAAATAATTTTAATGAAAGATTTTTCTATATTATTTTAATTATTAGTAATTATTTATTATTTAAATTTAGTGAGATCCTTGCGCTTGATGCTTGATGCAAAGAGATCTTATGTCAGGTTCCAATTTAGTTAACTTCAGTCTCAAGTCTCCCTGTTTTGTTATATTCAGCCGATTTCTTCCATTTTAGAATTGCCCCCCTTAACAGTCAAATTGCCCCCCTGTGGGGCGTGGGCCCCACGTTGGGAAACACTGGACTACAGGGTGAATACACCAAGTACTGTTGCTTTCTCTGTGAGTAGGATAGCCGTGCACAAAATAGACCATTACATCAGAAGACCTTGGCCAATCAGGCTGTCATTGCAGCCTGTTTGCCACCCTTGCACATTAAGCTGGGTCTCATGAAAAACTTTGTCAAGGAAAATGAGAAAACAGATGAGGTTTCCAAATACCTCATCATAAAATTCCCAAGACTGAATGAAGTTAAATTAAGAGACGGAATATTTGTTCGTCAGCAAATTTGAAAACTTTTTCATGATGACGAATTTCTTTGCGTGTTGCATGGGAAGGAAAAAAACAGCGCGGCTAGCATTTAAGTCAATGGTGGACAATTTTCTTGGAAACAACAGATCTGAACATTACAATGAAATTGTAGAAAGTCTCCATCTGATATATAAGAGTCTATGGTGCAACATTTCTTTGAAACTTCATATTATGAATTCCGATAACGTCGTGCAAAGCACGAACTCCGTACTTTCAGTGATTGCCATGAAAACAAGTCTTTTCCTTGCATTGGACAAGCGTCTAGGGAACTGCCAATTTGTATTGCTTGTTTATATATTTTAATAGTTTTGTGCTTGTTGCTCCGTTGATAAAGACTACGATCGAAACGTTGGTCTGTATCCACGTGTGGTTTATTTATCCATCTATGAATGATTTTTTGGTCACGTTTTATGGCTTTTTGTGTGTGCACTCCGTTAAAAGCTCTAAAGCAGCAAAACCAGTTCATCGATACCATTTGGATGTCTTGGTGTCACCTACTAAAGCATTTTAACTCTTAAGTGATTCTAAGAGATTCACATTCTTGGTGTATGGTTCTCCCCTGTCTGTGATTTTTCCATATACTACTAACATTCAATTCTCAGGTACATGCAAGAGTTCACTGTATACTACAATGTGAAGATTCTGGAATGCTGATACCGAAGTAAGGGGTTCAACCCCTACACCGTACAGTTGGACTAACATATTAACCTCTCGTCCTTGACTTGGGGTCGTACATTACAAGTACCTCTGAAGTCGGAGTTGGTTTTCCTGATGGCGAGGGAATTCGTATGCTATACCACGATAGTTAACTATTTTATAAATATAGTGAAAATTAATTTACCTAACCTAGCATTTACCAGCCGGTCTCCCTGGCTTAGGAGTTAACGTCTTTCTATGTAATTCCCTATATTCTCGTGAGTAACGTAACCTGCCGAGAATATATAGCGGTTCTCGCCGCGTTGGTAACTTACGGGGTATGTGAGCCGGTCGCTCAAAAAGCAATGACAAACTACTGAGCGTAATCTTGCCTAGCACATCAACAGCAGCTGAAAAATGCTGATGCTGACTGCAACGGTCTGTAAGGGATATGCAACAACAACAAAAAAAGCCCTCTCACTGTCTGACAAACGTTTATACAATGTAACCTCCTAGGGGAATGTTGTACTTTGATTAGAGAAGTGTGGAATAGGATGATGGTTTGGACAAACACAAATATCAAGACCAGAATCAGACTATGAAAGATCATCACGAAGCAAGTTCACACTCGTTAAGTGACTCAACAAAAGTGTATTTTAAAATTATACCTCCTCATTTTTAATAAAGAATAATTACAAGTGGTTTGGAATAACTGTTGAAAAGAATAAATAAAGTGTCCGTGAGAAGAATATGTCTGACTAGAATTGCCGTTGTCTGGGTGTGAATGTCATCATTTGGAAGCGGATCATGTTGAATAATGTATGTGAATGTCTGTAGGTGTAAGAACTCTGAAGTAACTGAAAACAGAATCACAATGGATGTCTCCAATTGCTTGGACTTACGAGACACACCTGGACAGACCACGGTGGAAGGTCTCCTCTTTAAAACACAGCACAGTCAACAGCACAGCAACTCTGTAATCGTCTTCTTTCAATGTCTTATCCACAATGTACTTTTATTTTTGTTGAACTTTCCCCAATGGCTTATAGGTAAAAAGGGGCATCCTGAAATAAACAAAAGGAGAACAAGGTGAGTATTTCCAGCGATACCCAGACATTCATCTTCACCACACACTATCCACTATTATCCAACACAAGACCTCCTTCAGATCGCAAAGAACAGACAATAGACGATCTGCCACAGTCAGACACCATTCTCCCTGACAAGAGACAGTTTCCCCCGAATAATCCCAGGACAAAGAAATGTTGGCCTTAGATAGGAATCCTAAATAGAATAAGAACAGTGACACGAATTAATCCTCCCCTAAGAACAGTCCTCACACTATGTTATACCAGAATAAGGAAAATATATAACAAACTAACCCAATGAAACAGAGTAAATAGATAGCTCCGGGTTATGGCACGTCACATGACGATGAGAAACTGAATTTCACTAAACTCAACGAAAAAGTCGTCAATCAATTTCTAGACGCCCGTAGAATGAGTTTTCATGTGAATTCTTGCAATATTCTACCTCCTAAAAGCTGCAGGATCTGAAAGAGCCCGAGAAAAATAATAGAATTCCAATTCCAATTCCATCCTAGTTACGAATGGTCCCGTTCAACCGCCTACAATATCGGCTTGGTTGTAGTTGGGTCCTTTATTGTGTGGCTTGTTTTGGTTCGTTCGTAGATCGGGCTGCTTGTTTTCAGCTTCCTGGTTTCTGGTTGGCTGATTTTGTTCGTTCCCGTCTTGATAAAGTGTTACATGTCTGGGCAGAGTCGCGCACTTGTTGAGGCCTGGAGTTATTGTGTACCCACCCCGTCACATGGTGCTGTTTCCTTCAGGGAGTCTACCAATCGTTGTTCCACCTGTGGTTCCTCCTCCTTCCCCGTCTTGGGTTGTCTTCGAACCTTCCCGTTCGTCTGTCGTCTCGATGGTTCGATCTTGGTGTGGAGCGATTCGCAAGTGCCCTACAGAATTGCTCTTGGTCTGGGTAGCCGTTCTCATCCAGTTCGATTTCAATTTCTTCTTCTGGTGCTTCGTCTTCTGTTTGGGTCTTTGCATCTTCTGGTTCTTTCTGTGACTTGAGTAGTTCTATCTGGTCTCTTTCTTCCTGGATGTGTTTCAGCGTTTCTTCTGATTTTGCTCTTTCTTCTTGAATTTTCGATAGAGTTTCGTCAGTTTCAGCTTTTATGGCGTCCATTCGAGCGACATCCTGCTCTATCTTCTGCTGGACTTGCTTCAGTTCGTCCAGGATGCGCTGAACGGCCGTTATCTGGGTTTCTTGCGTCTTGTCTTTATCTTCTTCCATGCTTTTGACCTGTGTTCTCAGGTCCTTCAGTTGGCCTTCCAGTTGTGCTTTGTCGCTTTTGGATAGTCGGTTGGTCGCCTCGTACTGCCTCCTGGCCTCCTTATATGGCAGGTTAGACTTGATGGCGATTTTCATAGCTTCTTTGCTGTCTTGGTGGCAGGGGCAGCCGAGGTACCTGGCGCCGTGGTTGCCGAGGCAGTTGGCGCACTTTCTGTTGGTGTTAGGCCTCCTGAAGTCCGAGTCGTTCTTGGCATGCTGGCACTGACTATATTGATGGGGGCCAGAGCAGTACCTACATACCTCCACATCACTCTTGCAGGTGGCACGGGTGTGCCAAAACTTCTGGCACTTGGAACACTGCAGCACTCTCGGTATGTAGGGCCCTGGTACTTGGTCTTTCTTGTCCCATATAATGTATTGAGGGATCAGTCGGCCCTCCGATGTTACGACGACAACTGTGGAGGGTATGTTGTTTTTCCCGATGATCCGCTCAGCACTGGTAATCTTGATCTTGCGGTTCTCCCTTGTTAGCATCTCCCTGATCTGGTCGTTGGTGAGATGGGTCTTGACTCGTTTGATGACCCATCTTTTGATCGAGTTGTGCCGGGCGGCTTCCAGTAGTATGCCGTGGTGAAGCTGGATGACGGCTTTCTCATCTTGTGAAATTTGCTGTAGAAGTGCTGTGGTCTTTGATTTTTTGTTGATGGTGACCACTATTCCATCCGGTGTCTTGCGCAGCTGGCCGATGCTGTTTCTTCCCAGCTCGTTTTCCAACAGACTGATTATCTTGTCCGTTGGTAGCGCCGACAATTTATCTTCTCCCACGCTTGTCTGCTTCAGTATTATTTTGCCGGTGAAGTCTATAGTAGTAGTTGTTTCCTCCTGTGTGGAGGTCTCTGGTATATTGGGCTGCATCTCCTTGGTGTTGATTGCTTCCCGGCTGTTGCTGGCTGTAGTTATGGTTTCTGCGACGGGAGCGGTTTCAGCTGATGTCGGAGCTGGACTGCTGCTGTTTGAAGAAACGAGCACAGCAGTCGTAGCGGCCTTCTTCGTCTCTCCCTTCTTTTTCCCGGCTGCATAAAGCGCATGTCTCTGCGCGGCACTTTTAACGCGAGGCATCCTCTGCGTTAACCGATAAGGCGACTTGATCTCGATGGCGCGTCGAGTCGACTGATGAAAATAATAGAACTTAAAGTTGAAATATATGTAGCTATTTTTCCACCCGACCTATCTGACGGTTGACCTACCAGGGTAGAGATGAGATGACAGCATTTTCATTTATTTAGGATTTTAGAGCAGGCTAACCACCTAGGATGATAAATTATATGCTAACCTTGCTAAGAGAACAAAACTCCCTAATAGAAACTGATCTATCGTCAAGGGAAATTATTTTCTAGATTTCCGTAGATAACATAGTCCATTTACTCTCTTCCTTCAATGAATAGCAATGACTATCGTTAATAACCTATGAAGTACAATTTTTACGTCACGCATACAGCATTCAGTTTAGTACAGTGAGAATGAGTACAACGGAGATTCCCTACCCTAGGAAGATGAACACCCGTGGAAAGAAATGCACACCAAGACAAGATAGATATACATCAGTATAATAACTGTAATATATTTTTTATGTTGTATATCCCTTGCAGGACGTTGCAGTCAACACTAGCATTTTTCAGCTGCTGACGATGTACTAGGCAAATTTTACGTTCAGTAGTTTGCCATTGCTTTCAGGACGACCGGCTCCCATACCAAGACGTTATAATACAACGCGATACGGTCTGCTTGTTCTCCTTTTGTTTATTTCAGGATTCCCCTTTTTACTTATAAGCCCTTGGGGAATGTTCAACAAAAATAAATGTACATTGCGGATAAGAGTTTGAAAGATGATGATATCAGAGTTGCTGTAATATCTACATAATTATAAATATGGTTTATTACTAATCATCAGGGAATATCATTATTATCCCTTGCGTCAGGTCCGCTCGAAATATGACTCATACATATTTCATCTGGAGTCTCGATAACGAAAATCGGGCCCCCTACATTATACTTCCACAGTATATACTCCACTGTAGTGGTAGGGTTGAAGAAATAAGGACCACCTCATCAGACGAGTATTTAATTTATTGAAAGCAGCTGGAAATTTAAATGGCTGGTGATCACTACGGACTTTGAATTTCACACTATATAAGTAAGGTTGAAACCTTTGAATCGCCCACACTAGAGAAAGACATTCCTTTTCTACGGTAGCGTAGTTTTGTCAGCCTGATTAAGCTTCCTGTTTGCATAAGCAACAGGGAATAATAACGACGGTTCATCTGTTCATTCCTGTAACAATGTCCACCAATTCTGCCGTTACTGGCATCTGTAATGAGCGTGCAGGATTTTCCCAGATGAAGCAGTTGGAAAATCGGCTTCGCAAACAATTTCTATTTCAAACTAATATATGCATTCTGACACTCAGCTGAACAAATAATTTTCTCTGCGGCCTCTTTCTTTGTGATTTCTGTCAGTTGAGTTGCTATCGTATTAATGTTGTAATATATTTCCGATAGAATCCATAGACAAAGATGATCTCACATCCTCCTTAGTATTTGGTCGAGGAGTGTTTTTAAACTTCTCTAGGTTTTTCTAATCAGGAAATATAGAGCCTTGATGTATAGTGTAACACATGAATTCTAACTGTGGACAGAACAAATGACAATTAGTAGGACGAGCAGTCAATCCCAAATCTTTCAAACGAGAGAATGGCCTATCAAGTGAGGTTATATGTTCATCAATAGTCTCAGAAGCGATCAGAATATCATTCATGAAATGACTCACTGATGGATCAATCAGAGGTTCCAATAATTTTTGCATCATCCGTGTTAACACTGAACAATATAAAATGACACAAAGTAGTGCAGCTTTACATAACAGAATTACGACACATACAGGACGTTGCGACGATTATCCTTCATCAGCAAACAAACACATTCACAAAACACAACATATAGCCAAGGAGATCTGTGACTACATCAACACGTGACGACAGGACGAGAAGAGAATGAAAATATGAAAAAATGAAAGCAATGAAGAGAAAATGAAAATTGGAAAACATTTGTATACTTACCCCAGAATACCGAGCTATGTATAACCTATATATAAGAAGCTGGAACGTACCACAAATATGGGTTGTTTATTATCTAATTAATGTTTGAGATGATTTTCCATTATATTTTGTTTTTGTTTTTAGGAGGACTGTCACAATGCTGCTGACAGATAGAAGTGGCTGTGGTTGTGTCTAGTGCATGTGAGTGTGACTATTGTGCTGGATGAGTGCTCAACAAATATAAGTCAATATAGATCACCGGTTTGCGCACACACAACTTTATTGATTATCACGAGACATGATGGCAACGTATCTTCCCATGAAAAATCATAAAAACTGAAGACACATGAATTCCACGTGAAACCAATATTGCCTTCTACCGGCCTTCGAAACAGCACTTGTCACGCTGGACTCTTCTCCGTCCCTGAACGTAACCAGCTCCTCTGAGTATCTTCTCGCTGGCTCCTGTCCCCCTAACTGACCCGATATTCAATGCTCAACGATACTCCCAAGCTGAAGTTTCCCTACCTTTGCCCAAAGCCCAACTCCCTCAATTTTCCCACACTGCTGTCTTTATTCAGCCTCCCCGGGACCACCCATGAGAATCTATTTCACCCCTGAACCCCATTACTAGTTCCCATGAAAATACCTTTCTGCGTTTACCCTTTGTTTTATCCCTTCTCTAGCACGTTCCTCTTTGTCCCCTGGTGACTCAGACTGACCTCTACGTGCTATAACAATATAATCTGTTGAGTCTCCATTGTCTTAGGACTTCTTAATCAACCTCTCTGGTCCCACATCCACTCTACTCTCATCTTCACACCCGTGACCCTGTATTATTAATCTCAGATTCTTAACCCCAACATCCATCCTATCTTGGCGTTTAACATGCACGTTACAAGGACATGTAGTCTCCATTGAGATAGTGTTCAAACAGTTTGCGACAGTGTGTATAGTGATTGGTTGTGTCCTTATTCTAGGATGATAGAGCTTACCTTAATAAGTAAACTAAACTCTTGAATGGAAACTGGTCTATCTTCCAGAGAAATGATTTTCTAGATTTTCATAGATAACATAGTCTATCTGCTCTCTTCCATCAATGGATACCAACAGACGGTGGTTAGTAACCTATAACGTACAACTTATACGTCATGCATAAATCGTTAAGTTTAGTACAGTGAAAAAGCGTATAATGGGGATACCCAACCCTGGGAAGATACACACTTGGGGAAAGAATTACACAGTAGTACAGGATAGGGATACATCCCTATAATAATTAAAACATATAATCAGAAATCAGTAAAGTTGGTGGAAATGACCACGTGTTCACATGCACCCACTGTGAACGGACATTTACAGCGCGAATTGGTCTTATCAGTCACATTCGCTACCGCCATAGGTAAAAGTTATTATGCCTTTTTAAAGCACAAAATATCGTCTGTCAAGACGGCAAGGTGCCAATATATATTTACATACATATAAATATGGTTTATTACTAACCACCAGGTAATATCACCATTATCACTTGTAGGCGAGGATATAGTGGAAATTCCCACGTAAATGTTATTCAGCAGACTCGAGTGTGGCTGAATCTGTGATATGTACTAGAACAGTAACATGTGTATAGACTACGCTTGAGTCCAAACCAAGCAAACGTAAATGAAATGTATTGTGTGACAGATATTTAGTATTGTAGGGTGTAACTGTCATGTCATTACGCACTTCTTGTTAGACATGCTGTTCTTCTTATTCCCAGGCGAAAATGTAGGTCAAATACGTGACCTAGCACTTAACTTTGTAACCCACTGACCTGCATTATTGTTATAAACGTAGACGTAATGAGAAAACAGGAAGGATTTCCGCTATAGCTTAAAGCGTAGTATGGATAGGAAATTTACACAAAACAGATTTGTTAAATCTGAAGAAATGTCAAGTCAGTCTGATATCATCTTAATCGCATGTTCGTGGCTGTAACCTAGTATACTATCCTGTGTGGGTGGTTATATTGGGTTCAAATCCGCCTCACGATAGGGGTTGTTTTGTGACCAAATAGTTTATAAAATTGTATTGAAGATAATGCTTTCGCCATGATACTGAGCAGTCAAGTGCCGTTGCGTGATGGGTCTAGATCGAAGATTATAATGCGACTTTATCAGCAAAATCGAATCTTATACATTGTCATATGATACTTACTTGACAAGACAGTGGCCCAGGTTTAATAACCAGACGAATGTGTATACGTAGCCATGAAAAACAATGGGTACCAGCAAATGTTCAGAAGTTTCTGAAAAGGAAAAGAAACTGACCACTCCACCTCATTATGACTTGGCCTGGAATATGTTTAGGCCCACCATTTCATACCCTTAGTGGCAATATCTGATCGGGTGTTACCTTTACTTCTATATTAGCCGACGCATCACCATATGAAAGGTGCAGACATATAAGAAAGAAAAGGCTAGAACTGAACGACAATGTTGAAACAGATGGGTGCTGCTTCAGTGTGTAGATACACTAAAGTGCAGGAGTTGTTTGGTTAGCGATAAGACCACGGTCTGACTCCGAAAATGGAAGATTAGAAACGGAGGGCTGAACTCTGTTTTGCATGTTGTCAAATGTGGTTATCAGAAGTTAATATAACTACAGTTTATATATATATATATATATATATATATATATATATATATATATATATATATATATATATATATATATATATATATATATATATCACTTTGTGAATGCTTGTAACGCACAATGGGGAACTCGATAGTTGTGAATGAGATACATCCTTACTTTGTCAGTTATTGCGGATAGACTCAAGGTGCAGCAGGCTAAGCCATATCTCCGTGTGACCGAGGACAAGAAGCATCTCCTGCATAAAGCCCTGTACACAAATAAGGCTCACATGCTGATAAGAGGAAAATCATGGATGGCTCAAGCAGAGGGTATAATCAGAAAAGCGTGTGTATAAGCGAAAAAGAAAAACATTAAGAAAGAAGAGGAATAACTCAGAATGCCAGAAGACATTGCAAACAATGTCATAATCTCACAAAATCAGGAGTGTAGGAATTAGCGAGAAGCAGCGCTAAATGGACGGTCAGTCAGTCAGTCAGTCAGTCAGTCAGTCAGTCAGTCAGTCAGTCAGTCAGTCAGTCAGTCAGTCAGTCGAGGTAACGGCGCAACAATTGATGTACGAAAGTGCATGCCTAGGTCATTTCTACGCGGATATGTCTATGCTAAAAGGCACACGAAGTGCTTAGAGTTCATAGCGAAGGTTAATAAACAAGACACAAACAATAGATTGCACGATTTATTGCCTGGCATATTTCGCTGCATCTCGTCAGGTACATACTGCAGAAATCACACAACATAAAGTGAAATAACTAGATAAATCCTTCAATCTGAAATATACACATATTCGCACAGTAATGTCGATTGTCTACCACGGTAATTTTAAACTGACTAACATGTCTTTCTGTTTGCACAAGGCCAGCTTACGCAGGTTGATCACTATGGCTTCAGCAAACCCTAACAACCGACTACTCTGTGTGTTGAACAACACACGGAAGGCACTGTCTCTTTCAACCACATGGCCACTCTCGAGCACGTGTCTCGCGATCAATGAAGCAGGACTGTTCCGGTGTTTCAGCCTGCCTAGGCTACCATCTTCTGTGTGTAGTATCTTGTCCACCCAGTTCGGAATGTGTTCCAACACCCTGTTATGTAACTGTCGCTCTGTTCTACATATGTAGATGGCATCGAACCTGCATGTAAATTGGTAAATACAATTCGATTTGGTGTACAAAGCTACAGGTTCTTTAACTGCTGGGATGGGGTTTGGTGTGGTTCTGTATCTGATAACTGGAGTTTCAGCACAAAATGTTCGCCCGCAGGAGAGCCTGGCATATGATACCATGATATTCAGTCTGAGAATGGAGGTGAAGTGAGTCACTGCTGCGTTCCGCTGGTTGGATGATAAACAGCATACACGTCGTGACTGTAACTGACTTTCAGCGCATGCTGATTAAGGTGAAGACAGATATGCTTTATTCAGAGTGGCTTGCGTCAATAAACAAAATCAATGATTGAGAGCATCTGTTGGATCATTTCTACAGGACCAGATGATGTGTTGGAAAGTGAGCAGGCCTGGATCTGCACCTCCGGGTGAGGTATTGGTGCACGATAAGGCAGATATAGTCAGGACCCTTTGCGATCGCGCATTTAAGTTTGAAGAACATCATGATTACCTGGGGATAATTATGAGGTAGCGAGTGACCAGAGGATCTGGTCGACACCCAGTTCTCTGAGGAAAAGCCTGACGGACACATAATCAGATTGCAGCTGGTACCATAAGTATTAGAACTCTTCATTGGTTGTTGAAGATGAGGCCGGAATGTCCCCAGTGTGATGTCGTTTTATGACTCAGCTCAACTCAACTCAATAAACTGAACGCTGCACTGACAATGCTATCTTTTCTATTTTTATTTAGATCCACCTCTTTTTTCATCTTTTCATTCTTCTCGTCCTGTCGTCACGTGTTGATATAGTCACAGGAGATCTCCTTGGCTGTATGTTGTGTTTTGTGAATGTGTTTGTTTGCTGATGAAGGCTAATCGCCGCAACGTCCTGTATACGTCGTAATTCTGTTATGTAAAGCTGCACTACTTTGTGTCATTTTATATTGATTGTTTGGTTGTTTCGGGATTTGAAATTTAAATATTGAGCACAACCCACTACTGGCAACGCTGATCGCATGCTGGTATGAACCTAATTCCTATCCACGTCAATATGGAAGCATTATACTCGAGTTTCGCTCTCGTTTGAGCTCGTCAGTAGTGCATATCCCAGACCGGATCCGGAAATAAGCCCCAAATCACTGGCGTGTGAAGCGGGTGTCTCGAGACAGACACCCGCTTCACACGCCAGTGATTTGGGGTTTGTTTCCGGATCCGGTCAGGGATATGCACTACTGACGAGCTCAAACGA